>JAJAGP010001269.1:0-150000 GCA_025084515.1 Ancistrus triradiatus
ACCTCGTAACCCATAAGTCACGAGGGTAAGAACTTAACTGCTATTTGTGCAACCTGCAGTATTTTTATATTCCACCCATCCACTTGAGTATTCCCAGCTCCACAAACAACCAATATAATTCACAGCTGTGCTTTCACCTCCTCTCTCCCCACCCCCGCCCCCCCTCGACCCTCTCTTTTGCCGGCTGCATTTATTTCGTTGCTGTCGGCACACACAGGTAAGCAGGAGCATTAAGTAGGTCACCAGTAAAATCGATGAGGTGAGACAGGACCTCAGGCCTGCCAGCATAGCCCAGTGCTCTAAATTCTCTTAACTATACGTGTCCCCTTTCAGAGAGAGCGAGAGCGCCCGACAAAGTGAGAGAAAACCTTCCCAGCCTGGCGTAACTCATCATATAGTGGCTCTGCCTTTTCACTCTCCGGAGAGACACAGAAAAGTCACGCTGTAGCACTTTCAGAATCAATTTGGAGTTTGGACCGCCTGCACTCGGTGTTGTTAATCCCAGAGTGACTTTTAAGATTATACTGCGAGGAGAGCAATCGATTTTATACAGCAGGGCTGGAGGACGAGCCTCGAGAGTTACGAGAAGAGAAGTGACTCGGGGATCGTAGCAGAGATGGAGGGGTGTATGAGAAGGATTTTCCCAACTTCTGACAAGATGGAACACTGTATTATTTGAAAATGCACTATACGGGCAAAAGTTGTGAACGTCTCCAAGTCATGGGTGTTAATACACTGCCTGGTCAAAAAAAGGTCATCACCTGGATTTAACTAAGCAAATAGTTGAGAGCCTCCCATTGGAAAATTACTGCATTGGTGACTATGATTCAGCTGACGACAAGTTCTGTAACCCTAACTGATGCAGTGAGTAGCTTCCTATTTGTTAAACAGCCATGTTGAATGATCCATCCTGTGGTCGTGGAAAAGATGCTCATCTGTTTCAGAAGGGTCAAATTATTGGCATGCATCAAGCAGAGAAAACATCTAAGGAGATTGCTGAAACTACTAAAATCGAGATAAGAACTGTCCAACGCATTATTAAAAAGTGGAAAGACAGTGGGGAAACATCATCTTCGAGGAAGGAATGTGGTCTGAAAAAGCTTGAATGATCGTGATCAGAGATCACTTAAACCTTTGGCAAAATCAAATCGTAGAAAAACAACAGTAGAACTCAGGGATATGTTTAATACTGAAAGAGCATTTCCACGATATGAAGGGAACTCAAGGGATTGGGACTTAACAGCCCTGTAGCCTTAAGAAAGCCACTTGTCAGTGAGGCTAACCGGCAAAAGCAGCTTCAATTTGCTAGGGAGCATTAAAGACTGGACTCTGGAACAATGGAAGAAGCTCAGCAGAGTGATGGGCGCATCAGAGGCGGCTGAAGTGATCCACTCATCATGCCTAGTGATTACTGTACTATGTGTTATGTGCACAAAGGATGAGGTCAGCTGACTACCTGAATATACAGAACGAACAAGTTATTCCATCAATGGATTTTTTCTTCTCTGATGGCATGGGCATATTCCAAGATGACAATGCCAGGATTCATCGGGCTCAAATTGTGAAAGAGTGGTTCAGGGAGCATGAGCCATCATTTGGATTGGCCACCACAGAGTCCAGAGCTAAACCCCATTGAGAATCTTTGGAATGTGCTGGAGAAGACTTTGTGCAGTGGTCCAAATCTCCCATCATCAATGCAAGATCTCTGGGGGAAAAATGCAACTCTGGACATTTATTTCTGCAGAAGCTATATAGTATATATACTTATATATACACCCACGCACACAGACCTGCTATAAACTGTAGAATTTTTCAACTGTTCAATACATTTCAGAACCATGACAGTCAGAATTCAGGTCAGGTAGTGATGTTGGGTCAAAGTCTGCCTGACGGTCTGCATTTCAATTCATCCCAAAGGTGCTGAACAGGGTTAAGGTCAGGGATCTTTGCCAGCATTTCAAGTTCTTCCACAATATTTCTGTATAGACCTTGCTTTGGGTGAAACAGTAAAGGTATGTCCCTAAAATACTCTCACAGAGCTACAATCCAATTCTCCAGAACAGGATGCTTCAGCCTCTTCTTTCCAGTCAAATTAATGTCACCGTTACTTGAAGATCAAAATCAATTGGAATCATGTGCATTCAAGAATGGGGTGAAATTTTGCAGCCACTGTGGGACTTTGAATGTCATTGCTGTAGAGTTGGATCTAAACAATCTGATTACTATAAGGCATAGTTAATCACTTCAGAGAACTGTGTTTCCACAAGTGTGGTGTTCTTTACATCCAGCTGACGTTTTCCATTTCCCATTTCCATGTGTGTGTCTAACCCCTTTTCAGGGGTGCCCAAGCACCCCTAAACTGAGTCCCAGCACCCAAAAACACAGTATCCCCCTTGCCTCACAAATGGTATGATCCAAGCACCATTGTATTAGTATATCCACTTTGAGTGTCCATACAGAATAGTAAATATTCCATAATCATTTTTAAATAAGAAGAAATAGAACACCCACACAGAGACGTATAAGTACAGGGGAGATAAATTATCCAGGCATTACCAAGTAGCCAAGGGCTTTTACTGTACTGATCAGCCAGAGAGAAGCTTTATTACCTCAGATGGTGTGAAAAACAGAGAGAACATTCCTTCATTTTCATACAATCCAATTCAGATTGAGGGGGATGATAGGGCCTAACGTATACCCACTCACTCACTCACACTGGGACACTTCAGAGACACTAACTGACCTAATACATTCTATTGGAATGTGGGAGGAAACTGGAGTACCTAGAGAAAATCCACATGGAAATGAGGAAAACATGCCAACCCCACACAGGTGGACAGGCTGGGAATCAAACCATAGACGTTTGGAGATATGAGGTGACAGTGCTAGCCACTTGCACCACTATACATTGAAATTAATATTATAAAGTATTCATATTGTGGTCATATGTCTAATAACTTTAGTGACACGTGTGTGGTAAAACTGTATTTTAGAAATCATAAGCACTGGCAGAGATACTCGTTTGGCTCACTGGAAGGTGTAAGCATCAGTTGAAACTGCAAACTTGATCTTATAAGTTCAGTGGTACCTCGGTACTCATTAATTTGTTCCAGAAGGCTTGTCGAGAACCGAAAAAGACGAGTACCAAACAAATTTTTCCCATAAGGAGTAATGTAAAATGAATTAATCTGGGGATTGAACTGAATTAATGGGGATTAATGGGGATACAGTGTTTGGGGCATCATAATGGAGACGAGGCTGAAGCTGGCTTCTTATTTGCAGTTTCTGGTCCACCTTAAATGGCTGCAGTTACATTATGGAGGTTCAGCCTCATGGTAAGTAAGTACACTAACCTACAGTTGGCCAAAATCATTAACACAAAGCTTATTCTATTATAAAGTGGTGCAAAATCTTGTGTAATTTAGTGAGAAACGGATTGAAAGTGCAAAAAAGCCTGTTCCTGCAGCCTGTGTTCTGGAGCATTCAATTCCTGTTTTGCTTTGGGTTGGCTCTTATTAACTCACTTTTTTAGGACCTACGGGGACTTGTTTGCACTAAGAATACAGCACTGTAGGTGGAAAAGTAAATAAAAACACGATAAGCACAACAGAAACCTTCTCTGAGCAAGGCTATTGTGAATCTGAATCTATGTACTGAACCATGAATCGGCTAAAACGAGTCATACGGAACGATTCATACAAGTTTAAGCAAGTGTTTTTGAGTACCAAGTAACCGGCGAGGACTGAGACTCATTTTTCTAGTCAAAATGCGTCAAGAACCGAATTTGACGAGTTCTGAGGTGGTCAAGAAACACTTTAATGATGTCACACATCATGCAGCTCTTAATTTCTGCTCCACACAATCCCCTGGAGGCCACCCACAGCACCAGTGTCAGATTAGCTCTCAGTGTGTGGGTTTGCGTGCATTTGCCAGTGCCTGGGTGGTTATTTACTTATTTCATGTGATCACACAAGGCACTGGTGCTGATGCGAAGTGACATGTGAAATATAGCTAATTGAAAGGCCAGCTGCCGCCTAATTCACTCGACAGCAGTCCTGCTCTTCAACATGCTGTTTAATATGGCGTGACTCACATAAACTATGGCAAAATGTTTCCACTAAACCAGGCAGAAGGTGCATCGATCGGTTCCACACCACGCTTATATGATTATGTGCTGGGATGTTATTTCTACAAGTAAATGCAAGCAGGATCCATATTGAGGAAATGATAGACAATCTAGAAGGTTCTCAACACTATTATAAAAAAGCTTTGTGTTTATCATTTTGCCCAACTGTAGGTTAATGTAAGTGGTAACGTGTAACTATGATACAGTACTGATTATATTAACCTCATCGGTTCATGATACATATAACTTATGATGGATTTGTTGAACATATCCCCAGGGAGCACCTGTACAACACAACTCCGTTAATGTATATAATGCCTCATACAGTCTGGATATCCTGGGGGTCTGAAATGGATTCATTTAATTTACATTATTCCTTATGGGACAAATTTGCTGTACTCTGTGTTTTTGGTTCTCGAACAAGCCTTCTGGAATGAATTAACATGGAGAACCACTGTATTCTCTTCTTACCCCTATTTATCCTGCTCAGGGTTGCAGGTGTGTGTGGGTGAGGTGTTCAGAACCTAACCTGTAATTTACTGGGCACATGCAACGTTACATCCGGGACAGGAAGCCAGTCCAAAGCAGGGTTCTGCAACCATACCTCCCAACCTTCACATTGCAACCCAAAACCATGGGAACCGGTGTTTCGAGCAGATAGTGATAACCTCTGAGCCACAGGAGCTGCAGAAGTAATGAAGCAGATATCAGACGTGCAAAGTATTTAAATTTTTTAGTCAAAATGTGAAGTTCTGGCTGGATATAATCTGTGCAAGTTCAGTAATAATTTACTTTATTATTAGCCAAGAGATGAAGAATTGAGGAACATTTGCCGGAATATATCTTTGACTAAAGTCTAAAGTGCTATAGATGTCTGTTCCTCTCCCTCCTTCAGTTTCTTCATTCACAGACCCAAAGCCCCCCATCAGCAGAAGTAGATCTCATTAAGACAGATTAGGGCCCTTTTTCACTTTCTCAGTCCCCCAACTCTCATTCCGCTCCCTCGGCCCTTCATTACTGGATATGAGGGCACTTTCTCACTTCCTTCCTTCATAATGAGTCTTCATATTGAAACAGTTACTTCTCAGTTTCTCGCCATGCTCTTTCCAAGCACTTTCACAACTCTGTTCTCTATGTCTTTCTGTCCATGTGCCCCAATACAAACCCATATGTAGCCAAAAGTATTGGGACACAATCCTACCTGTGGCCAAAATGACTGGGACATTAACCCACATAAAGCCAAAAGTACTGTGGCACAATCCTACAAGTGGTATTGGGGCACAAACTCACGTGTGGCCAAAAGTATTGGGACACAAAAACACATGGCCAAAAGTACCCGTACGTACACACACACACACAGTCTCATTATCAGTCTTCACCATCTTTGTGGGGACTTCCCATTGAAATAATGGCCACTGTAGCTTATTAATGCTATGCCTACACCTAACCTTAATTTCAGTAACACAATGCAATATAAACAATGCAGTTCGGTCCCCACAATGCAATATAAACACGGGCCACACCCCATCCTGACAACGTCCTGACAATTTAATATAAACATGAGCCACACACCTTAACACATGCACCCGTCACACTATTTTCGTGGGGACTTCCCATTGAAATAATGACCCCTGTAACTAATCAATGCTACACCTACACCTGACCTTAACTTTAACTTCAGTAACATAAAGCAAACCTTTTGTTTTGCTTTTTTTAAAAAAAGTTATCCTCATGAGAACCAGTAAAATGTCCCCACAAGGTAACAAAATGTCCGATCTTTCTCAGTTGGTCCCCACAATGTAATATATACATGAACCACACACAAACACATCTGTCTCACTATCTTTGTGAGGACTTCCCACTGACATAATGATTACTGTAGCTAATTAACACCGCACCTACGCCCACACCTAACCTTAACCTCAGTCACAAAGTGAAACGTTTGACTCTTGTTTTTTTTTTTTATAAAAAGGGAAAGTTGCAGTTTCTTTAAAAAAAAATTATCCTTATGGGGACCTTCGAAATGTCCCCACAAGGTAAAAAATATCTTTCTATCCTTAAATATCCCCACAGTGTAACATAAACATGCTTCCCTGAAAAAAAAAACAATAATTTCTTGCTATTTTAGTACGTTATTTTGCTAAGTTTCTATTCCCGAATGAACTACTGTACTAAAGAAAGCAATGAATATTCATGAATATGCATTATGTAAATATCCTCCTGCTGTGCCTGTCAGGATCAGTTTCCTTAGCTTGTACGTGGCACAGGTAGTATTAATCTGAGTTATTATAGTCTTAGCCAAACTGTCAACGTAATTATTTCGGTATCTGTCAAGTTCCCTTGTCTCGAACAGCTTATACCAGAATTAATACAAGGCTGCATTACAGTGCTTATGCCAAACTAGTTTAGTCATTAGTCACTAGTTTCATTCATATCCTTAGCTAGCTATTCAGCATACAGCTACACTACACAGCACAGACATTTACATTTACAGCATTTAGCAGACGCCCTTATCCAGAGCGACTTACAATTGATACAGTCTTACAATCTAAGCAATTGTGGGTTAGGGGTCTTGCTCAAGGACCCAACAGTGGCAGCTTGGCAGAGGTGGGATTTGAACCCTGGACCTTCTGGTCCAAAGTCCAGTACCTTACCCACTAGGCTACCAAAGTCCCGAAACCAGTATGAGCTTGTTTTATTCCTTGTTTAAAGCATTTATCCACTGTTAACACACAGTACACAGAGTGTGAAAAGTGTTGTTGTTTCTACAGACTGTGAAGGATCACCATAAAGTGGCTAAGGCTAAAAGCTGACTGCAGCCTGAGAGATAATACTCCAGGACATCACGCCATGACGATAAGCATCTTATCGGCGCATGGTGTCGTCATCTCAGTGTGGAAGAGACTCAGTGTATCTGTTGTACTGCCGAAACGCTCTACTGTTTGTTTTTTCTTAATGTGATGCTACACATCATGGTTTGTTTAATAGCTTGCATGAGTGACATATTCATGAACATTGCTTCTTCATTTTTAAAAAAGAACAACAAATCAAATCAGGTCAAAGTGATTCCCACGTTTTAGTGTGTAGGCGTATCATGTGTAAACTTCCTGGCTTAACTACATGCCCCTGTTAAACCTGTGGAGGGTTGTGATTATTTTTTTCTGTTTCCTCATACTTTTGTACTGATAGCACCTGCTCTGTAAATCACACTGCCATCGTTGTAATCCCAAAGCTCCCAAATGCCTTATGCTATAAAAAAATATATATATATATTTTGTTCTGCTTGGGATTTTGAGAAATGTTACTTGGCCTGTACCAGAACTTGGATGTCATTCCTGATAGAAAAAAAAATCCAAAGACCAGCATGATGCCTGCATGAACACGACCTAAAACATTCATTCATCATTCATTCACTTAACCACTTAATCCTGAACAGGGTTATCAACAGGGAATCGAGAAGCGGTGCCTAGCCGGCAGTACAAGGCGCAAGACCAGCAGAAAAGATATAATAACTAATTTGTATACGTTTATTTTTCCCAATAAAGACGTGCAGTGAATCACTTTATTCGTTTGGTCTGTGTGTTCGTTGATACTTGTAAGGGGGGCTCCAAGGAAAGAAACGTTGGGAATCATTGGGCCAGAGTAAGTGTAATTTAATGGCATCCAGATAAGAAAAACAAACCAAAACACTACACACATTTATTTAAGTTATTGAACACTGCCTTATTGAATACTGCCTCAGGAGTCCTATATAATTTTATTGTGTCTCGTCATATTGTGCATTCATTTTCACTTGCAAGGAGACATCCTGAAAGCGATGAAGTTCAGGAGCCTTTAGATCATCAATCAGTGACTGATGATCATTCGGCTCCCAAATGGAATCGCCGTGACCTTCCCCTGTGCTGAGGAAAGCTGATAGAGCATCGGGCTTGATACTTCAGGAATCCCATTAAGTATAGGCCCCTCATTTCGTACCCCCCTGCCCACCCACAATAGGGTTCATCAGAAAGAAGCACAAGAGCTATCTATCTCTCCACAGGAGGAGACACTGCAGGCTCGTTCTCCCTCTCTGCAGGGCATATATCTTCAGTAGGGAGGACGGTTTGCACGCGCTCAGTAATAGATGGAGTAAGTAAGGTGGAAGAGTCACGCTGTGCCGGTGCATATTAGGGGATTTGACCCGCTGATATGGCCAGCATGCAACCGCAGCTAATTTGATGCTGATTCAAGTCTAACTGATTTACCAAGAGCGCTCCATGTTTAATTATGCTGCATTCCTTGGCAACATAATCTACGTACTGTATGTATACAAGCATGCTCTGTATATCGAGCTTCCTCTGCGGGCTGTGTTACACAGCCTGCTCCTAATCCTGTATTTACAAGATGTGACACATCATAAAGCAGTGAGGCTCACAGGTATAAAGCCGCGCCAGGCAGAACGAAACCGAGCTAATATATTGTGAGCGGTAACCTGTGCACATTTGTAATCATCGTTAAAAAGGCTTAAGCTGAATCCACTCTGGAAACCTCATACCTCAACAGCTTTCGAATGGCAAACTCTGTGGAGAACCTTCTACATCTTGTGACAGACCAAAATACCAATTGTAAGGATAGTGAAGTCAAAATAATGAAAGCAAAGATGCTTACAATGCATTCGGAAAGTCAGACACTCTCACTTTGTTATATTGAGGCCTTGTGCTAAGATCAAAAAAATAATTGGGGGGTGGCGGTTTTGGAACAGTTTGGCTATTATGACACAAAAATGAACCATTAATAAGCAGCAACAGCTTACAAAACACACATCCAAAACAAATGAACACCAAAATATCGTGAGTTTGATGCTAGGATGAGATGGAAAAGTTAGAATACTGCTGAAAAATGCTGAAAAAGCTGATTGAAAAGCGCTTTTCGAATAAACAATGACGTATAACGCTCTAAATGACATCATGATGTCATAAATGCACATTTGTGAAACGTTTGGATGGACACCCGCCAATTATCTTATTATGTATTGTTAGAAGAGGTGAGTCTACAGACTTCACTGGAAGGTAATGACCAACTGGGCTGTTCAAACTGGTGTGAAAAGCTCATTCCACCAATGAGGAGCCAGGATACAGGTTCAAACACAGAGAAAGGTGTACCAGGTGCCCTGAAGCTGATGGCCTGAGTTGGCCTGCAGGTTTGTAGTTCTGAATCAAGGAATGTAGATAACATGAAGTGGAACACTTTAAGGAAAACAAACAAACTGGAAAGACAGGTCAAGATTTCTGATTCTGATCCTAACTGCAACAGGAAGCCATCCGAGTGATCTCTGTAAAAGAGTTACATGAGACAACCGTGGTAGATTGAGGACTAGACGGGCAGCAGGCCAGCAAGCAAGCATTGCAGTAATCGCATCTGAAAATAAAAGTCTGTATGAGGATTTGATGGTTGATGTAATGTGGTCAGAAAAATAAGGGTTGCTGTCCAGAACCAAGATTCTTTGCAATGAGGTGGATCAATTCATGTCAGGTTTATTTATATAGTGCTTTTTACAATTGTCTCAAAGCAGATTCACAATTTTAGATGTCTTCTAATATCTAGGGCCAATCCCAAATTGAGCAATCCTAGGGGACAGTGGCAAGAAAGGATCAGTTCAGTTTCATCCAGATTAAGCTTCAGGTGATGTTATGGCAACCAGAAAGACATGCCAGAAAGGCGGTCAGATACCTTGTGTGAAACTGGGCAGATAATGATCATGCAGTGCTAGTTCAATGTGAAACTGGATGGAGTCTTAATGGCTTCAAATGCTACTAATTGGGGCAGTGATGGTACAGTGGTAAAGTTACCGGATGATTGACCAGAAGGCAAAAACTGACACTGTTGGGCCAAAGCTCTTAGCCCTGAGATTCTTGGACTGTACTTGTAAAACTGTATCAGTTTTAAGTCACTCTGGATAAAATCATCTGTTAAATGCTATGAAGGCAAATGTAAATAGGAAGGCTGTGAATACAATTCCAGCTCTGCCAATCTGGCACTGCTGGGCCCTTGAGTAAAGACAAAGTCAAAGTCAATGTAAGACTCCCTAAATGTTATCAGGAAGAATCCTTGGGAGGACCAAGACTCAAAAAGGGACCCATCCACATTGGGAGAGTCAGGAGCAAGTCCCCTAACTGTCAACTGCCTAGCTCAGAAATCTGCATCGATCTGACAGTTTCCTGCTTCAGATTTACAAGCTGAACCACAAATGGACCTGCCCATAGACTGAGTGACACTGGCTGTGCCTGGCAGATCATAAGAGTCCTCCATTCATCCCACAGTGTTTAAACTTATACTCTCCGAGCAGCTCATAGTTAAAGATAATTAGCCGATTGCTGGTTTACACAGTTCATTCTGATCCACAGCTTCTCCTATAAATCTCAAGATTCAATCGAGTCCTGGGGCTGTCTTTGGACTGTCTGCTCATAAAATAATGCTGGCATTAATGCTTTGTAAGCAGACCCGGCTTTCTGTTGATATTATCTGCGAGAGGAACATCAGCGATGTGCGCAGTCGAATCAAACCCAATACATGTCTGCTGTGGGACTCTGCGCTTATATGCATTTACCCATGCAGGTGTCACATTAGCGTCTCATCCGTTTGTGCTGGATATAAGGGCCTTGCCAAGCTCATCATTTTTCCATTAAGGGCAAGTTTGTTGGCAGGAACACAAACCAGTCAGCATGTCTCACCTCACGAGTGTAAATACGTATAAACATTTGCAACGTGAGAAGACTGTGGTAGACAGAAAGGCACCGAGACACTGAGTGAGATGGTGAAGGATAATAAACGATCGTGGACATGGATGTGGATATTGGACAAGCTGGAGAGCTGCCCTCTCATCTCGCTTCAGTTCCGTAATCACCCCATATTCCCTGCAGGTTATGCTAATGATTGCCGGACTATTAAGTAGGCTATCTATATGCACAGACTGTAATGGATTTGCTCATTATTTATTGTTAATGTGCTGTTGCTCGCTCATGATGAGGGGAATGAGGCTGCCGTTTGAGTCGTATATGATAGAAAATGAGAACGGGAGACTCGGCAGCCATATAATTGCCGCGGAGTACTATAAATCACACTTATCATGAATCTTGTTTCATTTTTTAACTCTGGATTTTCCTGGAATTGAATGCAACACGGTGCAATTAGAATGTAATCTCCATAGTCGACGTACCATTACAACAACAAGACACTTGTTGAGAATGCCGGCATTCCCTTTATTGTGTGTGTAATTGATCAGCCAAAGTGAGTTTAGTTTTGTCCTGCTAGTGCTAACGCTAATGCTGCTAAGAAAGGAGGTGTAATATGTAAGAGAGACAATGTGGAGATCAAATGCGATCTTCAGGTCAAAAATAAAATAACAGAAATAGGACGTATTGGCCAAAAAAATATGCACCAAGATATAAATGTCTCAGGCAGATATGTAAGTGATTACCAGTGTGGTCTGATTAGGCACTGGGTCTTGCCACAAGAGGACATAAAAGTGCTTCCCCTGCTGCCCTATAAAAAGGCTCTCAGAGACTACTTTTTTGTTGAGATACAGTTGTCCGCTAGACATGCCTCTACAAAGGACTCAAAGACATTTTCCCCAGTTGACAGACTTGGACTGAGAGAAGCATGATGGTCATTTTGACAAACTACCCACCACCTAGTCTGTCCTGACCTGTTGTTTTCTGCCTTTCAAGACTGCAATTCTCTTCTCTGTCAGCAGGTGTCATTCGTACTAGTTTTCCGTCATTCAGACATGAATTAGACGTATATAAGACAGATTTTTATTTTCCTATTATAATTGTGAAGACTTCGGCTGTTAAAGCAAATGGACGTTGACCTGATGGATGTCAAACATCGCTTACCTGTGCATACAGTATGACACCCATCTTCCATAACAACCATGCTAATAAGAATTCTACACAATTTATGTTGCAATTTAGGGGAAGTACTCAGGATATTTTGCTGAAACTAATCCAACTTAATGTGCTTTGAAATGCATCCCAAGACTATCTCTTTCCTACTACTATCTGTCCCCCATATGTCCTCTACATGTCTTCGCTTTCACCTTTTGTTTTAAAAACAGTGCAATCCTGCGGTTTCTCCAAAGCTCTCACATTCCTGCCCATTTACCCCAAACCAGAGATCCATTGTGGTCAGTGAGGAATAGTAAAATGGAAACCTGATCTCCTTCCAAATCTCTTGAGTCATGATAACTTTGCAAACTGCCATCTGACCCACTTCCTTTATAGTAGCAGTGTTTCTCTGAAGGACAACACACACACACAGTATCAATATTTGATCACAACTGTAACACACCACTTCCATCCATTAACTGTATTTGATTTCCAAATAGGGCATATAAAGGAGGGGGTGAGGGGTTGGGGAAAAAAAGAAGAAGAGGGAGATGAAAATGGGCACCATTAACACAATTACTGTTCTGGAATGGACCGGAGCTCATTTCGGAAAAAGGTTCCATAATCCACAGAGAGTCATATAAATCCACTTATCTGCCTGTACCATGACACCAGACGACTGACTTGGTATCAATAGTGATGGAGAAAATATACAAGTCCTGAATTCAGTATAGATACAGTACTAATAAAAAGCATGCATTATGCAGTATTCTATAAATGTATATTACACTTTATATTGCTTTGCATGTGCTTATATGCTGTAGCAATTCACTATCCCACCGGTATTCAGTCCCGGGTTTGACTCACAGTGGTGCCTTACAACTTGGTCACGCCGGACAGGGGATGATCTCTCGGAGCTACAACAGCAACTCTTGCTGGGCTCTGTGAAAGAATGGCTTCATGTCAGTTACACTGCAAGGACAAGCACCCACTGAATAGGCAATGATGGGCTCCTACCTCATGGCCCTGACAAGGATAAGCAGAGTTAAAAGGGGTAAGTAGAACAACAACAACCCATTAATTTCCTTATTTTTAGGGATATTTGTTTACATATTCAGTGACAACCAAAAATCTAAGACCACTAGTGTCTTAATGTTTTTAATTTGCATTTTTGCAATTTTTCATTCGGAATCTGCATAAAATTGTGTGAAAAGCTGAAACTCGTGCTGAAAAAAAAACATTTTATAATGTTTTACAATATTTTTATAACTTATTAGTATTTGGTATGTTCCCCATATAGCACTTGATATGACATGGACTCCAAACGTTGGAGCAAATTCCCCCTATAAATGCTTGATAGGGTTTAGTCAGGGGAACATATCAACTACTACTAATAAATAATAATACATACTGAAATATTTGCATTTTGTTCAAAGAATTCAAGCTAATTATATGACTTGTAATGTAAAACAGATTTCAGACTCAGAGTTTATCCCAAAATCAATAAATGATTCATTACATTTGAGAAAACAGACCAATCTGGCTTCACTGGATGTCAGAAGAATGCTACCTGTCAAGTTAAATCAGTAAGATCAGTGTCTAATCTCACTTGTGGAAATCCCTGCAGTCATATTCCATCCTAGCAGCAGGTTTTCTCAGAAGAGTGGAGGCTGGTACAACAAATAGGGACCGAATCCAAGTTTAATAACGCCCATGATTTTGGTACCAAACGTTTAAGGAGAACATACGGCTGTAATGTTTAGTGTAGCATCTCCCACCGGTTACAGCACTGCTCATGATGTATCTTTAATATTTATCAACCATTTGTCTTTGTCAACACCGTTCACAACATTTAAATAATTGCAGCCCCCCCTCTGAAGGTAAGAGCTCTGCTTGAAACCTCTCATCGCTCTAAACACTCATTGAAATACAGATAGATGTGGCATTAATATTTCCACTGACTGTGAAGCTTGAGAAACTGAATTGCCAAGCTGCCCTTTTACAGTAATATATGCGTGCCATCTTCTGCCCGTGACACCGCCGAGCTCGGGGTGGCGAGCCATGAATACATTTAAAGCACATTCATGAAAGAGTAACACGCCGAAACGCCTATGAAGGTCATTCTCCAAACGCGGCATCCTGTAATTACACGGCTGCGGAAATGCTGATTTGCTTATTTGTGCTGCGGCGAAATGAGATTCCTTTGTGCACCGTCACTCATATTAAACCTTCGGCAGCATGAGCACTTAACTATTTGGGAGTGAACACATCGAGCACAGCAATTAGAGAGGATAGAAAGGTCCTTATGAGCAAGGTTTACCAGTGGTACTTTCCCCCCCCCCAGTGGCTTTTCGAGTCATAATAGACTCTAAAATGGCTAATGCAAAGTATGTCTCTATAGTGATAACCAGGGCTTGGAATTAACTTCAGATCCCATCAAGCTCTGCAGCAGCTGCAGAAAAGTTTGGGAACCACTAGCTTAGTCCTTAAGTTGTGGGATCAGTCAGACCCAGCAGGCTCTCATTACTAGTACCTGCTCTTGGACACAAGCACCATTAAGCAAACAACATTGAAATGAATCTCATTGGTTCTTAAAATACGTTAAGGGTTTCACTAACTCAAATATTTCATTTATTCATTTTCAGTTACCTCTTTATCCTGATCAAGAAGATGATATATCCAGGAATCACTGGGTGCAAGGAAGTAATATTGCCTGGACGGCATGCCAGTCCAAAACAGGGCGTCATTCAATCACATCTAGTTGGAAAAATAGAGAGTAGCTAATTTTCGGAATGTTTTAAAAAAACCAAACTAACCAACTAAACCAACCAACAGATCCAACTAACTGGACATTGCTGCTGTTCCAGTCCAAATTAATTCATCTTATTGTCTCGATACTTTTATTCACAACATGCTAGTAAACTCAATTTTCTTTACACCCAGCAAAACAAGGACTCCTAAGAACAAGGAATGTGCTCTCACCCAGAGTAGGATGTGTTCACTAATGGAGAATACTTGAGCTTATGGTTTCTTTCTTATAAGTCTATGGAAGTTTCTCCCTTCCACTCTTTGTAAAGCTGCTTTGTGACATGTCATCCATGCAACACACAGAAAAGCCTGGAGTTACTATCGTGTTTTTTATGTTAAAGGTTGAAGCTTGACACGAACTGTGAACAAGGCTGGCCCAACATCAACGCATGACATCCATGTCAGTAGAAAGCCTTCCCAGAAGGGTGGAAAGGTGGAAACTGTTGCGGCCATGACCATATTAACCATCTTGTTGCTTACATTTACAGCATTTAGAAGACACTCTTACCCAGAGCAACTTACACCTTTTGCAATCTTGCATTCCAAGCAGCTGTAAGTAATTGTGGGTTAAGAGTTTTGCTCTTGGTACAGTGGTAGCTTGGCAGAGACAGGATTTGAACCCTGGACCTTCTGATCCATAGTCCAATACCTTAACCACTAGGATGCTAATGTCCCACATGATGCTGTTTGTTAACCAAAAAAAAATACATTTGAACAATTTGACTGCCATTTCCAGACTTGTGAAGAAAGAACACCTGAAGGTTTGGGGAAAGAAAACATCAACTGGAAAGACACCAACAAATCTGAGAAAATGTCCATTAATGCTGAGCCCATGAGCCACAAACCCATCACTTGGATCATTCCATTTGAGAGTCAAGGCGAAGGTGTATTTGAAATATTATGTTGAAATATTATGTTTAAACCATTTACTTTATGTTTTTAACATTTTTCAGCTGAGAGACAAACTTTGGTCAAAACAACAACAACAACAACAACAACAACAACAACAACAAATACTTTTTACTATTTATAGGGGTACTGGGAGTGAATTTACCAAGACACACCTACAGCGTTGCTTGAAAGTTTGTGAACCCTTTAGAATTTTCTAAATTTGATTATTTATATTTGCTATATCATAAATATGACCTAAAACATCATATTTTCACACAAGTCCTAAAAGTAGATAAAAGAGAACCAATGTGAGAGAGGCCTTCAGTTGCTTAGAAGTTACCCTGGGGTCCTTTGTGACCTCGCCAACTATTACACGCCTTGCTCTTGGAGTGATCTTTGTTGGTCGACCACTCCTGGGGAGGGTAACAATGGTCTTGAATTTCCTCCATTTGTACACAATCTGTCTGACTGTGGATTGGTGGAGTTCAAACTCTTTAGAGATGGTTTTGTAACCTTTTCCAGCCTGATCAGCAACTCTTTTTCTGAGCTCCTCAGAAATCTCCTTTGTTTGTGCCATGATACACTTCCACAAACGTGTGAAGATCTACTTAGATAGATCCCTGTTCTTTAAATAAAACAGGGTGCCCACTCACACCTGATTGTCATCCCATTGATTGAAAACACCTGCCTCTAATTTCACCTTCAAATTAACTGCTAATCCTAGAGGGTCACATACTTTTGCCACTCACTAATATGTAATATTGGATCATTTTCCTCAATAAATAAATGACCAAGTATAATATTTTTGTCTCATTTGTTTAACTGGGTTCTCTTTATATACTTTTAGGACTTGTGTGAAAACCTGATGATGTTTTAGATCATATGCCTGCAGAAACATAGAAAATTCTAAAGGGTTCACCAAAAAACCACCACTGTATGTTTCATGAGCACCATCTATGTTGTATCTAACATAAACCAGTCAAAATTTTAACACTTAACTTGGGTTTTGACATCAGCATTGCTAAAAGCGTTCCTTATAACAGCCATCATCTTTTGAAAGAAGCTCAGACAAAACCTTAAACGTTCCCACCTCCTGACTTACCTCTTACAGCTACAGCAGCTATTCATTGCTACCTGCTAAGGGTCACTTGACACGTTCTTCATTCTCGTCTCAGTCCAACAACTACTGTCTGAGGACGTTACCAACCTGATGGGAAGCTTGAAGAATCAGCACCCAGTCATTTCCACTGTTTCTCTACAGCAAAGGAGACAGAGCAGAACGCTAACTGAGAATTAACTGGTAAATATTTCAGGTGGTGAGCACGGGCGGAAATGCTCGGCCCAGGATGCATGATCTGCTGGCTCGCTTTCTAGTTTGTGTCACACAAGCAAATTGAATTTGGTGATATTCGATAAAAGAAAACATCAGAGCAGAGCCTGCCCAGTCTGAGCACTCTATCGTTGCCTGCTGATGATGATCTGATTTCAGCAACCAATCACTCATATTAAAGACTGATCGACCAAATGAGGAGCGGGGTCACACACTGAGTGTATGGATAATTGAACAGGATGAAGTTAAAATGACAGGCAGTTGGATGTTTCACCATCAGATATCCTGGATTGGTATTGGATTCCATGTTGTTTATGTTGAGAATGCTTCTGACGTTCATCGATAATTGTGGCCAAGGGCCGACTGGGATCGGTATCCATATTGGTGGACAGTCAGAGCTTTGCTTTAAAACAAAGCATCCCGGATTACCCCTACTTATCCTGGTCAGGGTCGCGGAGTGTCTGGAGTCTATCCTGGGCATCCTGCATCCACGTGTTGCCTCTCATGGTAGGGCTTCCAAACTGGCATTTACAGCAGGATAATGCTCACCACACACAGCAAGAGTTTCCCAGGAATGTCTCCGCCAGATTTGTTGGCAATCAAGCATTTATGGGACCAGCTGGGATGCCAGCTTTAACAAACTATGAGTGTGTGGGATCTATAGACCCAAGAGGCAAGAGGTACACTACCCAAAAGTAGCCTTTGAGAGCCAATTTTACACCCTGTTGTGGCCAGACCCAGTGTCTAATCAGACCACACTTGCAGCGACGTAACTGCATGCCAAGTTTTGCAGCAATAAGACATTTTTATCTGGGTGCTTATTTTTTTTGTCAATGAGTGTAGTATGCTTCATTATTATAATTATTTTATATTTATTTCTTGAAATTCCTGTTCGTTTCCCATCCTGTACAATCCCCAAGTCCATCCATCATCTCTGCCTTAATTTCTGCCAGGCACAGCCAATTTTATGGGAGGCTCTAGCAGGACTCAAAAGCGAATCTCCAGTGTGTTGGACTAGCAAATTAGACTGCTTTTCATTTTTTTTCCCATTCAGTTTTTGCTTGGAGAAGGTCACCGAGCTGAATAGCGTAACTTCAGCGCGAAGACGAATGAGAGCAATATTGTCATCAATCTCCCAGTACCAGCGCAATCCCATCACACCTATTCCGAAGAACCGGGGCGCTGCACAAAGCTCCATATCGGTCCAGGCTGGTCTAACCTCAGCGAAGTTCTGCTTCAGCTGTTCTTTTGTTCATGTTCAACATCACTGTCATTAGAAAGAAACCCCAGACAAACCCCGTAATGGAGATGAGTCTCACAATGAATTGAGGGATCTTTCCGTTCCTTTCTAGTGGTCAATAACGACCGCCAACAGCCCAGCCATAGACGGGAACAATCCCGATAATGAGCAATTAACCTCGTGAAGCAGCTCTACACACAGCCTCTCCAAACACACAAGCCGTCCACTGGACCGACTGAACATCATGTCCGTCTGGCTGCCTTACATGATTTGGGGGCTCAGAAATGTGATTAGAGCAATCAATGTTGTATGAACTGAAATCGAGTTTCAGTGTCTCCTGTGAGCTGGTAATGTCTGCGATGGGACTGAGGTTTTCCTGCTTTTTGATGGTCCATCCTTTGAACAACGCTCAAAGAACAAGGATTTCTGAAAGCAGAAAAGCTTGAGGGGAAATAAAAATAAGGACAAGCAGGTCAGGGATTTGGCATTTATTTTCATCATGTCATATTTTGTTCACTGCAACTTTTCTGATGAAGGCTCCCGAGCCATCACGTACAAAAAACAAACAAACACAAAACAACCTCCATTACCAGAACCATACCTTTCTAAAGCGAGTCGTTCCACCAAATGGTTGCCAGTTGCTTGTTATGCTTAAAAATTAAACTTCATTTTCAATACATCATTTTCAAGCGCTAAATTTAACTTCTCTAAATGAACATTGGTCAATCTCAGGCAACTTTATTTTATTCTTGCATGGTTTCTTCTGTCACCATCACTCTTAATGAGTAACAGGACAGTTTTCAGAAAATTATCAAATACATAAAATGTAACCACATGGTGTCCATTGGACACTGAGCACATTCTAATGATTTACCAAAAATTCTGTATTTTCACAATAAACAAATAACATCTAAAAATAATTCCAGTAACAGGATGGCAAGTTAAGATGAACTTTCTCAGCCATAGTTACATCATCATTAAATATGCATGAAAAAAATCTTATGGTCTTCAGAAGTCGTCCTATTGAACATGTAACTTGTGGCATGTTCCATAATTTTCTAAAGTGGGAATATGTAAGGGGAAATGACAAATTTGTACAATATCATTTGTACAATATCACAGATTTATTATGGGAAAAATATTTAGGGCATAGATTGGAAATGAAGCGACAATGCAAAAAAGAAAAAAATTTTTTTTTTGAAGGATTTTAATCATTATATTTAATTGTAAAGTGTAATGTTAGAGACCAGGGACATAAATGCTATTTTTCAGTGTCCTAGGTTGTTTTTATTAATATTTAATGATATACCGTATACAATTATATTAATTATGTATATGTGTAATGTCCTGAGGATAGAAAATGGCACCCATTTGGTGGAAATGGCTCTTTACAGCTGAGATTGGTCAGACTGTGCATGTGACAACAAACTCACAGGCCTTACACAAAGCTGTCTCGAATGGCAGAGCAGGAAGAAAGATGCTTCATCTGAACAAAACATTTTGGACTGATATCCAATGTTATTTCAAAAACTCAAAATACACCGTAGCAATTGGAAAGCAGCTGGGCGGCATTGGGAGAGCATTTTTCTTCAGCGGGACCGAGCAGTTGGTCTGGCTTCTCACCTCATTTATTCAGCAGACACAAAAAGCCTGTGGTTAGAAGTGACCTTTTTAACAATGATTGAAATGAGACACCAACTGTGTATCAGGCTAACCTAACATCAATGCATGGGATCATTAATGTTCTGATGGTTGAATGGCGGTGAATCAACGAAGCCATGCTCTAAAAGCTAATGGAAAGCCTTCCCAGGAGTGAGGAGACCATCAGCTGCAATGTGGGCCAAGACCATATCACAAGTCACAAAGAGAGATTTGATGCTGTAATGTAAAAGACCCCAATAATATAAGTCTTGTCAATTAACAGACAAATTACTCAGAGTCTCGTTTGCACTTCTGATGTGATATGGTAACAGGTCAGACGAGACCTACACTACCTACCAGCATTAGATATACCATCGGTTCATAACCATATGGAATTACTTATCAGTTTGCATGGGAATACAACAACAACAAAAAACACCCCCATGAAATTTGCATGCAATATTAAAAAAAAAAAAACAGCCACTCAGAAGAACAGACCGAAAAAGACAATTTTTAAATACACACACACACACACACACACACACACACACACACACACACACACACACACACACACACATACGTGGGGCTAGGATCGAGGGAGATTATCAATGGTCTTGTACGTCTCCCATTTTCTTACAATTGCTCCCACAGTTGATTTATTCACACCGACCTGCTTGCCTATTGTAGATTCACTCTTCCCAGCCTGCTGCAGGTCTCCAATTTTCTTCCTGGTGTCCTTCAACAGCTCTTTGGTCTTCGCCATGGTTGAGTTTGGAGTCGGACTGTTTGAGGCTGTGGACAGGTGTCTTTTATACAGATAACCAGGTCAAACAGGTGCCATGATACAGGTAACAAGTGGAGGACAGAAGAGCTTCTTAAAGAAGTTACAGGTCTGTGAGAGCCAGAAAATCTTGTTTGTTTGTGGGTGACCAAATACTTACTTTCCACCATGATTTACAATTAAATTCTTCACTGTGATTTCCTGTTTTGTTTCTCATTCTGTCTCTCATAGTTGAAGTGTACCTATGATGAAAATTACAGACCTCTCTCATCTTTCTAAGTAGGAGAACTTGCATTTATATATATAAATGGTCTTCAGAAGATCTAGATGGTAGTGTCCTAACAAACGTGACTTATGTTTCATAACTTTCAACAGTGGAAATGTTAGGGGACATGACTAAAATGTGTATTTTAAAGTTAATATATATTAGACGGGATATGGAATGACGATGCAAAAAAAAAACAAAAAAAAAACAAAAAAAAAAACATGTCTGAAGGATTTGAATCATTATATTTAATTCTAAAGTTTAATATTAGAGACCAGGAACAGCTAACAAATACAAAAACACTAAATAAATATACAAAACCAATATATAAACATATAAAAATAAAGAAAAAGCTTGATCAGGAATGGTCTTCTTGAAAGGATAGCACTCAAGAAACACTTTTTGGAAAGGGAACAGAGTAAAAAGGCAAAGATATGCTAAGGCTCACCATAGATCAGTGGAAAACAGTATTATGGAGTGACAAATCTAAGAAATTTCTAGGTCCAATCATCAACGATATGTTATATAGGGTCATTATACTATTGCTAAAACACAAAATTTAATGGTGGCCTAAGACTTTTTCACAAAACTGTAAATGAAACTGTCTGGACTGAAATCAAAGCACTATGTTTGATTAAAAACCAAACACAGCATCACACAAAATACACCAAACATACTGTGAAGCAAGGTGATGACAGCTATGTTGGGGTATTTTTCTTTCACTGGGGGCTGAACAACTGGTCCGGATTGAAGGGGAAGTGGATGTTGCCAAATTCCCTGTGCTACACAGATGAAAATGGGCAGGTGGTTCACCTTCCAACAAGACAACAACTCTAAACAAAGTGCCAAACAAAAAGCAGCACAAAAACAAGAAGGTGAATGTCGATGAGTAGTCCGGCCTTAAATCTGAGGGGAAAATCTGTGGACGGACTTTTGAGCAGTCCATTTCTGCTGACCATGAAATACGACTGACCTTAAACAATTCTGCAGGGAAAGATGGGTAAATATTAACCAATCTAGATGGAGACACATCCAAACAGATGGATGGGTGTAATAAAGTCGAAAAGTGGCTCTACAAAGGATTAAATCATCGGGCTGCTCATTTCCCAACCCTGTTATTGTAGTTTTTCTTTTTTTTTTTTCAGTTAGTCTTTTGTACATGTCGACAGAACTAGAAAAAGATATGTTAAGGGTACAAGTCAAAGGAGTCTTGTCTATGATTGACTATAGATAGTGTGTTATAATAACAGATGTCTCACTGTAGCTGCTATAGCATGTAAATGCAAACACTCATACCTGCATTACTCTACTGTGCCATCATATCAGTGGTTCTACGGTGTTGAGAACAATCCAGCATCAAAATATCTGTCTATGGCACCCTGAATGATCGATGAGCTAGGTTTAAACTAAAAAAAAAGAATACAGAATACATTCAGTAATTATATAACTAAGTGCACCCATATATCACATACAGGCACTAAAAGTATACTTTTTAGCAAGAGTCAACAATGCAGGGATTTCAATGACAAATCTGTTTGCATATGCTCTTTAAAAACATGAGAAAAATTCATTTTAGGAAGAACTATTCACACAGCACAGTGAATTTCCACTTGCCTCTCTCAATCTCTTCTACAGACCCAGAGTCCTAACACTCCTAAAGAGCTATAATGGTTCTAATTGTCTGTCCCATAATCAATACTCCTTTACGTTCAGCCACTTCGGTCGCCATGCTCTTTAGAGAACCCTTTTTATGCGACACTACTACCATCTAGTGGACAACGTTAAAACTCATTTTAAACGCGTAGAGACAGCAATTTCTTAAAATTCTTTATTCATAAACTTGATGCAAGTTTACAAATTTTACTGTACACGGTCAAAATTACACAACAGAAAATAAGGGAAAATAAAACCAATGCATGCTAACAGTGCATAACCCCCATCATCCCCCAACACAACCCATTCACAACTGCTCAGTGTTCAGTGAAGCTTCCGACGACTACAATGTCAATTTACACTGAAACATAAAGGCCTTCGTATACTTTCCTGCGTTTTCTTCCAGGGTCACGCTCATTCCATCGTGCAAAGCTGAAGTCGGTCTTCGGTTCCACCGCCAATCCGTCAGCTCGAGTCGTACTGAGATGCTGCTGTCGGCCTCGCTGACGCACATCATACAGGACCAAACATGGCTGAGAGACTGCGGCGGGATGTTAGAATCCAGCTCACGGATCGACACAATGCTCGCTTATTAAACGCAGCCCAAGAATCAACCATAAACACCATTTACAATCTAAAAACGAGCATCAAACCGACTATGGAACAGTGGATCTGGGTTAATGAGGTGAATACTTGGGTGATAAAACCACTTCGGAGTCAGGAGACATCGCGGTTGGGAGAAATGTCATTTAAGGAAGGAAAGGAAAGCCTTGATTGATCGTTATGGAGAATGGCGTTAAGTGAACAGGCTCGTTTCTCTTCCATATACTGAAAAGCCTGTGGGATTTAACACGGGATAATGACTTCTTAGATGTGGAATACGCGACAAATACTAGACATTACTGCAACATTTCATATGCAAGTCAGGTGATTTAAACTGCCTTAGGAGGATTTAAAACGGGGAATGCACCGATTAAGACTAAGCAGAGGAGGAGCAGCAGATGATGAAGTATCCAGGTGCATCACATGGTGATTTCTGTAAACCTTAAATCAATCAAACTGAAGAACTAGTGACTTGAATGTAGGGTGAAAACACTCACCGGTCACTTTTAGGTACACTCCTTGTTTCTACACTCGGTCCAATTGATCACTTCCACCGAACCACACTGAAGCACTCCAGGGTTCTACAATTACACACTGTAGTGTGTCTGTTTCTCTACCCCTACAGATCAGGTACTTTTTGGGTGGTGGATTGATTTAGCACTGCAGACACACTGATGTGGTGCTGGTGTGGTTAGTGTGTGTTGGATCAGATACAGCAGTGCTGCTGGAGCTTAAAACACCTCAGTGTCAGTGCAGGACTGAAAATACTCCACCAGCCACCAACATCCTGTGAGAGCTGTGCAAAAACAAATGAGCTTCTGTCTCTGACTTTATCTTCAAGGTGGAGCAATATGGCAGCTATTTAAAATTCACACGCTTAGACACCTCCGCATCAACGTGACTGCTGTGTGAACTAATCGACCACTCGAGAACATTTACATTACATTTAGAGCATTTAGCAGATGCCCTTATCCAGAGCGACTTACAATTGGTACAATCTTACAATCCAAGCAACTGTGGGTTAAGGGTGTGCTCAAGAACCCAACAGTGGCAACTTGGCAGAGGTGGGATTTGAACCCTGGACCTTCTGGTCCAGAGTCCAGTAGCTTACCCGCTAGGATACCACAGTCCACAGAGTAAAATACATGGACTACAGTCTGTAATTGTAGAACTGCAAAGTGCTTCTGTGTGGTAAATAAAACCGATAAACTGGACAATGCTGGTAGAAATAAGAACCTAATAAAGTGACCGCTGAATGTAAACAAGACCAAAATGAACCCAATGCTGTGAAATAGAAATGGACATGTCAAACACTATCAAGATTCAGCTTTGTCTAGGGGTGCGGCAACTTTTTAAATATATATTTCGTTTACAGACACATCAGTGCTCAGTTCACTTTCAGTGGGACTGTTTCTTATGGAGTTAGTTTTGTAGAAAATGTTGGTGAGCTATGTACAGTGAAACCTTAGAATTAGAACTTTATTGGATTGAATTCAGATTTGTGAGAAGACAGATTCAGAAACACTATCTGTTTGAATTTGGGACCAAAAAAAATTTCGAACGAACCATCCAATGTCAAAAACTGGTTGAACAAAGACGACCAGAGCTTCCTCTGTACTGAGCTCACTAGGGTTTTTCTACAAAAAGCAAAGTGTGATGCTGGTATAAATGCCCCATGTCATGGTGGTCAACACAAAAGCCTAAAATGTTATGAGAAAAATGAAAAAACAAAAATCGGTGCATCCACAGCATTTGCCTTTCAACCCAATTCAAAAGGAACACGAAGATTCAAAACACTACGCTGTTCAACCACATGAAGGACCACTAGCAGATGACCTGTGATGTCGAACAGATGGGGACGTCTGCATGTTAGATGGACAGGGAGCATTTTTAAGGCAATAATGGTTTATCCAAACAACAGAAACTGGGCTCACTTAAAACAACACTTGATAATTAAGGAACTGTGACGTTTTGGTAATCCCCGCACCACCGCTTGCTTAACACTTGAACCGTGCCGTGTGGGAAAAACAGAGACAAAGTATAGCAGGGTTACATAACAGCATCGATGTAATAAACACAGCAGGAATCACACTGGTTAGAGGAATGGTCACCATTGAAGTTAATGCTAGCGTAGCCACACAACTTCCATTCTCACGAGGGGAAAAAAAAACAGTAGTCATAACGTGTACATAAAAACGTTTTAAGGTAATCCATTGTTGTCGACGCGAGGACATCCAATAAGTATTCTTTTTTTCCTTATTCTATGCGCGAGATAAATCTTCAGAAGGATGTTCTGCGCTATGCAGGCGTGTTTGAAGCGATCCAGTCCTGTCTGCAATGCGAAAAGTTTATTCTCTGCGATGCATCTTTACAAGTATTACATACGGGCAGAAACTGTTTCCATGACTTTGCAGCAAAGTTCAGTGTCCCCAAGCAACAAAGGGGTGGACCAACAGCATTCGACCTCGGCCCCTGACGTCCTTCTTCGCAAGTTCTGATGATGCCATCAAGAGTCTCTCCCCATTTCTTTCTCCTTCCAATATTGCAGTTTTATGTTTTGACCTTTGGAGAAACGAGGGAGGTTCGGGCAAGCTGTGAGGATCAGCATCCTGTTAGTCTGCAGAAATCTTGGCATTGTTGTAGGATCGAGGGAGCTTCATCCGTGAAGCGAGAGGTCAAAGGCATTTCCTTAAAATATTTGCCCTATTCAATTATTCCGCTCTGAGAACAAAGCAAGAGGGAGGGATGGAGGGAAGGACAGCGAGCAGGATAGACGAGGTGGATGAAGGAAAAAGTTTTACCCGTTAAATCTCCAGGCCTGTAGAGTTCACGTCACGTAATCCCCACACGGAGAGAGGAGACTCTCCAAGTGCAAGAGAATGATGAGGGGGGAACACAAAAATGGGGAAAGAAAATCTAAAAATAACAGCTGCTGACTCCAAGACATTCTGACCTACTTTGGATGAAGCGAGCTTTTCCTTATCCATCTTCCTTTGGTGGTGTGTACCAGCCTGCAAAAAACAAACACACTCACTCAGAGACCAAACAAACTGGTCTGGAAACTTAGCAGTGTGTCACCAAAAGCTGCAGAATAAAAAAAATAGTCTTCGACAGCACTTTTTACAAAGGAGGTTTATTTACTGAATTATATGAGATTCCTCCTCACTAAATTACAACACTTTATTATAAAATAAGCTTTGTGTTAATGATTTTGGCCAATTTTCTGGGGTTCTAGAACAGATTCATTCAATTTACATTATTTCTTAAAAAAAATAAAAATTGCTCGGATTGTTTTCGGATCATGACAAGCCTTCTGGAACGAATTAATGACAAGAAGTGAGATATATATATGAATTCACACACTTCCTTATACACTGTACTCTTTACCATGTGACAGCAGATAGCCTCAGACACACTGCTGCAGAGTACACGATAAAAGTAGGTCTTAAAATTAATATTTAGCATTAAAAAAGATTGCTTTTGCAATCGTGAAGATTTGCAAGACCTCTGAGATGCTGCAAAGAAATGTGATTATATGAAGAAAGTAATGTTACTGAATGAACATAAAGTAAAGACTTTAGCTTGTACACAAATGTCTAAGTAGTTATGTTTATGGAAAAACTAGTGTCAAGCAGTTGGTGAAAAAAAAAGATGAAATCACGATTAAATATTTGTACACTTCCCAAAGTCGGCGTGTTTAATTTGAGCTTCACAAAGATTATATTCCTACTAATAATTGAGCCGGCTCTCTCCATAGCTGTGGCCTTA
This sequence comes from Ancistrus triradiatus, assembly GCA_025084515.1. NCBI lineage: Eukaryota > Metazoa > Chordata > Actinopteri > Siluriformes > Loricariidae > Ancistrus > Ancistrus triradiatus. The sequence continues at coordinate 26,975 of JAJAGP010001269.1, forward strand.
ACACAACTCCCACAATCCCAGCATTTCATTTCCACTTCAATAATTCAATAATTGCAAGCGAGCGTGTGGGCGTACGGACGAATTCCAACCAAGATAAAATAGTGCTTTCTATAAATGCCTGAAGTGTCACTGAAAAATAAACCGATTAAAAAAAAAACAAACAAAGGAAACAAGGGACGAGCTTCGGCAAAGCGCAATTCTCATACTTCCAGAGAAATTACACTGATGAACTCTCTTGGGTAACTTCTGCAACTGGGCGATATGAAACATCATCATCATAAATATGTACGCAAACTCCTTTCAAGCATTTATGTTACAATAAAAATAATTTGTTTACTCGCTTTATTACAGGAGTCCAGGAAACGGTCCTGCCGAGTGCTCACGGTAAGCACATTAAATAAAATATGCAGATGGATTAATCAGCTGCAGCAGTTCAGAAAGCAGTAAACAACCAGTTTCTCTTCGAGATGTCTAAAGACAAAAAACACCCAGCTCTGCTGACGCACCGACACGGCAGCGTTGTGTATTTTTCTACACACATCCACACACCTATAATGTGGAAAATGGCATGACAATTCATTCAAATAACAAAAGCAACACTCACCATTCTTTTCATGAATCTGTACCAGTGATTTATACGACTGCTGTGCTCTGGCAAGGTTGTATTGATTCTGCGAAGAAACAGATAAGCATAAACTTCATTGCCAAGGTTGAGGAAATAAGATCAACCAAGCAACTACAACAAGAGTGACACCGGGTTTTTAAAAGTAATGGACGACAGGAGATGAAGATTCTTTACTGGCAGCTTGAGAGATTTCGCACAAGACCACAATCAGAGACTCCATCACTAACACTTGTGAGTCAGTTCCTATGTCCAGGATTCAGAGGAACTTACTACTTTTGTTTTTGCTTTTCACATTCAATACATTACTCACTCAACTACACGGACATTCAACACTTCATTATAAAATAAGCTATAAGTAAATAGTAAATGGAAGACGACCTGTACTTCGTTATACAAGTGCAACACAGTCCATAAGAAACAATCAATGTCCAGCGTTGTTAATTCGTTCCAGAAGGTTTGAAAGCCAATTTCTCCCATAAGGAATCATGTAAATTGAATGAATCCATTCCAGACCCGCAGAAAATCCACATGAATGGAGTTGTACTCTACAGATACTCCCTGATTTACCATGGGATATGTTCAACAAATGTATGGTAAGTTAAAAGTCTCATTTATCACCAAGTTTAATAGTTTTTTGTATCATAGCAGAGCTTGTATTGTTACACAATAACCTAGAGCTGGCCAAAACCATTAAACCTTATTTTATAATGAAGTGTTAAAATCTCATGTAGTTTAGCGAGTAATGGATTGAATTAGAAACTAAACGTAAAACACTTACTCTATGGGTGAACTCATGGCGCTAGCTGCTAATGCTAACTGCTCAGCCTGAAAGCCAAGAGGATTTTCCTTTTGGTTGGCTGTAATTACTGTATTCTTAGTGGTATTTGCACTAATAATGTTGACGTAAAAAAAAAAAGAAAAACATGATAACCAGCAGAGAACTTCACTGAGCAAGCGCTATTATGAATCTGAATCAGTGTACTGGTGTTTCCCAACCTTTTTGAGCCACGGAACACATTAGAAAAAAAAAATCACAAGGCACGCCACCAAAGAAAAATGTCACAAAAAGTACATTTATTGAAATTGAATGAAAATCTAGTCTCAATTTACTCAGTGTGAAATGTGGGCCTGTTTAGTTGAACACAGCTGATATTTTACTGCCCTCTAGTGGAAGAGAATGTAACTGTTCTGCCTGTGACTACACGCCGCTGGAACCAATCAGGTGAAATTGGATGATCTTCCACGGCACACTTGATTTCTCACGGCACAGCGGTTGGGAAACACTGCTGTACTGAATCGTGAGTCATGAGTTTCGGCTGAAATGAGTCACACAGCTCGACTCGTACAGGTTTAAGCATGCACGTGCAGAAACGAGCAAACGACGAGAACCGAGACCATTTTTTCCAGGAACGAATATTGTGCACGGCTTTCAAGGAATTGCACATTTGCATCCATTTTTCTACAAACACATTAAACGTTTAAATACCTTATTGGCACCAAACTGCACTCTGGCTTTTCCTTTGACTAAAGTGGCATTAATCTGCATGATGACAGACTCGATGGAATAGGCACTGCTCCAGCCCTGGAAACAGAAAACACAATCAGAGCAGTCTACACGTTCCAGAACTGGGAAGCTTAAATGGCAACAGTATCGGGTGACTTAACCACATGCTTAACCAGTCAGGCCGTCTAGTCATCATTAGTTTGTTTAGGTATTTAACGCCACATTTACACTACGGTAATATTCATGGCATCAAGGTTTTACATTAAACATTTGTTACTGTTTAGTCATCAACAGGCTTCTGAGGAATGCAGCTCTCCTACAAACAAATGAATGGCGGTTGTGTAACGATGACAAACACGACAACACAAAGGTGACGGCGGAACATGTACCTGCTTGGTGAGTAGTTCCATGCACAGGGCTCTCCTCCAAGGACATAGCTAAGAGGAAAAAGACAAACAAAAAAACCATTTATCGCCAGTAATATCCAAAATATCAAATAGCTATAAAGTTTTATTACATGGTTTCCGAATGAGCCCAAATATTTTACGATGGATACATATCACGCCCTTCCAGAAGCCAAGTGAGGTCAAGCAGGATCCTGTTTTACAGTTTTAGTGTCGATTTTGTAGGGGTTTCACCAGACAGGAAACCCACACCTTTCCTTAACATTACATTAAAGAGAGCAACACCCGTACCAGCAGAAATGTGAGAGACTATACAGGAAGTAAGATATTTCCAGTTACTCACCCTCCAGACAGGACGGGAGAAACTACCCTTACAAATGGTGGATCGAAGGGAAAGTTGTCCTGCGGAGCAAAGAAAGACTACAATGCATTTACAATGTAAAAAGGAAAGCAGAATAAGATCTAGACAAACAATCCAGGTTTGAAACATGACGTCTGTTTACACCACTCAAACTCCCTATGGTAAAGTGACCCGAGATGCTAGACTACCAAAAAAGTTGGACGGCAAAAACAAAAACGTAGGCACATCTGACGGAGGGACCATTCTCTGACAGTACAATAGCGACCCCTCCCAGCTCTGCATTGGGACTGGCGCCCCATCCAGGGCACGCTTAGGCTGCTCCGTGTTCTTTAGTAAGGGCACCAGACCTCACCAATGAAAAAACGGTGTTAAAAAAAAAAATAAAAAAATTAAGTGAAAAACTTTTATACTGCGTTTATGTAGAGGGATTTACCCACTTAATTAACCCAAACTGCTGTCAATCATTTTACCAAAGATGTGAGCAGATGCAGTAACAGTGACACAATGTGATTCCCTTAAAATATTATAATGACTGCTTTGCCTTGCACCATTTATCTATGACAAAATACAAAGACCAGAGTGGTTCTACACCACACTGATTTGTGCATGGATCAATTCAGTTTGCTTTTTAAACTTAAGTGGCTTTGCCTCAATTGCTTACGACAAGAGGTTGAAACTAAGGACATGCACGACAGAGAGAGGAACCAATACAGTGGTCTCGATTGATCGGTACTAGGCACACTTGCTTAAATGTTCAAGTAGAACTCGAGTCACGATTCAGTACACAGTGATTCAGTTACACAGCTCTTGCCCAGTGAAGATCTGCACTGTTAAAGTACTGTATACTTGTGCAAATAAGTCCCCATGGGTCCTAATAAGGTTAGTTTATAAGTGCCAACTGACAGCAAAACAGGAATTGAATGCCCAAGAACAGTATTTGTATTGCACTCAATACACTTCAATCCACTGTTCAACTCTATTATAAAATGTGTTAATGATTTTGGCCATCTGTAGGTTAATGTAAGCGTTTAAAACTTGCTTATTATTACTTATCAAGAAGCAGAATCTCCATCTACAGGTGCCATAATGTAACTGCAGTCACTTAAGGAGAATCGGAAAATGCAAATAAAATCCAACTTCGTCTCTGCTATGATACACTAGTTAAACTCCTCAGTTCACCTAACCTATGACAGATTTGTCGGAACATATCCCCATAATTCAGGGAGAACCTGAACAATACAGCTCCATTAACGCATAGAATGCCTTATACAGTGTGGATTTTCTGGGGGTCTGGAATAGATTCACTCAATTTACAAATAATACAAGAGGTTTAAATAGCAGAGGATGTCACTAAGGAAATGTAGACGATACATGGATGAAAAGCTGCAATAACAGAGGAGCACACTTGGACCACCATAACGTGGCAATGGTGTCGAGAGGTACAAGCCAGTACCAAATCGATAGAGGAATAAGCTGAGCATGACGCATCAGATGGTGAGTGGGCAGCAACACGGTTTTGTTTTTCAATCACTTCACTCATTCATAACCAACACCCTGAGCACTGCTGACAGAGAGGGGCCAAGACTCACTTTGTAGGAGAAATTGAGAAGGATGTAGTCCATGCCCTCTTTCTCTTTCAACACCTGGAGATCACTGTGCAGAGGACTGTCAGGATCGACCCTGCACACACAGCGTGCTTCACTCACTCTCACTCCATATAACAGCAATAACCACTACACTAACACGCCGAAGTTAGACTTACGTTCTTAGCTTGACGTGCCACTCATACAGGCTGTCGTTAACCAGCTCCACCGAATAGATACCTGCACAGAGAGAGCACAGCCCAACATGAAACGTCCAGTTCTTCACTGGCTCCCATCCTCAAACCAAACACCGGCAACTCACCTGATTTATAACTTTGAGATCTGTAAATCTCTCGGAGTTCCTTCATTAGCCGATCTGAGGCTTGGACCGAGCCGGACACTGCTCCCTGCGAGACAAAATCCCCAGGACCATATACAGTTCAATCCATTTACAGCCACAAAGTAAACCCAACAGGCTACTGATCATGCAGTTTAGCATTTTAAAAAGGTGCACAGCAGCAATAAGGGGAGTCCAGAGGACCTCCTTCACATTGCTAATCTATACATGGTACATGGCTAGAAATGGTCCTCATCGATATAGCGCATTACTAATGAGGATGTAGTGATAATAAGGAGTTATTAGGGATTTATTTTGGACACAGCAATGTCTTCCGCATGGAAGTTCATCAGAGTGTGCCGTTTGCAATAGGCATAAGGAAAATAAGTGGTGGAGAAACATCAATTTTAATAAGACGTTAAAACAGCATCACCCCACTGATTACTTGACAGGCACAAGTCTTCCTTTAGCAGTGAAGCAGATTGCGCAATCGGCCGATCATATGTTTAAAAAAACCCAACCCAGTCGTCTGATTTGTCCCTTGTCGCTCAGGTATTTACTCCTGAACATTTCTACCGCATCCAACACACCGACTACATGAAGCATCTGTTGACTCGGCACTTCGGATATCCTAGAGCTTAACGGCCTGTTGTAATAATCCACATTATTTGGTACCCGTGTGTAGTTTGAATGTTTTGGCGGATTATATTTTGAGCACAGCCTGTGAAAGACGGACACAACTCAATATTCACGATCAAAACTCTCAGTAAGGAGACCACCAGAGTGAGTATAAGGATTTCAGAAAGCCATTCTAGATGTTGCTACTGCTGGAATGACTTATTTAATAAGAAAAATTGATCTCAAACTGCAGAATTCTTTTCTTTTAACCCTGCTTTGTCCTGACTGGGGTCCCTGGGGGGACTGGAGTAGTGCCTATTCCGGAGTTCACAGTGCAGGTGTAAGCATGCCAATCAAATGTCCAGCAGGGGGCACAGTTGCAGTGCCAAGAGATGATCCTCAGAGCAGGATCCCCTCCCTGCCTGCACAATTCCCAACCCGGCCATCCGCACTTGACCCAGTGTCTGGGATGGTGGGCGAGCAAACTGCACTTCATAATTTGAGCACACATACATTTATAGCCAGGCTGTTCCTGGTCAGGGTGGTTGGGAGCCCATGCAGGAATTCTTTAAACGTAGATATGGCGCTCAAACCTAGGTCACCTCAGTGGCTGGACAGCAACGGCAAATGCAGATTTTGCTCCCTTTTGTAGTCCCGTGCATTCTGATAAGGGGCGTGTTTGTTCATGGCCTATACTGGAATTCAGTGGATGCAGACACAAATGGATGGTGATCCCTCAAAAGGAGTGGCTGCCCGATTTACCCTCCCTCACAGGCCAATCATGCCTGTACGCTCCTCGACCCGGCTGGAGAAAATATCCAATCCAATGAAACCCCTAACCTAAAGCAGACTGTGAGGAAAAAGTATACCCTGCAAATAAATAAACCCAAACTGAAATACATTTAGGTACACAAGAGCTTTGGAGGGTTTTTCCAGCACGAGTCACTTTGTATGACAGACATTTTAAGTAGATGGAAGGACAGAACGAGGTACGTAATGCTGAGCTGCAATCACAATCGCATGTGCTGGATACAGATCTGTGGATGTACCAAAATACAAAGCCAAATTCTTTGGCACTGGCAATGCACGGAAATGATTCTGAAAACGAAACAGAGAGCCGAAAATCAAAACCAAATGTTTTAAATGTTTTTAATACCTCATGTTATCAGTGACTAAAGACCATTTGTCTAATAATGGAGATGTTTGAAACGATTCCACAATCTGCTGCTGTACAAAATGAACACGTCTGTGTTAAGGGTGGGAAAATTCTCTCACATTTGTAGGTTGGATCACCAGCCACAATATTAACCCGATTTTAATCTAATCTGAACACAACCACCAAACTCATTTCTCTACATACTGTTGGGCCTCAGGTACTTGGTTCAGGTAACATGTCACAGCATCAGTGAATTTTAAAACCGGGTACATTTGGGGTACAGTTACATCTTTGGCAGACGCCCTTATCCAGAGCAACTTACACTTGACACAACCCAAGCAATTGTGGGTTAAGGGCCTTGCTCAAGGACCCGACAGCGTTAGCTTGGCTGGGTGGGTTTTGAACCCTCAACCTTCTAGTCCATAGTCTAGTACCTATTCAGCTAGGCCACCAGTCTCAAACAAAATGTTTGACTCTGTACTTTTCATTTCTGTTACACCCGTATACAGTCTCTGTGACGTCTGGCTTTAGGCGTACTCTTTGGGGTGCTTCCTTTTGTGGTGGCAGAACATATTCTAAGCGCCAGCCCAAATGGTGTTGTTTAACCAATTAAACAAGCCTCAAATCTGATTTATTTGAATTGTTGAGCTTATTTAACCAAGCTGATCAGTAACCTGTGAATATAAGAATAACACATACAAGCCATAAAACATGTAGGTATTAACATAAGCATCTTAACCAATCACAAACATGCAGCCTTGAAAGCGTAAGAAAAGCGACCTTACCGAGTGAGCACTTACGTTCAAGTGGTCCTGCCTCTGGTTCTTGCGGATCTTCTCGAGGATAGCCAGGTTCTCCTTCTCTATTCCATCATCCTCAGACTTCTTGCCATCCACAGGCTCCTCCTCTTTCATCTCATAATGATCCAGCTCCTCAATATCCTGCTCACAACACATAAAGGAAACGATTAAGGCTCTGTAAAAGATAATCATGGGAAAAACAATATGGAGAACCCAAATCAGCATTCAGGGTGGAGGTCAGACCCAGTAAGGGGGTAACACTGGGAGGTTAAGACCTGAATTCCAACAGCTTGTATCAGAGAGATTGTGGTTTGCACTCCATTTTAAATTTGTTTTTTCTTACTTAAAAAAAAAATCCATATTTTGAGCTGAAAAACGATGTATTACATCACGAAAATATATTGCTGTATCAATTAGCACAGCCCAAGTTCCATCTAGGTCATTTTGGATAAATAATTAAAACTTGATAAGCAAATGATTGCAGCGGTCAGGGCCAGTTTTCTCCAGCTAAGAACAAGACTTAACTTGTTTCTTCATGTTTCAGATATCCAAAAGGTTATTCAAACCTCTGTGACATCTACACTGGGTTATAGCAACGCTCTGCACTAGTGAATTAATTATGTTTACGCTTTGTTTAATCCAGGTGACGTATTGGGGTTCCAGAGATCTCCTATCCAATATAAAAAAAATTCTTGATTACACTTTGTGTTTTATGGCTCTTATGGACAAATGTATCAACATTTCAGACAAAATAAGCATTTTCAGACAAAAAAAAAGACCGTCAGGCTGAGCTTGGCAGCAGATGAACGTAGATGATGACTAGACAGGTTTGAACTCCGAAAGCACGTATCACGTTTAAAGTCTGAAACGGAAACGCAAAGACACAAAACAAGCACAGAAAGGCGTTGGCTAGTGGCGAACAGTGAAGCGGGTACAATAGAGCAACTTGAGCACGTCATCATAATTCAGCCTGGCATTTGCATTCACGGCACTGATTAAATGCCCTTATTCAGAATGACTAACAACCGATGTTCCACTTGTCTGCCTGTTCAAACGAGAGGCGTGTCCATTTACATCACAGGAGGCAAACAAACCAGGCAAATCATGAAGTCATGTGATTAAGCGCATTGGAGAAAAGGCGGCAGTGCCAGCAGCTGTACTACTATGAACAAAACCATGTAGGTGCTTCCTCACTGTATACAGCCAAAGTTGCTTTCACCTGATAGTTTAGTGCTGCGCAGCTGCCACGTGTGATTTGCATAAACCTGACTTTCTCAAAGGCCAACTCTGGAAAATGATTGAGGGTGACTGTGTTAAGGGCCTTGCCCAAAGGTGGCAGCTTTGGCAAAGTCATGATTAATCAGTGTTGCACACACACTCCTCCCTCCCGTGTTTGACACTTATAGTAAACAATAAAAATAGAAACTAATATTCTAAGAATACCAAATCAGTGTGCTGGGGTATAGAAGCACTATGGGCATTTGTTTAGGATGTTAATAAGCGCTCTAATTAAGACACTATTTACATGGGATAAATGTCAAGTCATAGATGCCCTGTACGGGATTGGCACAGAGTCTAAGGTCGATCCTCATCTTAAGCCCTGTGCTACTGGTTCGGTTCCAGTTTTCCAGGAACCTCGACTGGACTAAGCAGATATGAAAATGAATGCTGAGGTGTTCAGTATGATGTCATCCATGAGTAAGACCTCAGAAAAAGAGAATCTCAGCTGGATCTCAATGCTTAATAATAAATACATGATACTAAATAGCACTCAAAGATGTACAAATAAAACAGCAGAAAAAACACCTCTCCCATATCTTCTTCCTCTTCCTCCTCTGAAGTCACCTCATCTGTGGTGCCAGGCTAAACGGGACAAAAGGCATACAATTACCAAAGACAATCCAAAACCCATGAACAACTTTGAGCTTAGTCCGATTTTCATGCTCAGCAGATAAATACCTTTCTGTCTGGGTTGACAGGCCCGGCAGGAAGGGGCTGATCCAGCATCTCTACATCAGGATGCTGAGGTAGATTATACAGCCTACACAGATCACAGATGAGCCTCTTCAGCTGCTGCAGGAGCTGATGAACAAAACATTTCACTCTGATTAGTACAGCCATGGAGTCGATTACTACAAGAGGCCTTCAAAAGTAAGAAATGCCCACCACAACAACTTCCAAAATCCAATATTTAAATATCCTTACAAACGCACCCAAAATTCATATGCGGGAAAAAACAGACATTGGTACAAAGTTCTGTCCCATTTTGTTGCCTTCAATCTTCTTTGGAGCTTTCCAGTAGAAACCTGATGTTTGACACACTATTGGCAAATCATCTCAAAGATGTGTGACAGAGTAAAGCCAGGGCTCTGTGAGAGCAAGCCATGTTCTATAAGACACCGGGCAAACCTTTTCTTATGACATTAGGTAGGCAGAGAAGGTGAATGTGAGTCAGTCCATTCGACTGCCATTGTCTGTCTATTTGCATAATTTATGTGCAGAGATTTTCGTCATATAAACAATCACTACACACACTAAACAATCTTAACCAAAGTACCGGTATGTAACGGTAACTAGCAATGGTTTGACACGTCAAGCAAGTTTTCAATTGCCGCAGGTCCAGCAAAACGTACTTCCATGTACATATTAAACAAAGGGAGGAGCTACAACTCACATCCTGCAACATTCATACATGTCCTTCTGTAAACAGAACATTATTCAAAAATTTGTCAATCCTTCCAGCCTGCTGACTAAAGCATTTTAAATTTTAAACCATTCCCTCCAGAGACTAACAATGCGCCATAATAAATAACCTACAGCGTTTGATCACCTATGTGCAGAAATAAGGCATAGAATTAGCTTTCAAATGTATTTGAATACAGAGTTTGATAACAGAAAACAATCTCTGATTCATTGGATTATTTAAAGGATTATCCACCTAATTCTATCAGATAGAAGTTTAATTTGGATTGGCCTCCGTCACTGCATTCCAACTGAGAACGAATAAACGATTCTGTGTCAGACAGGTACAGGACAGTCGCTGCATTATACGGTTTGAATTTCTCATTAGGCTTGTATTTAAGGAAATAACACTTTGATACGAAGGAAAAATGTTTTTGTGCGTTTCTGGACCCAACGTGTTCAAGTAGCATGTCGGATCGGACTTATAAGGACTGACTTGTTGCACTCGTGCACCCACACGGTATAAAACAGAACAAGCGAGTTTATAATGGCTGGCATTGTGTACAGAGCTGACTGATACAGATGGTCATTATATCCTGTGCATACCTAGATTTGCAGTAATTACTTATACCTGCTGGGGCCATTAAAACAACCCTGTAGCCCATCAGCAGTATCTGCTTTTAGCAGTCCATCTGATTAAATAGTGCGGAGACTCGTTTAAAGCCTGAAAACTCACCAACAATGAGTCACAGAGGTCAAAAACCTTTTCATTTCAACACAAAGTGACATCAGCCCATAAAATCACTTTGTGCACCTGAATGGGCAAAAGTGATTGTGCGCCACTGAGTGGGTATAAAAAATAAAAATAAAAAAATAAAAAAAACAGTAGGCAATTTTGCCTCTACTTTTCTTGGGAAAGCAAGAAAGAACAAGGACATGGAGAAAAACAACAAACAAATAAATACGAGCTCTACTCTAGTAAGGGTTAATGATTTACTTGAAACAAATCAACACTTGGAGGTACACACGAGGTGCAGCGATCTAATGCGCTAGCAACCTCACTGATGTCCCATCCAGGGCAAGCTTGTGCCCCATGTTCTCTGCAACAATCACTATTTTTCACTAACGTATATCAAGCACCTCACTCTCAGCCTAACAAGTACAACAATAAGCTCCACTAGTAAACCAGTACGCCATATGCAACACTTCCTAACGACACACTGACTGCCACAAAAACAATCACTGTGACAACTTTCTGCACCACGCTAACAGAAGGGTGTTCAATTCCTGCAACCTTTAGAGAATGTTGTTTGTTTTTACCACCGCACGACACCTAGCAGCCTGCTCCCATACCGCGCGTTATAAATTCAGCCTCAGGAAATGGAACATTAACATGTAGTACATTGGTTATGTTAGCGTGCCAAGTTGAGGTTCTTCAAAATTAATCAGCAAACCACAGACTGCTGTCAGCAAACAACTATTTTTAGCTTAACCAAGTCGGCCTGAGCCAGCATCCCAGTTAACAGACATGGAAGATTTATGGGATGTCAAATACAGACGTTGAAGTCATTAACTGCATCCGATACTACAGAATATGGTTGGCCAATGCAACAAACTGGAATAAATGACATTTTTCTTAGAAGACAGTCAGTCTGGGTTGGATGTACCTACTTGGAAAGTACCATTTCCAACTACATATGAGAAGGTGAAGAGGCCACAACAACAAAACAGAACTGTTGTGTAACTGCAGTAACACTTTCAACTCCGATCATGCTATTAAACGTCTTGTATTTTCTTCGCTTTAGCTTGAAGGACCTGTAGTTTCGGGTTGTGTCCAAAACGGTCTCCTATTCACTATTGCCTACATTCTACGTACAGATCACTATTAGCCAACAGGGAAGGGAGCTGGTGAGGGCACTAAAGTAGGCACCAGATCCCCTCAGATAAGCATACTGTCACATGGTACAGAACATAACAGCTTGCATATGCTGTTTCTTCTCAAAGGACCAAATAAACTGAATATTTTGCATTAAGGGGTATGAACTGTATCTGGTGGCATCTCAATTTAGAGCCGATACGGCCCGTTAATAGCAAGAAATTTTTAAGGCTACATCAAGATACACAACTCGATACTTTGCCATCTTAGGTTTCAAAATGAGTGGCTTGCTCATTTACTTGGTTTACCAAACATCACTTTCAGCATCAAAGGCTGTTCATGACAGACACAAGGTTCCAACGACACACAGGGTTACTTTGAAACTGCTCATAAAAATTCCGATCTGGCCAGGTTTTTCCCCCTTTCCATAGTTTGTATAGCTAATCTGTGGTAGGGCTATCTGTATGTTTTAAGACGGCCCAAGTTAAAGATGCTCTGGAAAAGAGCATTTGCTACAAGACTAAACAGAAATACACCACGACGGAGATTTGGGTCCGCTCCTGTGATGGAACTGAATCAGTTAGCGCAGGGATATTTTCACCCAACACATCACGTAGTAAATGAGTAAATGTGGCAAAATTCAGAAACTGTTACACCATCTGAAGTTGGATCTAACAGCTGCAGACTCAATCAGCTGGAGACTTCAGACTGACACCTCTGCTGCAATGTGACAAAGCCCATCCAAACACCTGAGTCCAAACTGACTAGTTATGAAAACACTAAAGGCACTTACCAGTGTGTTGCCTTTTCTGACATCTTCCAGTCGCTCTAATATTTGGGTCAGACTCGGGTCATCGGAGTCCACGAACCATATCGGAGGTGTTGAAGGATAGGATTCCTGCAAGACAGAGTAAATATAGCTTATTTAAACATCTGATTAGTGATATCCCCATCATGCACATGCTCACTGGTCTTTAGGACACAAACACAGCTATAGAGATTAAGAAATGAGGGAACATAATTCATCACAGAACTGGTGTAGTTACAATCCAGCCTGTGGTACTAATCATGTGAACCTTGTTAAGGACCTGCTGGTTAATGCAGCTAGTGATCCATCAAGCATTTACAAATATTATGGCACTCTCCATGACGTTAAAAGACGCGGAAAGGCACTGTCCCAAACGGACCCCGACGGCACAGAACAGCACTCTGGTATATACTGCTGAGGCTTCATAGTGCATGCGTTTTCTAATATCAAGTACCAGGTCGGCTACAGTGGTGGATAATTCTCGGGAAGAACATATTCACTGAAAGACCAACCAAACAGTTCCAACCAAGCCCACAAAGTCCTTGTCAAGACCTGAAATTAGATCAACAAGCTGGAAATTTCCAGCAAATTGAAAACAAAATACTGTACACTGCAGAAAATGCTTCGGAAGCACAACTTTGAGGAGTAGATGCAGTTCTAAATAGCTCTGATCGTTTTCTTCTCATTGAAGCAGTAGGCTCTGGTATGAGAAAGGACTTCATGATACCATACGCATCGCGACACGAGTCACAAATATGACTATATCAAGGTACATAATCCATCACATAATCCATCTTAATCCAGCACAACACACTGAGAATTTAGCAAACAAATTAAGTCAAAACCCTGTTCTGCAACATCTACAGGAGTGGAGGTTGTAGATTACACGCCATTTAAAATGTGGTTTAAAAAAAAAAAAAATCGATATTTTAAGCTGAGAAATTGATGTAGGTCGTCACGAAAATAAATATCACGATATATTGCTGTATCGATTTCTTAGCACAGCCCCATAAAGCAAAGACACCAAATATAAGCAGTCGGTCAAAAAAACTAAACTCTTGCCCAAAACAGGCACTTCAATTTTGAACACAACAAGCCGAAAACTGCAGACCCAAATGTCTTTTTTTTTAAATCAATTTTTGCTCTTTTTTTAATTACACATACCCTCACATGAACAATGACAAACAGATCACTCCTCTTATGTCTCAGCAGATGATTCTGCATGGCTGGCATTTTCACACCTTGCTGCCTCAAACTGAACGTGTCGGCACTCACCGGTGCAATAAAGTGAAGGAAACAACTTTTTAAAAGTATTTTTAATCATTTTCAATCATTTTCTTCAGACTCTCACTTCATCATGTCCAAACTCAGCCCAGTACTAGCATGTCTGTGGAGCTCCAGCAAATACTTTCAACTACCAACCAAGGTGCAAAGACCTTCTTTTCAAAGAAATGTGGATGGACTATTTATATAGGAGCACTTGAATGAGATCAGATTTTGACCAGAGTGAAAAAAGGAACATTAAATGTTTCTAATCCCATGCTTTGCTGAACAAAATTATTCATGCCTAATCTGGAGCAATAAAGTAAAAAGAAATTACCGGTAAACAAACAAAAAAGACGTTACACTTGTGCTTTAGCACCATGAGCATTGGTACTTGGTAAAAAGCTTAGTGTAGGTCCCTGAACGTGCAACCTATAACGCTTAAAATAAAGACAGAACACTACATAACATAACGAAACAAAGTACCATTTCACAACTCGTTGCTACTCACAGACTTGATAGATTCAAACAGCTTCAATATTTTTAACCACACAATTGAAAAAGATACTTTGATGATACTAGACCCACAAATAACATTATTATTAACAAAATCTTACTTCAGTTAACCCCTGTCAGTTTATTCACCTTGTTTTTAATAAATGTCACACTGACATTTCAAACAGTTTCACAAACTACAAACGCCACCACAAAGTCCTGCTGGGGGAAAGCTGTCCTAAAAAGATGTCATAAGAAAACCCAGCACATGTGTTCAAAAAAGAACATCATACTGCACAGTGTGATATTCAGTTCTCGCTGTATTCCTTTTGGTTGGCTGTTATCCCTAAGCTTTTTAGAACCCAATGGGAATTATTTGCACTAAGAAGAACCTCTGTTGAGGTAAAAATAAAGGTAAACACAAAAAACACTTAAATAGTGGGTGGCACAGCGAGTGGCACAGTCGCCTCACAGCTCCAGAGATCCCCGGTTTGATCCCGACCTCAGACTCTGCCTGTGTGGAGTATGCATGTTCTCCCAGTGACATTTCAGATGTGTTAGGTTAATCGATCGCTCGATATTGGCCCAGTATGTATATCTGGGATTGAGCGGATGCCAAAGACGGAAGGGTTGGGTGTTGTGCTATAAACCTGTCCCTGTAAAATCCATAACCGCAACAGAGACAGAGCAGCAACACCTGCTGCCCGAAATATGCCAAGTAGCATGGGTGGAACTAAAAATTAAAAAAACGAAACAGTTTGTCAAACTAAGGAAAGTGTTTGTGGTGCACTAAAGCGACTATTAATGATATAATGGGAAACAGCCTAGGTTTTGTTTATCAGATTGCATTCACTTTGATTCTAGAAAGTCACATCAATTGTTTAGCTGCCTTCAATTGTATATTAGCACTTCAGTAATTAACGTCACAACATTACATACTTATCATGGAATCCAAGGTGGTTCTCTAGCAAACATTCCCAGATTATAATATCTGTTTAAAATAAACTCAAAAGGACAATATATCAAGTCCTACATGCA
Organism: Ancistrus triradiatus; assembly: GCA_025084515.1. Lineage (NCBI taxonomy): Eukaryota > Metazoa > Chordata > Actinopteri > Siluriformes > Loricariidae > Ancistrus > Ancistrus triradiatus. The sequence goes on from JAJAGP010001269.1 coordinate 42,525, forward strand.
AACAAATATCTTGTTATTTGTCATATTATTAGGCGTACGTTGTTACGTCACACGTCTTACTCCAATGTTGTTACTTGTGTCCGTCTTGTATTTAGTTAAACTGTCATATTTAATGGTACATATTTTCATGACATTGCTGTTTTAAGCAGTGTACCTTCATTTTTTATTGTCTGTCAGTAACCAACAGTCATGTTTAACGCCAGCCAAGCAATAAAACACTGGGTCCAAACGGGCCTTTACCAAACCAAGAAGTGCACTACATAGTGCTCAAAACGTTCAGCACTAGAACGAACAAAACGTGTCTGTTTTTGTTATCCTGTCGAAATCGAACTTGATTTTAAACACACTTGCCATTACAGACGCATACTCTTATTTTTAAAAGATGCTTTAGGCAGTACGTCAGAATACCCTGAGTGATCAATAAACTTGTTTACAGCGCTAACTAGCTAACCAATACAAGGCCGGACCCAAATGATCCACGTCCTAAGCATGAAGTGCACTACCTAAGGTGCACAGGACGCTATTTCAATGCATAAACAGCGCACCTATAAAGAGAACACAAAGCGATTTAGGATAGAGCCTAACTTTTCTTTATACTGTATTGCGCTACATAGGCGGTACTGTTACGATGAACGTGTCCAGTTCTTACCGTGATGTTGCAGTGGATAATGAGCAGTTTGTCTCCGGTCACATTAAACTGGCAGCTCAGTTCATCCGGTTTCCAGTCGATGATCCTGAATCGTTCGTGGTTCGGATCGAAAATGGACTCGAGAAACTTCAGCTCGGCCTTCAATCCCGAAACCGACATCTTGCGCTCATCTCCGGCAAAAGAGCACAACACAGTACCCGATACAGCCACGAATCCGAGTCCGGAATGCACGAGGGCGACAAAAGAAGAAAACAAGCGCGGTTGAAACGAACGCTTTTCAGATATTTAGCCCGAAAGCTAACTTAGCTAGCTAGCAGGCTAATAACAACGCCTTCACTGTGTTCCTTCGTTTTTCCGCCTGTTTTGTTCTTGTCACAACACGAACACGCAACCAGAATTCCCCTACAAAGCCTCCATTGTGCAGCACAGACTCTGTGTGGCCGATTTAAAACCGTGCAAGTGTGGTTTGGACAAAACGAGCTAAAAAAACAAAAAATCAATCTATATCGCATAAGTCGTGGCGCTAAACGGAAGAAGCTCTTTCTGGGGTTTAAAGATGGCCGAGTGAGCCGTGAACGCGCATACACTCTCACGAATGCGCTCACGGGAGGCGGCTGTATTCAAAATAACACTGGACGGATGACAAAGTGAACTACTTAGGCCGCATGAGCTATTATTTCCATTCCCACGTAGTGGACATGTATAGTAAGTAATGAGCCGTTAGGAATTCGACCTGAAACTATCCCGTTTAGTGAGTTACACAGGTTTATTGTGAGTCAGTTTTTATCGAAACTGAGTAATTCGTGAACTCGTTCTACAACTGTAAATATATACAAATAAACAATAACAAGCCTTTATCAAATAGGGGAAATACAGCCTACAACCAAACACATTTTATACATTTTTTTTTGTTTTCTCGCTTTCCTTTACCATGGCATTGGACCCCTTTTGCCTTCAGAACTGCCTAAATGGCATACAGGTCCTGGAAACATTCCTCAAAGTTTTTGGTCCATATTGACGAGATAGCTTCAGGGATTCGAGCAGATTTGTCAAGTCAATGTCGGCTGTACATCCATGAAGCGAATCTCCCATTACACTACATCCCAAAGTTGCTCTATTGGATTGCGGTCTGTTGACTGTGGAGGCCATTTGAGTAAAGTGAACCCATTGTCATGATCAAGAAACCAGTCTGAGATGATTTAAGCTTCGTGACATGGTGCGTTAACTGCTGGGAGCAGCCATCAGAAGACAGTACACTGTAGTCATAAAGGGATGGACATGGTCAGCAACAATACTCATGTAGGCTGTGGCGTTTAAATGATGCTTCATTGGTATTAAGCCCAAAGTGTGCCAAAAAAATATCCCCCACACCATTTCACCACCATCACTAGCCTGAACCATGGATACAAGTCAGGATGGATCCATATTTTCATGTTGTTTACGCCACATTCTGACCCTACCATCTAAATACCATATAAATTGCAGCCTTAGTTGCCTATTCTTAGTGTCACTCAGTGTGGTCTTTTGCAGCTGTAGCCCATCTGCTTCAAGGTTTGATGTGTTGTGTGTGCCGAGATGGACTTTCAGTCCATTATTCACTAAATTACATGAGATTTTTCAACACTTTATTATAAAATAATAAAGTGTTAATGGTTTTGGCCAACTGTTGGTTAATGTAAGTGTTTTAAACATTAACGTACTTATCATTACTTATAATATGCTCCGCTATGATACAGTATAGACCGCTCTAACAAACAGTCTTCGGTTCATGATACATTTAACTTATACAATACAACTCCATTAATGCATCTAATGCCTTATACACTGTGGATTTTCTGGGGGTCTGGAATGGATTAATTCAATTTACATTATTCCTTATAGGAAAATTTGCTCGGTACTCCACCACTGTCTACCACTGTCTACCACTGTATATCCAAACGTCAGGTTGGTGCACTGGTTATAGTGTTAAGTAGGAAACAGGACCAACCAACAAACATCTGAGAGCAGCATTTTGTTGAGTCTAAAGTGGTGCTGTCATAATTTTAGAAATAAATAAATCACTAGAAGCAGACCAAACCTGACCCTAAAAAGCTTTATCACATGGTTTGTAACGGGTATATAAGCAGACCAAGATGAGAAGAGGCACAAAAGGTGCTCACTGAAGCATGGTAAACTTTAAAAGTCAACAGTCGTGGCAATCCCTGAGGAGTTAACCCCTTTACTGACATGCATGTGTGAGTTTGGGTGTCACACAGTACTGGCCTGTGCGGCCACATTTTGCCATGGCAGCAGTTTGGAAAGACAACAGACTGTCAGCTTCAGTCAAGCTCTCTTCACACATGGTGGAGAGGTGGCAGGACACTGACAGGTCATACATGAGCGCTGAGGTGCAGCAGTGTCACTTATAATTAATATTATCAATCATAAATGTAAATAAATACTGTAGTGCACTAACATTAAAGTAAAAAAGGAACAAAAACATTTGCTTTATCCTTGTGGGAAATTTGAATTCAATCAAATATTTAAAAGTAACAACCTGTAATAATTAATTTTAGATTTTCTGCTGTGTTTTAAGCCTGCATATAATAATAATAATAATAATAATAATAATCTTTATTTATATAGCAATTTTTTAAACAACATTTCACAAAGTGCTTTACATAAGCAAAATAACAAAAATAAAATAGAGGGTTAAAATAAAAAAAGTAGAATATAATAAAATACAAACATTTAAAAGTGCAGATGCAATAAAAAGATGAAGTAAAACCAAAACAGATAAAACAACTAACCTGAACATGTGCATCTTAAATGCAATTCTCAATAAACATTAGGTATTCTCAAATATTATCTTAAGAATATCTCAGATATTTACTTTTCTTATTAGTGTTTTACAGCTTACAATGAAAGGATCTGCCCTGTCTTTGAGAAGCCTTTGTGGATTTTCCTCTTTCTCCAAACCCAACAAAACTTCCATCTAAAACATAGATTAAAGCATCAGTTTTGTCACACAGTATACTTTTCTAATGTAGACAACTTTTGTATTTTAAGGATGGCCCTCACTCGACAGGATGTTAAACTTTTGAACTGAAAGTATGTAGGCCTTATTTCCAATAACTAAACTTTTTAAAGTTTGGTCAATTTAGATGCTTACCTTGTCAACTCGTCCAGCTTAAGGTTAAGAGAACATTTTAGAACATATTTTCAATAATACTTGTACTTTTCTTAGAATTATCCTTAAGAAAATAGTTAAGAAAAAACACAAATTTAAGAAGATTTTCTTTCTTAGGACACGTTCGTGAATCCAGTGCCAGACTCCTCACAAACCCCCCTCCCCCCACATCCCTAACCTAGAGAGGGTGCAAAATGCTCGAGCAAGAATCCTAACTGGTAAAAAATAAAATAAAAAATGAGGGATCACAACAGTTACACTGGTTACCAGTTTCATTTAGAACTGATTTTAAGATTCTTTTACTGTTTTTTAAGTGCCTAAATGGTTTGGCTCCCCAGTACCTGAGTGACATGATTGTTGGGAACCTTCCACCAAGGGCCCTCAGATCAGCTATCAGGAACACACTGATCGTACAGCCCACCTGGCAAAAGGGTGGAAAGGTGGCCTGAGTAAGAGGGTTAAGAACATACTTTTTTCTTAAAAAAGCTTTTGTGAAAAAGGCCCCTGAAGCCTATCCCGGAATTAATTGGGAGTTGCTCTATAAATGGGATGCCACTCCATTGACAGGGCTTGCTTTAACAGGGCTATGGGACCATCAGGGCCTCCCAACCCTCAGAAATGTCATGATGCCTGTGTGATACCTGACCCAGCCAGAAGACACCACTGGGACAACACAATGGGTCTCTGCCGTTGTACCCTACAAATAGCACCTGATTGAAAATCTTTCATTTCAGATTTGGTGCAACAGCCTGAGAGCGCCACTATAAGAGCCATTGAGACGGCCATTATGAAAACCACTATGAGAGTCACTATAAGAGCCACTAGATGGTGGCAGATACCAACCTGATACCTCTGGTTTTATCCAGGTTTGCAGGTGAATCGAAGTCATACAGGTAATTCTGACAGACAGGGACGTCAGGTCTTTCATTGACTTCTAGAAGCAACTGTCCGAAAGCGAAGCGATTTTTAGTCACAAGACGTGAAATACACAGGCGGTACCTATCCCCATCCTGTGCATCGCCATCTGCTGGAGCCTGACGTTACTACCACCTTAAACAAATATGGTGACTAATTGTTTTGTCCCGTGAGCTTAACTGGTCATATAGTTGCACCTAACTGCAATCCACACACCACATGCTAAAGCACATTCTCCCCATTGTGTAGGATATGACTGATTCTTGAAATATGAACTACAAGGTTTACTAAAACCTCCACTGTTTGTGGAGTCTGGGGTGTTTGTTGATGTGTGTGTGTTGTATTTCATGTCTAGAAATCAGCAGCATAGCACAGGCGTCAAACTCAAGGTTTATGGATCAAATAGGACTCACCAACACATGTTATTCTGGCCACTCAAGCTAATGAAAATTAATACTAAAACAGCCAGTTGCTAGGGCCATTCAATGGCTGGGGGGCAAGAGATGGAACCTGGGCCAGAATTATCCTAGATAAAGCTAATCTGACAAAAACATCGGGAGCTGGTGGTATGAAACCTATCCCAGAATTCAGGGTCTGGCAGGGGATGCTGTTGCAGGGCTATAGGATGATTTCCCACATCGACCTCCTCTCCATCAACAAAGGCATCAATCGTGCCTGTGTGCCACCTCACCAAGCCAGTGGGCACCACCAGGACTCGACAGTGGGTCATCTGATATTACTACTATTTATTTAAATAAATATTTATTTATGTTTTCATTTCAGACATGGTTCACATAGGATGAGCCACTACAGTACTGATGATGAGAATCACCGTAAAAGCCACTAGATGGCGGCAGATACCAACCTGATACCTCTGGTTCTGTCGTCCTTTCGTGCCATCCAGCAGGTAACAGTTCTGGTGACGTCTTCTTCAAGGCGGTTGGAGGAGGTCAAGTGGCCATGACTGAAACATAATCCTGTTGTGATTAGGGAAAATTTGCTCTCTAGCTAACATTTAAAAGAAGCTTTACTAAACCAATTAACACAGACTTTCACCCCATTTTTGTCCTGCCCAGTTTCCCAGTCTCTCAACATTCCCTGCCATGTACATGACCCTGCATACTACGTACACCTTGTGGCCACCGACCACTTCTTTTCACCAGTGGGTGGGGAACTTCTACAAGAACAATGAGCCTGAATGGAGGAACATGCTATGCTTCATTACACAGACATGATTGACTTTGTCTGAAGGATAGGTGGCCCTGGTGATCCCCTGGCCCTGAAAAAGCAAACCCCATGAGCTCTGCAATGGACTGGTATCCCATCTAGAGAGCACCTCCAAGCAATTAGTCAGATTTGCATAGAGTTGGGTATCAAAACCAGGTTCCAATGCAAAGTTCTGTTATCGGATTATTAAGTCTATGTAAACACATAGATTTTTGTCCAAAATCAAACCCCGTATATCACCAGGACAATAGCACTGCACTTGATTGCAAGAGCAGGGAAACAGCAGGGCTATCAGAGCAAAGTGGGTGAAGGTGAATAACCTACAAGAAGCACCTGCTATCAGGCACTGCATGCATTACCTACAGCTCTCTCTGGTGTGGTTCAACTCGTTGGAAACTCAGTTTCTTATAAAGATTATTCTATTCTGTACATTAAACCAACGAACAAGAACATCCTGTCGTTACAGGCTGCCTTAATGCTCTGATTAACGCTCCATGGTACCACACGCTTGCCCTTGATCAGTTCTAAGGTGAAGTGGACAGGCAATCAAGGGATTCCACTTCAAGGATGAGTTTTGATTAGCTTCTAAACTGAGCTGGAAAATTAACAGAGAACTTTAAGTGCATGACGAACGTCGAGCGGCGTCACACTGTCTTTACGTTTCTGTCATCCAGGCTGTTGTAATCATGATGTACAGATGCAGGCTCTGCACTGGCAGCTGCTGTTTCGTCACAGTTTTCAACCGGCTTCTGTGCAGTACAGCAGTGAGCTGCTACAGAAGGCGGCCAGTTCAACCTCATTGCCTGGCTGTAATTTGTTTTCAGGCTTAAAGAGATGGCAGACACACCTGTACAACTGACTTTTCCACATTTTATTTTTTTTACACCATCCAAATGGGTGAGGTGAAAGCTGGATGGCTTTTATCACCCTCTCCCCTCATCTTTTAATCTTTCCTTACTGCCAAGGGTGCAACAGAGTGTACAAGATTAATGGGAAGGACAGGTCAGGATATTGGTTGTGTCGGCCCTATAATAACTCAGAGTGAGACGGTCCATATAAGTCGGTCAGTCCGGAAAAAATATAGGCTCTTTGATTTGTGGCAACTGTTTAATTTGGTCGAAAATAGCAACCGTAGTTCTGGGAATTTGACAGTACAGCATGCCCGAGTGATTCTACAGTAGAGTAATGCATCCAACTTATTGCTTACTTATCACTGCTATTTTGTCTTCAAGTAAAACAAAAATGTCAGTGTCAAGACATTACCAAATTTAAAGTTAAAAATTCTAGACAACATAGCAGCTGGAACACAATGTTCTACTATGCATTGAAATCACTTATTTGTTCCTTTTCACTCAATAAAAAATTAAACAAAAGGGCAATTCCTGCTAAATATCTCACTCTCTAAAATGTAATTTTACCCTGTTATAGGTCAGCTTCAAATTTATTTCTATATCGCTTTTTACAATGGAGCATTGCCTCAAAGCAGCTTTACAATATTCAGTGATCTTCTATTATCTACAGCCAATCCCAAACTGAGCAAGCAACTTTGTAAGGAAGAAACCTTGGGAAGGACTCAAAAAAGGGATCCATCTTCCTTCCCAATCTTTCTAAGTTTATAGTACTGGTTTAAATAAACATTTAATCAAATATTAAAAGACAGAACATATTTAAAATATAATAATTAAAATAAAATAACAGACAAATTAGAGAATGTAATATTATGAAAAGTATAATAAAAAAATAATATAAAACTCTAGCACAGTGTAGATATTGAAATAATGTAAAAAATATGCGTATCGACGTATTATGTCAAATACATTTAACGACATTTTAGTGCAGGATTGGAAAGGAGGAATATCAGTGTGGGCTGGAACTGGTACTGGAACACAAGCCCAGAGAGAAAACAGAATATGTAGTTAGTTACTGTTAAGAGTCTATTAACAGAACACATTTGAACTACTGGTAGTAAGTAAAGCATGAGATTCTGACAGCACTAACTATTGAAGTGTGGACTTGTAAAGACCAACCTTTCCCACATGACCGTGCCATGGCTTCTAGGAAATGTAGTTCACAGGACTGCCTTCTTGGACTCCATTTTTTAAATATATGGCACTTTTTACAATAGAGCAACTGTCTCAAAGCAACTTTACAATTTTAGATTATCTTCTAATATCTAAGGCCAATCCCATATTAAGTGGGTACAGTGGCAGATTGTGCAGTGTGCCTCTGTCGCCATCTGGTGGTGCTTGCCGACGTCGCTGACACTCTGACACAATGAGGTGGGGGGTGTAAAAGATAACACAAAACACCTATTAATAGCCAGACTCTATAAGCTCAATGGACAGAATGAACATTTGTTAAAGAGAAAAGCTTATGAACGCAAGGACATTGCCTATTTTTCTCAGCATGTTTATGTCAAGACTTTTTGAGAGACTGCTGGCTGTTTATGCATTACTTATTACAATATTTACTGGAAGTATTTCTAAGTGCTGCATTACCTTTATTAATGATATACAGTAAGTGCAATAAACCTGTCATTGATCAATGAAGTAGAATACTTCCCACTGTGCTGGCTGTATGACGATGAGTAAAAAAGATTGAGACTATATTGCTGTGGGATTTGGGGGGCACCTCAAGCTCTGGGTTAAATCAATAATTAACGCAGCTGGTGTCATGTAATTACTGTGGTTCAGTGAGTCCTATGTGAGGGCATGTTTCGCATGACTGTTTCTTATAATTATCTCTAATAAGCAAGCATGGTCGAGAACCGAGGTACCACTATACTGCAATGGGTAAGGTAACAGAACAGTCTGGGGAAATTAATTGGAATAAAATGATCTGATCAAAAATGTAGAATTATTTGAAAATTTCCTTCTTCTTTAAGTACAGTAATCAATTGTTCATACACTGTTACTATACACCACAGATTACCAGTAGTCAATAACATTGCTATGAGATTTCCTGACCAGGAAAACTAGATTTAAAATTTGAAAACAATGAGTTATGAATTGTTTTTATAATATGGGAAAAATCAACTTACGATGAATGGATTCATTCCACATGCTGTTTGTAATATATAGCATCAAAATTTGATGTTTAACCTTGAGTTGTCCAAGCTGAGATCCAAAATGAAAATCACACCAGGCTTCATTCATCTGTACTAAAGCTGTCTCATGGAGTGACATTACCAAAACGAATGTGCTTGCTCTAAACCCAATTGTCTTCTGGGCTGTAGTTCATGACGGGGGCACCCTCTCAGAGTTTGTCACCAGACTGAGTTCCTCTCCTCTCTAATAAAGAGACAGATTGAGGTTGTCATTGGTGATTTATCCAAGCCCATGGACCTTCTTCTTCGCAGATGCTGAAGTTAATTGAAAACGCTGTTGCGTCTACAGACATGAGGAAATTGCGCCTCTGCATTTAGTTCCCTTCTTCATGTTTGTGCTTTGTGAAGCAGAACTAATTCAGACTCAGACATTATTAATGTTGTAGTCAAGACTGCTAGAGCTGAGTCTGAGTCAAGACCAAGAACGGGACACATTGAGTCGAGACTGGGAGTGGATTTTTTTTTCATCATACTAGAATAAAAAGAAGAAAATTAAAAACAACGGATAAGTTTGTAATTCACTTTACATTCATTACAATATATACTCACCGGACAAAAAAAATGTGTCACCTGTGACTGAAATGTAACTAATAGAGTGTAATACCTCTACAAATTCTGATGAGAATTTCCTGTAGACTGGGATTTTTGCCACTGCTGGAAAACCCGTATGACTGTACACTTCAATTCAGCTACTTCCTTCACACTACGGCCTTTGGCACACCCAAATGCAATCGCTCTTTTCTCACATCTGCTTTGTGACCCTTTTTCCAGACATCAAACAAGATTCACTGCACTGTACCACCTCTGCTCAATCTGTGAATCCCATCGCACACCCTGCAGGTATTTATAGCCCTGCAATGCCACCTGCAGGAGCCTGAAGTTACTACCACCTTAAACACTCATGTTTTGTCTAAGGAGTATATGTGTGATACATATTACTAAATAAAATTAGATTTCATCATATTTTATAAAATATAATATTCAATAACATATAGCCTAAAATTATTATTAACTATTGGATTGTAGACTAAACTAAGGCAATGTAAATTTTGGAAGCAAATGATGGAGATGATTCTGTTTCTATCCATTTTTTTTTTTTTTTTTTTTACTTTTAAGTGAAAATGTAATAACAACATTTCAGGCTGACCTCAAACAAAAACAATCATAAACTATACCTAGTAAAATGAGTGGGCAAAAATCCACAGACTATTCAAAATATACTTTACATTTTGTCATTTATCAGACAACCTTATCCAGAGTGACTTACAACTGAAACAATCTTACAATCCAAGCAATTATGGGTCAGGGTCTTGCTCAAGGACCTAACAGTGGCAGCTTGGCAGAGATTGGATTTGAACCCTTGATGTTCTGGATCAGAAATGCTGTACAGTAATACGAAAAAAAAACAACCCTGTTCTTTTCATTTATTTTTATTTAATTGCAGAAAGTATGAAACCAAAGATATTTCATGTTTTTTTTTCTTGGTCAACTTCATTTCTTTTGTTAATAAACATCCATTCCTGCATTTCAGTCCTGCAACACATTCCAAAAACATGTTGTGACAGGGCAATGTATGGCCAATAAAGTGGTAAAAAAAAAACTAAACAATGATGTGATTTCAAACAGCTGATTATAATCATGATTTGGTACAAAAGCAGTAAGGCTGAGTCTTTGAGGAGTAAAGATAGGCAGAGGATCACCAGTTTGTCAAGAAATGCATGAGAAATTATAGAAATGTTCAAAAGCATTGTTCCTCAAAGAAATATTAGAAGGTATTTGCACATTTCAGTCCTTAATTTTTTCTGGCAAAATATACGTAAAAAGTTACCCAGAAAAGTTACCGGAAGAGTTTCTAGGTTACAGAAAACCTGGAAATGTTTGTACTGACACTTTTCTAAATTTACTGTAGGGCTGCAAAATTGGCCCTTGCATGTAGAATGGTTTTAAGAAGAAGATTAGGAATATCTTTCAACTATAAGCAAAACCACCCTCATTGATCCACATCTTCAACAGCGCTGTCCATGGATAATAGCTCAGCTTTTACGAACGACTAATAACTTGGCTCCTTTCACCAAGCACAAATTTGGAGCTCTGACACAAAGTCAATCTGCACCATCATTATGAAATATGGGTGCCAGCTGTTACAGACGGACCACCTTTTAACATGCAAATGCGTAACACTCACTCTTAACTTTCCATGACTTGCTGATGCAGTATAATACGAAGCAGTTTACAACCAGGACAGTAACCTTTCCAAGTAGTGCCGACACACTCCAATGAATCTTCTTTGCTGATCACTAGAGGCGAAACCGGGCTTTATGAAAACCCCACAGAAGACTTTCTATATTGTAAACAGAAGTAAAGCATTAATCTATGGGAAAAAGAGTGTGTTTGTTTGTGTAACTGTGAGTGGGGCTTTGATCATGGGATCTATGGATTACCAGGCATGTAATCTACCACTACAGCAGCACTAAAGAGTGCGAATATGTGCACACTTAAAAGGGGGCTATAAAAAAGGCAAGAAAATCAAGCATGAGCCAAGCAAAAAATGGCATCCACAAACAAAATGAAACTAACTCTCATCAAACTAAGGCTGAGATGGGTTGTGATGACTAAATGCAGCCTGTTAACATTAGCTGCTGTTTGAGCTAACCCATGTGATCGTGCAGGCTTCTGGGTAATGTAGTTCACAGGCATGTCACAAGCTTGCACTATAGTCCTCTGACACCCTCTCTGGTCAGAAAATTGTGCTTAGACCTCTGTAATAGAAGAAGGACTTCCCAAAGGCAGTGAAAGTTCTCTGAATGATTGTGAATGAAACTGCATAGCGCAGAAGGAGCCAAACCTGTCTGTCAATGTGACATTTGCAAAGCTCAGACCATGATTTTTCTGTAATATCATACAGTAACAATACTGAAATGGCTTTATTAGGCAGAATTGTAAGGGTTGTTTACTGTAGAAGGACTCCAGGGGTCTAATAACCATTTCTCTGGCCTGTCCCCAAAATGTAATACAGTAAGTGAGAGATGATCTTGCATAAATGCATCAATATATCTTGGTGGCATCTACAGAGAGATCATTTCTCATCTGTCTAAAATTTTCTGTTGTTTTTAATATTTTTGATCATCTTCTTGAATAGGAGGAGGTATTTGTTTCGCAGTTGCTGCTCCAACAGCCTTCACTCATTAAGAAGACTTTCTAGAATTTGGAACATGACTGTGAGTCAAGGTCGGTGCAAGCAATCTGGCAAGCCATTTCTTTATGGACTTTGTCTTAGCTGAGCAGAGCAGAAAGCTCCGAACTGACTTGCTGAAGGTATAAAGTCACTTAAGTGACATCTTAAGAGTCATTGAGCCATTCAGTACACTCCATTCTAATGCCAATGTTCATCTATGGTGATTTTATGAACCTTTTTGGTCACTGACTGATCAAGGATTTGCCAAACAGGCTGTTGTCAAACATGCATGCAGACTATTCATGGTTTTTCTGAGCATTTGTACCAGAGGGTTATCATTTAGGACATCACATACTTTAAGCAGTACGCACGTTACATGAATCTAGTAGTGTAATAGAATAATGGACTGTGCTGGGTCTGAGTAATCAGATAATGGCTATATCAGCAGGAGACATAGGGCTCTGATTCCACCCTCTCTAACCAAGTAACAGTGGCCTAATCAAATCTTCTGCCAGATCTTATTTACCACACTCCCTGACGATAGCCATCGGGTCTGTGTGCGTTTACCCACTGCGCGTATGAGTTTCTCTGTGCTTTTATGGGTTTCATATGAGTGAACATGGGTGTGCGTGGTCCCAACACTGGCAGTACCTCTGCCAATCCATCAGTTATGCCGCTAATGTAGTTTATGGGGCCTGCGAGGTCCCTGACAGGCCAACAATGAGAAGCAGGCCTGGATTAAATCAATTAGCTAAGAGGACAGAGGCAACCTAAATCAAGCAGGGCTCGAGGCGAGAGAGGTGCGTGTAGTGCTTAGTCAGGGTAGAGCTGAGAGATATTGGCAAACAGCCTAAGAAATGAGTCAGAGAGATAGCAAAACGGAAGAGAGACGGCGAGCCGAGCGAGATCCAATAACCTGATCACTCTCCACATAAAATCTGTTGAGATGTGATATTAACATCAGCTGCAGCATGATTTGCTGATGCAGTACAACAAGGCAGAGTGCAAACGCAGCGAGATGTTTGAGCCTTCACAGTATGAGAGTGCTTAGAGTACGTATTAATGGACAAGGAAGGAAGTTCTTTACAGTTGTGGATACATTCAATCGAAGTTTATAAGCCCTAGGACCGGTATTTACTCTTACATTGTCAGCGTTTAGCAGACTCTTTATTTGTTATTCTCGTGATTTACAGTTATGCTGAGCAGCTGAAGATTAAGAGCCCTACAGTGGCAGCATCAAGATCCGATTGACAGATATTTTTCCTGGTCAATCCCATTGATCAAAAAATGTAGATTTTCCCTCGTCAATTCTAATCGGTTGCAAAACCATGTGGCCCAATTGGCTAAAGTTTTTCCCACTCATTTATGATTGGTCCAAAAAAAATAAATTGAGCGTTCTGATTGCCTGAAAATTTGTCAAAACATCAAGCATTTTCATTGGCGAAAAATTTCCTGGTCATTTCTGATTGGATGAAAAATTTAATGTTCTGACTGGCTGAAAATTTCCAGGACAATGCTGACCGGTCGAAAAATGAAGCAATATGATTGGTCGAAATTTTTCTCAGTCAATTCTGATTGGTTGAAAAACTGAGCGATCTGATGGGTTGAAAAATTTCATGGTCAGTTCTGATTGGTCGAATAATTGGGCAATCTGATTGGCCAAAAAAATTCCCAGTCAATTCTGATTGGTCAAACATTTGAGCAATCTTCCCAGGCAGTTCTGATTGGTCATGTTTTTTTTTCGTCCTTTACATTTACATTTACAGCATTTAGCAGACGCCCTCATCCAGAGCGACTTACAATTGATGCAATCTTACAATCCAAGCAATTGTGGGTTAAGGGTCTTGCTCAAGAACCCAACAGTGGCAGCTTGGCAGAAGTGGGATATGAACCCTGGTCCTTCTGGTCCATAGTCCAGTACCTTAACCACTAGGCTACCACAGTCCTGAGATGCTGTAAATGCTCTTGGTATGCTTATCTCCACAGCACCAAACTGAAGGTTTACTTTATTAATAAAAGGTTTTCTACAGCTACTCTGAGTTAATTCGAATGCTTACTGAGGGAGCACTTACTGCTCCTTTGCCAAAGCCTTTAATTCTTCAGACAGTCTGCAATAAAATCATCCATAAAGCCACAGTCCTGTGTTGAATGATTGTATCATCTTTGCAAGGTAGGGATGCATTATTGTCATAAAAGTCATAAAATGTTCACTTAGCAGAAAACACTCATTAGTACAGGCCAAACACAATTTGTAAAAGAGTAAGGGTAAGCAGAATATGAACTACATGGAGGTGCTGAACGTCCTTAGTCTAATAAATGAACATAAATGGCTCTGCGGTTATGGCATTTAACCTGTTATAAACACGATCATTGTTAAAAACGTAATTGGTTTTTCTGGTCATATTTGGCTATGTACAGATTAAAACAAGTCCACTTTTTTGATTACGCATCAATAAATTGAAAGTCTGATGACCTGTGTGTTCGTGATGCAATTGCTACTGGAGAAGAAATAAGAAAAAGGGTAAATGTGATTAAATAGAAATGGTGCTGTCAGTAAAACAGTTAATTTGTGTTTTCATCCATTCACCATTTTCATTGCGGCTTTGTAGAGTGGCAAACAAACATCAATTTTCATTCATTCACTTCCTTATCTGTTTCATCAAATAAGGGAGACAGCCGGTGCCTAGCTAGCGGCAAAAGGTGCAAGACAGGAACAACCCTAGACACGGCACCAATCCATCCTAGGGCATGAGCACACACACACACACTAAGGGCGCTTTAGAGACACCAATTAACCTAGCACACATGTCTTGGGACTGTGGGAGGAAACCGGAGTACCAGGAGTAAACCCACGAAGACAAAGGGGAGGACATGCAAACTCCAGACAGAAACGACCCAGGCCACTCCATCTGAGACTGAACCCAGGGCCTTCTCACTGTGAGGGACAGCGTTACCCACCGAGCCACCTTTTGCTTATGTGAGAACTGTGAAAACTGTGCCCACCCAAAACAAAACCTCTGCTTATGCCACTGCATGAGTGACTGATTACTCATTTAATTGGTGCTGGAACACATAATGATTCCAAATGGAATCAATTTCACAAGCCTGTAAACACCCTTTGTGTCACATAACACAAGACACATACTCTTACACACTTTTACCCCTTTACACCAAACTAGATCATGTTCTAATAATGGATGAGCCATTTACTAATCATGGTCATGACCTTGTTTTTGATTTTGGGTGTGGATTATAATCTCTTATAAGCTCATCTTTATAGTCAGGGGACAGGGTTTAGTGGTTCTCTGCTCCCTATAGAGGATACAAGGAGGATACGTCACTTTATACCATGAAAATAAATTTAATGTCAACATATTGAAAAAAAAAGCATATTGACACATTATAACCCTCAACAACAAAGCAAAAACAACGTTCAATTCTGATCTATATGTTAAATTAAAATCAAATGAGTATATCTGGTGTGGATCAGTGACCAACCCCTGACACCCCACACTAATCAACCCCCACCTGACACCAACTGTATTGCTTTTGACTACTCAAGAGGAAAACAGACTGTTGTTTGAGGAACACCTGATAACACAAATAATTGTTGGAGAAGTGCTTTCAGAAAGGCTCTGGGATAAAGTTAGGAGAAGGATCCATAAAGATTTCAGATGTTTTAAATATGTCTCGTTATTAAAAAGTATGTGTCACATTATTATAAAGTCTCTCCACAGGTCCTAAAAATATTGGCTACCCAAAGGAAAACAGAAATTGAATCCACCAGAACACAGGCTGCCGTTAGCATAAGCAGGTAGGTTAGTGACCCAAGTTCACCAATAGAGTAAGTGTTTGGCTTTTACTTTTCACTTTCAATCCATTTCTCACTACATTCCATGAGATTTTTAGGTATGATATCTATAGGCACTGTAACAGTTTAAGATTTAAGACATTTTAAATTTGAATTCTGTATTATATCAATGTATAAAATTGTGTGACTATTTAACCTACTGGTTTCATTACAGCCTTTACCTTTATCTCCAAGTTTTGCTCTATGCTAAGCTTGTGAACATTCCCCTCTCCACCAGTTACACTGTAGATCCTCGGAGAGGAATCAATATCTCACTACATCTGCTGCTTCCCTGCCATATGAGCCAAGCACTTGAGCTAATGAACTGCCCAGCTGATACATCTCCCCTCAAACAGCAGCATGGGAATACAGCTCTGCTACTGAAGCAATTCTTTGATTATTCTTCCATCATGATCTGCCATATGCCAACCACCACAGGTGTAACTGCTGCATCCTGCATGCTGTTCCTTCAACAGCGTCGTACATTTGTTTAATTATCTAACAAAATGGGAATTTGTTTTACAGTAAAGTGATTTAACATGGTGATATAATTTTAGATGCCTATGACTATTGTAGTATTTCAGCCCATTCCTTCGTACAGAACAGCTTCAACTCTGGGATGTTGGTGGGTTTCCTCACATTAGCTGCTTGCTTCAGGTCCCTCCATAACATTTTGATTGGATTAAGGTCAAGGCTTTGACTTGGTCATTCCAAAACATTAACTTTATTTTTCTTTTAACCATTCTTTGGTAGAACAGCTTGTGTGCTTAGGGTCGTTGTCTTACTGCATGACCCACCTTCTCTTGAGATTCAGTTCATGGACAGATATCCTGACATTTTCCTTTAGAATTCTCTGTTATAATTCAGAATTCATTGTTACGTCAATGATGGCAAGCCGTCCTGGCCCAGATGCAGCAAAACAGGCCCAAACCATGATCCTACCACCACCATGTTTCAAAGATGGGATAATGTTCTTATGCTGGAATTCAGTGTTTCCCTTTCTCCAAACATAACGCTTTTCTTTTAAACCAAAAAGTTTTATTTTGGTCTCATCCGTCCACAAAACATTCTTCCAATAGCCTTCTGGCTTGTCCACGTGATTTTTAGCAAACTGCAGACGAGCAGAAATGTTCTTTTTGGAGAGCAGTGGCTTTCTACTGGCAACCCTGCCATGCACACCATTGTTGTTCAGTGTTCTTCTGATGGTGGGCTCATGAACATTAACATTACCAATGTGAAAGAGGCCTTCAGTTGCTTAGAAGTTACCCTGGGGTCCTTTGTGACCTCGTCAACTATTACATGCCTTGCTCTGGGAGTGATCTTTGTTGGTCTACCACTCCAGGGGAGGGTAACAATGGTCTTGAATTTCCTCCATTTGTACACAATCTGTCTGACTGTGGATTAGTGGAGTTCAAACTCCTTAGAGATGGATTGGTAACCTTTTCCAGCCTACATCAACATCAACAACTCTTTTTTCTGAGCTCCTCAGAAATCTCCTTTGTTCGTGCCATGATACATTTCCACAAACACGTGTTGTGAAGAGCAGACTTTGATAGATCCCTGTTCTTTAAATAAAACAGGGTGCCCACTCACACCTGATTGGCATCCCATTGATTGAAAACACCTGACTCTACCTTCACCTTCAAATTAACTGCTAATCCTAGAGGTTCACATACTTTTGCCACTCACTAATATGTAATATTGGATCATTTTCCCCAGTAAATAAATGACTAAGTACAATATTTGTGTCTCATTTGTTTAACTGGGTTCTCTTTAGATCTTTAGATCTCTTTAGATGTTTTAGGTCATATTTATGCAGAAATATAGAAAATTGGAAAAAAAAAAAGGGTCCACAAACTTTGAAGCACCACTCTATATCTTTCCATACTTCTAATTAGAAGAACACTGTTGTAGCAGAACATCATTGGGACGCTACGCATCACCACTGTACCTTAAAATGTGCAGAATAAAGCATCACAGTTTACAAAACATGTCGCACCTGAAGGTGGATGGGCTACAACAGCAGAAGGCTACTTTGGTTTCCATTTCTGCTAGCCAAGATCGGATAGCTGAGGCTGCAGTGGGCACAGGCTCAACAAAACTGAACTGTTCAAGATGCTGTCTGCTGAGGCACCCATGGTGTGGGGAGTCTTTTCTTGATACACTTTGGGTTTTTTAATAATCAATCAATCATCACTCGAATGCCAAAGCCTATTTGAGTATTGTTGCTGACCGTGTGCATCCCTTTACTAACTTACATTAACTTACTAACATTACTAACTTCATTAAATTATATTCCATTCTCTTCTATGCTACTGTAATATGTTCTATTCCACATGAGATAGATGTGTAAATACAGACAGACAGAGAAACATAAATTAACTAAAAGACTGAAAGTAATATTACAATAAGGTAATATTTATATTTTTAGTGATATTTTCAGCAGCATCAGTCAATACGTCAGTTAGAAATATCGACTTGCAATATTTCAACTTTACTTTGTGAATCCATTTTGTTTTTCCCTTTTAAAATACATTGTTCAATAAATTACATGAGATATTATATACTTTATTATTAAATAAGCTTTATGTTTATGGTTTTGCCCAACTGTACTTTAATGTAAGTGTTTTATGCATGTTTAAGTTACGCTACGCAGAATGATTCTGTTATTGGAAAAGTCATGGCCATGTTTTAAGCACGTTTAATGTAGACTGCACTATGATGTATACAGTATATATGCTAAACTCCTCGGTTTATGATAAATTCAACTTGATTTGTATTTATTTTATGATTTGTGAATTGTAAATTGGGTGGTGCCATTTTATTCTGTTTAATACACTGATAGAGCTTCATAAATACATGCTTGTAAATACTATTTTCTCTTCAATTCAATTGCCTGTCTGTCACAGAGCACACACACACACACACACACACACACACACACACACACACACACACACACACACACACACACTTTAAAGATGCCAGCTGACCTAACACACAACTTGGGAATGTGGGCGGAAACCATAGCACCCACAGGATAACCACACAGACATGAGGAGAACATGCTAATTCAACACAGGCAGGGGCCGAGCCAGTACTACAAGTAGAAACCTGGGTCTCTGGAGCTGTGAGGTTGTTCTATTCTGTTATTTTTCAGTTTGTTTGTTTTTTTCAGTATATGGGATGACAGTTGTGTGAGTGGGCACATTGTATTTATAGAAAAAGGATCTATCCGAGTCTGATCTTCAGAATATGTTTGTGGCTTGTTTATAGCATCAGAAAATTTATTTTTGATGCTCATCAGGCTAGCAGTCCTTACAAACCCTCTAAAGAGTTTGGACTCCACCAATCCAGAGCCAGTCAGACTGTATACAAATGCACAACTCACCAAATCCCAGATGTTTTAGGTCAAAGTAATGCAGAACTATAGAAAAATCTAAAGGATTCACAAACCTTCAAGCACCACTGCAGATAGATCTATGTACAGATACAATTATTTATTTGTTGATTAAAAGTAAGATACTGCACGCAAGGTGTGGGAGGTTTGGAGAGAGTGTGAACGGGATGAGAAGTGAATGAGGAGGAGAACTGAGGGTGAGGAGAGCAGAGGAGAGGTGAAGAAAAGGAGAGGAGCGCGCTGGAACTGGTATTACTCCAGCTGCTGTAAGGAGGCTGGCACTCTGACTCTGAGGTTGGAGACTTTGCACTCTGACCGGCATTAGATCCAGCCCGTAATCCGGTGCGCGCGAATGCATTTCGAACCGATCGGACCGCGATAGAGTGAAACGCGTCCCTGTTTTACTTTAACTATCCGTAATGGGAGTGAATGCCGGGAGCGCGCACGGACAAAGCGGCGTCGATTATGGCACGGATCTTTTGCACCATCCTGTGCGCCTTTACCCTCATCCACAGTAAGTACAAATCGATTTCTGTCTGGAGCTCATTTTCGTGGTTAAGTCAGCTCAGTTCCTAATGTCACAAAAGTTGGCCATACATGGCTAATGAGTTTTCTGGAAATAAATTAACGACAGTATGTACACTATAAGAATTATTTTATATTTTAAGAGCAAACTCGGCATTTTTGTTTTTGTTTTGGAGAAAACTAAAACTAGGATTTTGGAAAGCAACGTGATTTCTGTTTTCTCACTGTCAATTGCCATGGTCCTAGCATTATAAACAATTGTAAAGCTCTTTGAGGTCCATAAACGCACTCAGATGATGTTTCTCAGCAAGAATTTCCGTCTACATAAACGCACAAAGACTTCTCTTATTAAAGATTGTAAACAGAGTTCAGTCTTATATGTTGGCATGCAAGCCATGACATATTTGTTGATGGAGGACTTTACTGTTTGGGGAAAGTGTGTATCTTCTTGAAAGCCTTGAGACATTTTCAACTGGAAACAATAAGTATAACATGAGAGACAGATTTCTGAATAAGTGACTGAGGCCTAGCCTGAAATATTAGACACTGTCTGTTTTATTCACCACACTTTCGGAGATGGAGCTTTTTAAGAATCAGTCAACAATTATGAAACATTTAGGTCTTTGTGGGTGTAGTTATCCAATACAAATTCCAATAAAAACCTTGATGCTTTTACCGGCGAGGCAGAACAAGGAACAGAGTCAATTGAGACAACAAGGACTTAAAGATCCTCGTGCTGTTCTTTGTTGTCTCAGTTCTGTTGCGTCACATCCTATTTTTTGGCAGATGCAATTACACTTTTTTGGAAAATGCAACACCATGGTAAATACCATATTTACTGGTTTATATGAGAAGGGTTATGTCTGGGGAAAGAAAAAACTCATAAGAACTATATCCCGTCTGTAAAACATGGTGGTGGTGGTATCATTTGGTAGGTTTGAGCCCGTTTTGCTGCATCTGGGCCAAGACGGCTTTCGAACATTGGTGGAACAATGAATTCTGGACTGAATGAAAAAAGCTTATTTTTAGTTTATTTATTTAATTCCACATTCAGCATCAATGGCTACTTAATGACAGACAAGGTTACATTGATACACAAGGTTAGCTCAAAATAGTTAGATACATATACAGATCGGGCCAATTTAGCATAATCAATTAACCTAATGCGTGTCTTTGGACTGTGGGAGGAACAGAAGCAAAAAATGGTTACAACAAATCTTGACCTTAGTTCAACTGAAATATTATTGAAGCAGTTAATGTGAAGAAACTCACCAAGATCTCAGAGCTGAAGCTGTTCTGTATGGAGGAATGGCCTAAAATTTCTCCAAGCAGATGTGCAGGACTGATCATCAGTTCTCTAAATGTAAACAAAGAGGGTTCACACCAGACATTGAAAACAAAAAAAAGGTTTACATACTTTTGCCACTCACATATACAAAATTTAATGATTTTCCTCATTAGGTCAATAATATTATTATTTCATTTGTTTAATTGGGTTTTCTTTCTTTACTTTTAATACCATTGTGAAAATCTGATGATGTTTTTGTTCAAATATATGCAGAAATGCAGCAAGGGTTCATGTACATTCAAGCACCACTGTATAACAGCCTCTTTTGAGAAGCTATCCCCTAGATTTTGGACCATGGCTGTGAGGTCAGGCACTGATGTTGGACAAGCTCTGGCTCACAGTTTGCATTCCAATTCATCTCAGAGCATTCTGCTGGATTTTATGGTGCAAGCCAGCCAAGATCTTCATCAAAGTTGGAACACTAGTTCTTTATGGACTTTGTTTTAGTAGAGCAGAGCAGAAATTCCATGATGTGACTTGCTGGAAGTGGAAATCTATGTATGTGTCATATTGATAGTCACGGAGGTGTCCAGGACAACGTATTCTACTGGTGCTGTTTGTCTACGGAGAATCCAAGCCTGTATGATTCCTTTACGAACCCGTTTGCAGTGAATGTGGCTGGAATGACAGAGATCACTAATTAAAAGGGGTGTCTATAAAACATGTGCCAAAATATTTATACGCAATCTCAGTCATTTAGAAAACCAGAATTTTCCAGTCTTCAGCAAACTGTTTTGATCCTGAGCAGGACTGATACAGATCAGTATACCGCTTCTCTCATCTTCTTTGCTCGCTATCTTTTAAATCAAGGCTCTGCAACCGTACTGCCTTATCCATCAGTGGCTCATTTATCTCTGTTCTGCATGTCATCCACGCAGCGTAAAGGACAAAGAGTTCAGCTTAGTTCTAGGAACTGCTAATTAATCCAATTACAAAAATCGCTATACCTAATTTGTATCAATTATCCACAATTAGAGGCATAATTGATATACATGGTTGTTGTATATCCATGGGTTCTAGGAACACAACTGGCGTGACAACGATAAGAAAGGTTGTGTTAGGAAAAACTGTTGAAACATGTCATGATTTCATGGTTTAACGTAATAATGTGGACCGATTATTGGACTACTGACCAGTCCCAGCATTTCCAAGCTGCCACTGTTGGTCCCATGAACAAGGCCCTTAATCCACAATTGCTTGGAGTCTGCCTTGTAAGACTGTGTCAATTGTAAGTCACTCTGGCTAATGTGTTACTGTGGCCCACTACACATAAAAAAACCCTGAAATATGGACGACCTTCTGGCAAGGCAGAACCCCAGATCAGGAACCCTAGATCAGGAAGACCCCTGACTTGAACTTGGAGCATGAGGTACAATCCAACCATCACAATAGTAGAGGCGGGATGCAATCCAATAAGCAGATCAGGGGCACTCCTATAGTCTACTAAATAGCCAATGTAACCAATGTAAATAATACTACAAATAATAATAATAATATCTGAATGGTATGTACCTTCCAAGTCCTGCTTCCTCTTCTTCCTCTGCTCGTGCATTTTACGACAGCTGGCTGAAGATTCATGAACAGATCACTTTATAAGCTGCAGAATCAGCAAAGTCTGGTAGCAGGACAATAAAACATCGCTGCTGATGTTGAGATATCTATAGGAATTGTGAGAAAGATTTACAAAACTCTAAATGTAAAGCACATGCCATGCACATGCCCAGTTTCCCAAAGGCAGTAGTACAGTAGTACATGGTGGAGTGATGTTTAGAAGATATTACTGTTTCACAAAATAACTAATACTACAATAGCATATCTACCTAGAACTGACAAACCGCATCCTAGAACGGGTAGCTTGACTAACAATTGAATTCTCTTAATCCCATCCAGGTGGTACTTGTGCAGACTCGGAGGAACGTCTGATGAACAAGCTCCTGGCCAAAGAGCGCTATAACAAGCTGATCAGACCAGCCCTGAACCGAACCGAGAGAGTCACAGTAAAGCTGCAGGTCTCACTGGCTCAGCTCATCAGCGTGGTGAGAGGGAAATTCATTTATTTAGTGACTTGCAAGTTCTAGTCCATAGCAGTCCAGGTTTCCCATTCATGACACTTATCTGGGTAATCCGGATATACTGTTATAGGGGTTAATACCAAATTTCTTCATCTAGGACTACACCAGTGTTGTTTAACCTTTGACTTACAGGGTAGGAGCTGTCAAGATGACACACCAGTATATGTCGTTTTATGGCTCCTTATTGCCCTGTTCCCATCTGGTAATTGGAATTGCTGTGTCACAAAGTGTAATATATGAGAAGACTGGGATGTTTTAATACGTGATATAATATGTCGGGTGAAGATTAGCTGTATGATTGCGTCACTACACAATATAAGAACCATGCCCTGACGTGTTTAAAGTGAACGCATCATTACTTCTATGCGATAAAAGAAAAATGCTGTTTGCTACTATACATGAGATGATTTCATGATTTTTGTGTGTTTGCATCCAATCGGCACAGAACGAGAGAGAGCAAATCATGACGACAAACTTGTGGCTCACCCAGGTAAGTGTGAAAAGTCCATAGAACTCCAGTTATCAGCTAATTATGACCAACACACCTCATGTCTTTGCCCTTGAATGAGCAATAATCCATGGACTTGCTTCTCCAATGGCAGATCGGCAATCAGTCCCACTCACAGCCACTCATTAAAATGATAATGAAGTGTGTAATTGGGTATCATCCGACTGCCGGAAAACTATTATTTCAAAATGACCTGGACTGTGACGCACATGGGAATTTTTCTCTTTACAGAACTGGAATGATTACAGACTGTCATGGGACCCATCTGAGTACGATGGAATTGACAAGATCAGAATTCCGTCTAGACACATCTGGCTGCCTGACATTGTCCTATACAATAAGTAAGTTAAGCACACAAAAGGTGTTTGTTAAGTAGTAGGCAAAACAGATATAAACAGATCACGGCCCATATACAGTACACCCCCATGGGGGCACTGTATTGGGGAGGAGAGGAAGGAACATTCTAAGTGCTTGTGCCTGACAGGGACGCAGAAAAGGAATTAGAACATAAAAATGGATGGGCCCAGTGTAATCTCTTTTCATGGGGTCTGTAATCCCTGGCAGCACCCCTGTACACCCATCAGCCATAACATTAACCTCTTGGGTCTACATGCACCCAACCAAGATGCACATAATCCAATCCTGTCGGTGGCAATAAAATGCAACAATATGGCATGCCAATCGCCATAAAACCCCCCCAAAAAAGCAGCAGCACTATCATACACATATACTGTATATTATGTTATATTATATTATATTATATTATGTATTTTGGTCTATGGGTGCGATTTCAGATCAGTCTTGGCACCGCTGTGCCAGTGATAAGACGTGCCGAAACTACGTTCGCCTCAGTGGCTACAAAATGTCATTTTATTTTCACTCATTTCATGTACTTATTGATTATTATTATTATTATTATTATAGTAGTACATTCCTATGCTTTATTCATGCTTTTAATCATTAATTACATTAACCTTGCTTTTTTGATGGTCAGGGTCACGAGAGGGCTCCAGCATCTATTTCCGGTTCCTAAACACAGGGCATAGGCAAATCAATTGTCTGGACGGTATGCCAGCCCATTGCTCTTACAGTTTCAGTGATTGAACCCCTGGCTGGCGTCCTTCCCTCAGACACAGCCAATTATGCCTACTTGTGACATCTGATCCAGCCAGAAGGCACCACCAGGCCTCTGTGATGTTAGGCTGGCATATTAGACCACTGTAGCAACCAAGTGCTTACATTGAGTAGTTTATTTTTATAATTATTTTGATTCCAGAATTCACATGTACAGTTCTGTAGGGTGCTGTGTCTGAGAGAGAGGAGGCCAGTCAATCTTGCCCACTGTGCAGCAGTAGTGACCCCTGTCAGCCCTGCGTTTGAAACACTCGCGCCATGTGTTCTCTGGGGATAGGCACTGGCCACCTTAACCCTGACCAGGACAAGCAGGGATAAAATGGAGGAAATGTAAATCCAGGTTTATACTTGCCTCTCTTCTCTGCTTGCTTTCAGTGCTGATGGTACCTATGAGGTGACCGTCTTCACCAATGCGATCGTGCTGTTTAATGGCAGCATCGCCTGGCTTCCTCCTGCCATTTACAAGAGCGCTTGCAAGATTGAGGTCAAACATTTTCCCTTTGACCAGCAGAACTGCACTCTGAAGTTTCGCTCCTGGACATACGATCACACAGAGATCGACCTAGTCCTAAAGTCTGAGGCAGCCAGCATGGACGACTTCACTCCCAGTGGGGAGTGGGACATTTTGGCTCTACCAGGTAGGAGGACGGTCAACCCCCATGACCCGACCTATGTGGACTTGACGTACGATTTCATCATCAAGCGGAAGCCACTCTTCTACACCATCAACCTCATCATCCCCTGTGTGTTGATCACCTCACTGGCCATCTTGGTCTTTTACCTTCCCTCTGACTGTGGTGAGAAGATGACCCTGTGCATCTCTGTGCTGCTGGCCCTCACAGTCTTCCTCTTACTCATCTCCAAAATTGTGCCCCCTACCTCCCTGGATGTTCCTCTCATCGGCAAGTACCTGATGTTCACCATGGTTCTGGTGACTTTCTCCATCATCACGAGTGTTTGCGTGCTCAACGTGCATCACCGTTCCCCAAGCACACACACCATGCCCAGATGGGTGAAGGTGGCCTTTCTGGACAAACTCCCCACATTGCTTTTCA
Organism: Ancistrus triradiatus; assembly: GCA_025084515.1. Lineage (NCBI taxonomy): Eukaryota > Metazoa > Chordata > Actinopteri > Siluriformes > Loricariidae > Ancistrus > Ancistrus triradiatus. The sequence goes on from JAJAGP010001269.1 coordinate 68,658, forward strand.
TGCGACGGCCTCAAGGGAACTCGGCTCGCCAGAAGCTGCGGCAGCAGAGACACTTCAATGATGGCAGAGCTCTGCTTGGGCTACAATATGGAGCTCCCTGCATGTCAACCATATCTTCTTCTGCCTCTGCCTTGCTCGCTGCATCTCCAGGACATTTTTACAGCAAGGGGACTGGCTTTTACAGGAGAGGGGACCAGAGGCACACAGATTTTCTGCCCAATGGTCACACCTTGACATTGGGAGATGCGAGGGGAGGCAGGGGAACCTCAGAGCTGGGACCGGATGTTCAAGAGGCAGTGGACGGAGTTCGCTACGTAGCCGACCACATGATGGGAAATGATGACGATCAGAGTGTAAGTGATGATATACAACCAATGTTTGGGTATGGGTGGGGTACTGTGTGGCTGAGGCGAGCCATTCGGTCCTTTTAGGACTTTCAGAGTTTGAGTAGTCTTCAAATTCTAGGCAGTAAGTCAGACTTGTTCAGTGTGGGCATTGGGCTCATAGGGGTTGTGCCTTTTCTTCAGTTCTATTCCTGATATTCATTGCCATGTGGCATGTCATAGTCTGGCACAGGAGGGCTACTGTCGGGGGGGTCTGGGAGCCGGGGAAACCAGGTTGGGAACCATGACTGTAACAAGCACGGTTGACTAATAGAGGCTTCCAGAAAGTGTTGAGAACAGTAAGCAGGGAGAATTGTTATAGGATTAGCAGTTGCCAATCTGTCCCTTAAATTACCTTGGTCAGATATTTCAGATATGCCCTCTTCATTTCTACACCTTAGGTTTAACAGTTAAGTTTCTCTTGGTTTATTTGTAGGTTATTGAGGACTGGAAGTACGTCGCCATGGTGGTGGACCGGCTGTTTCTGTGGATCTTTGTCTTTGTGTGTGTGGTGGGCACACTTGGACTCTTCCTCCAGCCGCTCTTCCAAAAGCAGATTCCTCCTGTCCATCAGCCAATTGCTGACTCCTCCAGAAGGGATGGGATGTAAGAAATGCTTTGATGAGGATCCAGGCACTCCTGGGACAAAGCTGAACAGCTACATTTCAATACCAGCCCAAAAACAGGCAAATACCTTCATCTAGTAGCAGTAAGTCAAGAAGAATGGATTTATTTGAATAACACTGATCTAGTTGGCTTCATCAGTCTTGAGTGGAGATAAGAATTAATCCAGCCCCCAAAACTACTTTCCCACCACACAGTGTGGAACATGATGGTTACTAATCAAAATACGGACCTATCCATTCAATTTCCTAGAGCCTGTGTCTACTTCAGATCACATCATGGTACCTGTTATAATAAGACAGGTCAGTTGTTAATCTGATCAGTCAATAAAACACTACGGTTTCATGGCATATCAGTTGTCTGTCTTTTTAAGCACAAGCATAGTGACTTTACTGGATGTAAGTATGCCCAAAGAGGCAAAACACCTTGAGAACAATAGAGAGCATGTCAAGTTAAAACTGAGTCTAGAATCTAAATCAGGGACCGGATTCACGAAAGTGTCTAAAAAAAGAAAATCTTAAGTTACCAAATCTTCTTATTCTTCACATAACTTCTGAGGAAAGAACTTATTTTTCTTAACTATTTTCTTAAGAACAATTGTAAGAAGTGGTATTCTTGAAAACATATCCTTAAACGTTTTCTTAAGCTTACGATAGCATCACACTTGTCTTAGGCTGTAAGAGTTGACAGTGTAAAACATCTAAATTTACCAAACTTTGAACAGTTTTAGTTATGGGAAATAAGGACTACATACTTTCAATTCAAAAGTTTAACAACCTTTTAAGACAAGACAAGACAAGTTTATTTGTATAGCACATTTCAAAGACAACAAGTGTCAACCAAAGTGCTGCACAGTAAAATAATCAGGTTAAAAGACTATTGCAAGAGTCATTGGAAGTCAAAACAAAATCACTCAAATATCTAAATAGATTCAAATGCCAATGCGAAAAAATAAGAGGACTTAATGTAGAATGGAAGGCTGTTCCAGAGTTTAGGTGCAGCAACCGAGAACAAAGCATGCCAGATAAATAGCTAGGAGTCATATCATGTAAAACCTTAAAAACAAACAGTAATATCTTAAATTCAATTCAAAATCTCACAGGTAACCAGTGCAGGGAGGCAAGTACAGGAGTGATGCTATCTTTTTTCTTTAGACCTATCAGGAGCCTTGAGGAAACATTTTGAACCAACTACAGGCGTTCTATGCTGGATTGAGCAAGACCGACGTACAGAGTTAAAATAATCAAGACGAGAAGAAATGAATGCATGGATGAAGTTTCCAAATTCTTTGTGGACAGAATGTGTTTGAGTTTTGCAATATTTCTAAGGTGATTAAAACCTGCCACGTAAGTGACGATCATCCTTAAAATACAAAAGTTGTGTACATAAGGAAAGTATGCAGCAAAGCTGTTTTTAGATGGAGGTTTTGTGTGTTTTGGAGAGAGAGAGGAAAATCCACAAAGGCCTCTCACGTCTATTTCTTGTGTGCAAATATTTTTTGGATGCCCGTTTGATGTTTTTATTCCATTTTGCTGTCCTTCGAGTGGAATACCCTAAACAATGGAAATAATGGCAAATCCAAATTCAAAATATGTCTTTCATCGTATATTGTAAACAGTAAAATGCAACATAGCTGACATAAGAAAACAATGGAAATGTTCTTAAGAAACTCTTAAGGAAGTAATTAAGGTTTTCTTAATATTTGAGAGCTTTTTTTGAGATTTGCATTTAAGAACATTTGTATGAACTTCTTAAGTGTTTGTCTTAAGAACCTTCGCAAGTTTTTTTTTTTTAAAGGAAACTTTTGTGAATCCGGCCCCAGTTCCCATGCTGGAGAGTTGACATCGACTCATGGCTGCTCTATGGATTGTTGGTCTCTCTCTCACTTTGTGGCAGGTTACTTGTTTTGGACCACTTCTCTTGGGCTTGTTTCTATCCCTTATTACTCTTGTGAGTCTGGCAACAGTAATTGAGAGTTCAAGTCCCAACACAACCAAGCTCCCATAGCTGTCCTTTTAGCTAGACTTTTAGCGTACCTTTTAAAAATGGCTAATTTATTTTCCAAATTTTCTTGACAAACTCTGTTAGATGCCAAACACTGCCTTAATGAAATCAGGCCTGCAGACCAAGAAAGTTACTGAAGGTCATGTTTCAGTAAAAAGCTATTTGATTTTGCGTTATCATTTTCATTATTGTATTGCTGCAGGATACAGAGACATTTCATTTGAAAACTCTTCAGAGTAGATAAATAATAAATAAATGTACTTAATGGTGAGTGTGCTAGAAAGTATGGCTTTTACCTTAACGCTGAATGCAGCCATGTACAGACACCAAACAAGCAGCCAAAGGTGTAAACTTACAGATACATAAAGTAATTTTGAGAGGAACTAGGCACAAACTGGGGTACCCATTATCTTCTGGATGAGACTGGAAATTTGGGAAGAATCTACCTTAACTCCCTTGTTGGGTCTGGATGTCTGAAAAGCTTTGTCCTCCAAGCAACTTTATTGTAGGAAGCATATGTCAGAATTCATTAGGAACATCATGGTCAGCTGATATGGACAGCCCCTGCTCTTTCATTATATTATTACACCAGGACTATTTCATCTGAAACAAGGTCACTACTACTTCAAAATCTTGTTTTAATTCTACAAACCAGTAAAGTAACTCACCTTGATCTTTAATCTTGGTTATCTCCCCCAACATCTGATTCGCATGTGCTTAAATCTAATAAAGCAAAGGGTCTCGGATTGCAACGTTTTCCCCTGATGAACTGAATTTGTTTTGGCATGTCGTACTAATTGAATTCACCTGAAGTGTGTAGGTCATTTTTATACCCTCATAAATTTCGTCAGTGTGCCCTTTAAAAATACAAGCAACGGCTTTACTGCAAGCAAGTCAGCTACTTAGGAGACTGTAGTAACCTTCTTATAGCTGCATTTAAAAACACATTATTATTAACGTAAGAGAAAGCTTGTCCTGGTCTGTTTGCACCACCATACTCCCAGACCCCTGGAATCAAAGGAACCCTGAATCTCAGAAGCCTCTGATAACCTGGAACAGATATAGAAGAGGACAGAAAAGGATTGGGACCCAGTGGAGAGGCTTCCTTCCAAACCAACACCCATGTCAACAAAACTTTCCCGCTGAGGACGTGAGAATGAACAATAACTCTTATTTTTTCAATATTTTACTTATATACTGTATGAAACATTTTGCCAAAAAGGTCCCATTTGGTTGTTGTGACTCTTAACAATTAAGCTTAACTTTCTATAGTTTTTTCAATACTGAATCTAATGACACACATATTTAATTATTCATAATGAGTACTGGTCAATCTCAGGCAGCTTCATATTAGTTTTACATGGTTTCTCCAGTTACTTTTACAGCACAGCACAGACATAACAAAATATATCAAACATAACCAAGTGGTGTCCATAGTAATAGCATTAGGAAACTGAGAACACTAATTAATTACCAAAAAATCATATTTTTACAATAACCAAATAACATCTAAAGATAATTTCAGTAACAGGACAGCAATTGAGATTGACCTTCTCAGTCATAGTTACAATAAAATCAAATATCCATGGAAAAATGAGAGAGCGCTTACTTTTGGTCATCCCATGGTCTTCAGAAGATCCAGATGATGCAACTTCCTGCTGAACATGTGACTTGGGGTATGTTCTATAGTTTTCAGAAATGGGAATATGTTGGGGGACATGAACAAAATGTGCATTTTAGAGTAAAACATAATGGATTTCTTTCTACAGTTAAATAAAATAGCATAGATGCAATATGGAGTGACAGCAATACAAAATATTTCATTGTAAATGGCAACATTAGAGACAAAGGACAGTTAATTTAAATCAAGTTAGTTTTTTAGTAATGTAATAAAGTATATACATTAGATTTGCAATTGCATCACTGTACATGACACTTTGCTTATTAACAATAATATATCAGTTGAGTCTTGGTCCTCCCAAGGTTTCTTCCTTATAACATTTTAGGTCAAAAATCGATTTCCACGTTTCTTCCAACACGATCCACGCAGTTTCAGAATCTAATGACATCCTACTACCTGGGTTTGATCATCGCCTGGGAAAATGTTGCAGTGTAAATGTTGACCCTGCCCAATCAGTTAATACAAAAATACTTCACTACACCTTGAAATTACATTTTTCTGCATGCTTTTATTAGTTTGCGTTGTGGATTAATGCAACTATGCGTGTGTATGCCTTCACGCAGCACGCCCTCTACTGGACATTTCTAATGTGTATGCATAGCCCCGTGCTCTGGTGAACTGTAAAGCTGTTTTCCAGGACACTCTCATTGACAGCGTCGCTGTAATGTGCCTGCAGCTACATCATTTAAATGACAAACTGTCTTTACTGCAGGCATTTATTCATCCTGACACTAATGGCTGAACAGGAAAACACACTGCCTCACACATCAGGCCTTTTAATAATGTGAGACTCAAGAACAGGTTATGATGCTCTGTGGACCATACTAAATAATGCAGGTGACGTGAAAGACTTTAAACGTATTCATCAAATGTGATTTGGAATACTGACTTTCACCAAAATAATCTCTCAGTTTTGTAAAGTTTGAGTACTGGTTTTAACCCAAGTGCAGAGTGATACTGGGTTCACCCTCTGGGAGCGCTAGAGGAAAAAACAGTCATTATGGAAGCCACATGGAAGAAGAAACTTGCCTTATAATTACTTAATATACAACTGAATGCTTGTATGTGCACACCTAGAAGGAGGGACTGTGGAAAAAGTGGCAAAATCAAACAAAGAGCTAGGCACAAAATGGCAGCAACAATCACAAAATGGTGTCCACAAACAACATGGAACTCTACTTCTCATCAAACTAAGCCTGTGATGGGTTCCCCCAATCTAACCAAACTCAATAAAAGCTTCTTGATTTAAAATATTAAACAACTTTCCAGCTTCTTTGTTTTCAGCATTTTCTTTCAACCTTCTTGTCAACTTGTTTTGCTTTCTTTTGTTTTCCCTCTTCCTCTTTCAGCTGATTTCTCCACTCTGACATAATCTGGCTTTTATTTTTGTCCATTTTGTCTTTCATATTTACAAATACAAAAACAACCAAACCCTTTATCAGCAGCATCTCGGGTAAAGACACCATGCTAACACAGCCTCATGATGAGTTTAAATAGCATGGCAGCCAGGTGTAGCATGATAACACTAAATCAGCTACCAATGTGACTGTGTCATGCCTTCTGGGCAGTGTAGTTCACAGGGCTGCCTTCTTTGACTGTGCAGACTGTAACATGAGCGACCAGGCCAGTTAATAACTACTATTTTTCAGTGTTCTAGGTAGCTCTGCCGCGCTCTGGTGGTGCCTCCAGACACCGCTGACACTCTGACACTACCTGCAAGGGTGGGAAAAATTTTTTCCATCCTAACATTAGACAAATACATTTTGTTGGACCAGTAGTGACACTTCAGTCATTAAAAGTTACATAAGGTCAGGATTTTATCCATCGTTCCATGCAGCTCAATCATTCAATTTTGTACAAAGAACATCTTACAGGCCTTTTGATGGACTGGCAACCCATTATGCTGAACTGCTCCCTGTGAGTTCCCCTTAACCCTGACCACTGCCCAGGATAAGTAGGGTTAAGTTGTATTATTATTAGTATTATTATGTTTATTCTTCTTCACCTTATTATGATGATGATGATGATGATAATGAACAACTATGCAGATCACCATGACGTTTATATTCGGAGCTCCTAAATTATCTTCCAGATTTCTCCCATGACCATAAAAACGTGCTACGAAATAAAATATATTTCATCTACATGTGCCAGGAAACACTGTTCACTCCTGATACAACACTGCACTCAGCAACACTTAGTGCAATATCCTCAAATGCTGACAAAGGGAAATGCTGAAAGGAGATTCCTGGTCCTTTAGCTGAGCAGATGAATCTCTGTCCTTCTGTGCCGCTTGTAAACATCGCGCTGAAGAGAGACTTAATACCAGTGTTGAGGCTAATGCGGTGTAAAGTAACGCATTACAGTAATTCCTTTGTCCTGTAACAAAACAAAGTGCATTATAACATAATTCTTGTAACGATATTGCAGTTACTGATGAATAAAAATATGTTACTTGCATTACTTATGTTTCTTGGCAAAAAATGTGAATTATTCCCAAAGCATAATGGCAAAGTGGTAAAAACAAAGCCTTCTGTGTCTTTGAATCATTTAAACCACTCAAAAACAATTCAAAAAATGATTCGAATGTTCTGAAAAGCTCAAAACAGCTCAGCATAGCCACATCTGCTGGATGGATTTGAGCAACGGCCTCAGGTAAACCAGACAAAACAACAATTTGAACTTGAACATTATTGTTCTTTGTTTATATAAATAAATAAAGCACTTAAAGGACTACTGGCTGTTATCCTTGTGCTGTCTGGTTAGTACAGATTACCATCTTTATTAGTGTGTAAATTAAAGGGATTACTTATTTCTGGATGTAATAAGTATTCCTCATTACCTTTTGAAAGAGTAAATATGAATTTGTAATGGATTACACTGGCTACCATCCACAAAATCCACAACTACTACTTTTCACTTCACCTCTTGTATTACAAGCTGTTAAAGGTATTTCCACAAGGACATAAGCGGATATCAACTTATCTCAGTCTTGTGTACACAGACTGCCACAGTCCTTCATGATTAAAGATCTAATAAACAACATAGCTGTTGGCACAGTCAAGCTCAGTGTCTGGTGCAGAGCTTGTATAACACAGAAAAAAGAGAGATCTGAGCTAGAATTCCACCATGGAGATCTGTGTTCGAGTCTGGCTGGGTGCTGTGCATTCAAAATTGGAGGTATATGAGGAAGGAAGTGTCGGAATGAGGGTTTAACTCCCTGCTGCTGTAACAGCGGCGTCTGCCAGCAATTGAAGGTGGCAGCGGCGAAATTGCACATGGATGTGGTGACTAGAATCCACTCCATCATGTGGATTCATTTGCTCTGCTGAAGTCTGTCAGCTGAAAAGAAGCATTCAAGAAGACTGAGGGCTACTGTCTTCCTCCCTCAATGAAGGTGGTGGGGGTGGGGTAGTTGACCTGATTGGATGGAATAATTCAGTCAGTCTTACGACTCTTACAAACAACCCTCACCTCACCAAAGACGAGATAAGAATCAGCGAGGCTCAAAATCAGGAACTAATTATCTACCTACTGAGCCTCTCTGGTTTGTATCCCGGCTCTGGTGAGATCTTTGGTCATGGAGTTGTATTTTGGTTCCAGGCACTGTTTGTACAGTGTCAATACTTGTCGGGGTGGGTGTTGGACCTGTGTTTGTGACACGACCGGGCCAGGGGTGCCCCCCTGCTGCCATTATTATTATACACATAATGTATTTTAATTTCCACCATTAAACTTTTATTTATAAAACTGGGGCTTTCACAAATTTTTTAAGGTGGGGAAAAGTACAAATTAAATTAAAGCCAATAAAATGATAATGGCAAATGGAATAGTTTTTTATGGTTTAATTTTGCTTTTACTCCAACGTAATAATAATCAGTTTTAAATAAAGAAATATATTATTCATTTTCATACCTAATCCAATTCATGGTCATGAGAAGCCAGGGCATAACCGGTGGCACAGGACACAAGATGGGAACCCTAAACCGAGCATAAGCACACAGTGTTACATTGGGACATGTCTTTGGGAGAAACGCGAGTACCCCAAGGAGACCCACAGGGAGAACATGCAAAATCCATAAAGGCAGAGTTCATGCAGGGAATCAAACCATTGTGAAGTGACACCAATAGCCACTGCACCACCATAATATATAATTATTATGAAGATCATACACAAGTATTATCCTAGTTTCCACTTTTTTACCTGTATTTAATTCTTTTACCACAGTTGTAGGGGTTCTGGCATCTATCCCTGGAGAACAGGACATTCCACTGCAAGGCCAGCAGGGGTAGCCGCTTCAGTCCTGGGGGACGATACCCTGATTGGTACTGCTCCCTCAGATATAGCCAGTTGCATCTACATATGACAACCTTGATCCCAGCGATTGGTGGGCTAGTGTATCAGACTGCTTCCCAATGATCAGATCAGAATAGTAATCATAAATATAATAATTAATAAGCAAACCACGACTGATGGTCTTGTAAATAGCCAGACCCCATTGAAGTCCACATTTCACTCGCCATATGTGATGCCAAATTTACAGCCCCTGTCAATACGCTCTCTCTCCCTCTCTCTCTCTCTCGCTCGCTCTCCCCCCGCCCCTTCTGTCCCTCTTCATTCTCACCGTACATCCCACTGATGCGCTTCCTTCTCGCTCCGTCTCTTCCATCTCCTCAAGATTCATGGATAACACCAAGGGGACATATCTGAATTTCATAATGGATGCCAGACTTTTCCTTAACGTCTCTACATGCTGCTTTCTCGTTTTCCTTTTCCAAAGTGAGTATGGGCATTAATAAGCTACTTGTTGCTGCATATAAAACATTGTTAGACTGACACATTTAGATTAATGAAACACGAAAACCAAATTTTGTCGTCATTTGAGTGTTGCTAGACGTTTCCATGCATATGGAAGTGTTGGAGAATTCACTGCTGCTGTGTGTGTCATTCATAACAATAGCACAAAATGAGTTATCTAAACGTCACCAATGCAGATCTGAAGGATTTAGGGAACTTAAATGTGTGTAATTATATAGGGTGCTGCTGATGTTCCATTAAAATAGTTTTAAATCATTAATCATATATATAGTATCGAAAGTATATCAAATATACAGCCCTGGAAAAAATTGAGACTTCTGCAACATTATCAGTTTCTTTGGCTTTACTGTTTGTAGGCACTGTATGTGTTAAAGTGAAATTGAATCGAATTTTTGTTTTAGTCTATACATTACTGACCAATTCCAAATAAAAATGACAATGACAAGAGCGTTTATTTGCTGTAAATGACAACTGGTCAAAATAACTAAGAAGATGGTGTTTTCAGAGCTCGATTAATAATACGAATGATAATACAAAGTATTTTTAACTAAACAATGCTACTTGTAACTTAGGAAGGTTCAGAAATCAATATTTCAATCACAACTTTCATGCATCTTGCACTTTTTGTCAATAAATAAGATTTGGTTCAGGTTATCACCTAATAAATACATCATTAAATAGAATGTGTGTGTGTTGGATTTAATCAGATACTGGAATGGAATTGCTGCTATACATGTAGATGTGTTGTTTTTAAGAGCATTTCAGGTCTCTTGTTTTTTTATTGTTGTACAATAAATATTTTGGTTCCTGGGTTGAATGGTGTGAATCTACTTGATTACAGGATTAAATGAACATGCTGGTGGGTCCTGATTAATATTTAGTAATATGTTTTAGTAAAACAAAGGGGGTGGGAAAACTTGAAACAGACACTAAAATGCCAAAATCAAAAATAACATTTTACCTGATACGTGCTCAAACTTTGATTCTACAACCTCAGAAATCGTTATGAGCACCTCTATAAGGCAGTCGAACAAATATGGGATGCCCTGAGCTTCTTGAAGAAGCCGAACATGCAGTGCATGCTGCCAAGTATGGTGAGGGTCCATCATGGTATAGGTAGCCTCCTACATCATGGTCCTACATCAGCAAACACATTTGAAGCAGTTTCATGGGACTGTGTGCCATCTGTGGTGCAAACAATTTTTCCTCCTCCATAACCAATGCTGAAATGATTTAAGAGCTTGATAAACATCAGGATAAAGTTAAGAACCTCCACAACCACTACAATCACAAAACAGTTATGGAAAGTTCTAGAGATCGAAAAAAATGAATTTGATCTTTAGCTCGTTCAGTTCTCAAAGAACTTGAAGACTTTCTTCTGGAAGGATGATTCATCATCCAACTACATCCTATTTACCTCAGTTCTCGACCACCTCGGAACTCGTCGAATTTGGTTCCTGACACATTTTGACTAGAAACATTTGTCTCAGTTCTTGTGATTTGCTCGGTACTCGGCATACTTGCTTAAACTTGTATGAGGCAAGTTGCGCAGATTCGCGATTCATGACTCATGATTCAGTGATTCAGGTTCACTGAGAAGAACTCCACTGTGTTTATAGTTTTTTATTTATTTTTACATCTACAGTACTGTATTGTTAGTGCAAATAACTCTCCATGGATCCTAAAAAGGTGAGTTTGAGAGCCAACCCAAAGAAACTGAGTCCTCCAGAACACAGGCCATGCTAGTGCCCCGAGTTCATCAAAAGAGTAATAGTTTTGCTTTTACTTTTCCCTTTCAAGCCATTACTCACTAAATTACGTGACCTTTTTAACACTTTATCATAAAATAAGCTTTGTGTTTATGAATTTGTCCACCTGTAGGCTAATGTAAATGTTTTAAACATTACTTCTCATCGGCTCTGCTATGATACAGTATAATCCGCTCACTACACAACACTCGTTCATGATACAATTAACTTGTGATGGATTTGTCGGAACATATCCCTATCATACATCAGGGAGCAGCTGTACAACACAACTCCATTAATGCATATAATGCCTTATACAGTGTGGATTTTCTAGGAGTCTGGAACAGATTCATTCAACTTACATTATTCCTTATGGGAAAAAAATCAAATGGTATTATTTCTCTTGGTTCTCAACAAGCCTTCTGGAATGAAGTAACAGTGAGAACCGGATGGGTACCACTGTACATTGTTGCTGGTTTTCTATCCTGTCCTGTATAACTAACTTCATTTGACAATCTGTTACTGTAGCACTATACAAATCTGACAGATGCTAATTCTAAAAGTAGGTTCACTTTCTTTTTCAGGTGGATCGTGCTCTGAGGCTGAGCATCGTCTCTTTTCGGTCATCTTCGCAAAGTATAATCAGTACATAAGACCGGTGGAGAATGTGTCTGATCCAGTCATAGTCCAGTTTGAGGTATCAATGTCCCAGCTGGTCAAAGTGGTAAGTGGCCTGAGATGATACAAGTGCATATCGGTACAGTATATTATATACATTCTTTATTTAACATTGACATAAACTGTGTCATTGCCAGCGATAGCGCCAATAATGCTTAAATGGCACCGAATTAATATCATTTTTCTTTACATTATATGACGAATTTTCTGACTACTGTTGTAAGCCAGGCTGCTGGAGCATGGTCCAAGTCAAGACCAAGACACGATCAGATGGTCAAGATCAAGACTTTTAGTAGTCGTGTCTTATATTTTATTTATATATATATATATATATTTTTTTTTATTAAATAATATTTCATCATACATTTTGTCAAATTTAACATTAAATAACATGTAGCCAAAAATTATTATTAAATTCAAGTATTAGTCATACTAAGGCAATGTACCTTTTGGAAGCAAATGATGGTGCTTCCGTTTCCCTTCCTCTCTCAAACATAATCAGAAGTCACCAAATAAAACCAACTGAACATAGGAAACAACATCCATTCTATCCATTTTTGTTATTAAATGTGAAAACCTAATATTAATAAGAATTCCAGATTTTGAATACATGGTAAAGGGAGCGGGCAAAAATGCACAGTTGCATTCTTAATGTAAAAAAACAAAAAAAGTGTTCATTAATTGGATACTGAACAAGAAGAGCAGTAATTGATTTTTCCTGTTAGCCAATCAGAGTGCAGATTTTATTTAGGCATATAAAGCCAGGACTGATTTATTCTCTTTGACTGGATTGTTGATATTCAGTAACAATAGAAAAAGTTCCATAATTGAAGTTACCACAGACAGACACTTTGAACTCAGCTGGTCCGCCTTACCCTGAGACTGAGACAAGATCCAAATGAGGTTGAGACCAAGACTGGACTCGATTACTACAATACTAGTTCTGACAACCTAAATGATATCATTGTTCCAACTTCAAAAGTAGTTATAAATAATAGGGTGTCACATCATTACCAAGTAAACCACAATCATACAACATCCTAAGCTAACTAATGGGACATGTTGCTGCAAAATTATGAACTCATAATTTGGCAATAATATGTCATAAACCGCACAGCCTACTATGATAAAGAGGCACAGGGTGGACTTCCTAAAAGCATTGTAATGCGAAGGACGTTGTAAACTCCATCGTAAGATCATTTGCTCATTTACGAGTCTTTATCAAAGTAAAACCAAAACAAGAATCACCCCAGTAGACCAAAAAGTGTGTGTGTTGTCTGGCAGAATGCCTCCATCAAGCTTAAAAGTAAATACAACAGTTTGCTCAGTTTATTGAACATGCAAGTATTTATTTCTACACCCAAATATATTGGGTTTTCAGGCTAAAACTAAACAGACATGTGTTGATATTCATGCTTGGTGTGTAAGTCATCTTGTTTGTCCATCTTTTTGTTTTCATCCATCTGCTTAAATCGTTATTAAATTAGTTTGGGACACAGGTGCCATCTTTAGACCAGAACTCAACATTGTGCACCAATGCCTAAAGGGAACAACCTGGTGTCTGGTTCCATCACAAATTTGGTTAAACCTTAACTGATCTGTCGCAGTCAATGAGCGTGAGAGTGCAGGATTGGCAAGGAGATGATGGGAATTGTTTGTTTTCTTCTCTTCCTACTACCATTTTATCTTTTTTTCTCTCTCTTCATTGTTTTTCTTTCGCTTCATTGTCTGTCTGCCTCTCACAAATCCCTTTGTAAGAGCATCCGCTTGCCAATCAGTCATAGGGGCACAATGATGCATAAAAAATAAGACCAAATAAATTAAGAGATTTAACATTAAAATGAGTGTTGTTCTGCCATGGATGAGAAATGAAGAACAAATTAACATTCCCACACATACGGTTTGCCAATTGGTGTATCTAAAATATGTGTGAGTGAGTGAGTGTGTGTGTGCCCTGTAATACTGGCGCCCTATCCAGGGTTGTTGCCTGCCAGTTGTGCTGCCAGATATACTCCGCCCCCATACGACCCCAAATTGGATTAAGCAGGGATCGAAAAGGAACGAATGAATAAGCGCATAATGTAAACGCTCTGGTAGCGCAGTAATCTATCACACTAGCCCAATGCTGCAGTGACCCAGGTTTGAGTCCTGGCAGTGCCATCCAGGGAACGCTTGCGCCTACACCCTGTGTTCTTCGGGATAGGTGCCAGACTGCCACAAACCCGAACAGATCAAGTGAGGATAAAGTATAAGGAAAAAAATATATAATATATCACGTATAAATGAAGTGCTGCTTACTTTGCATCTGCCAGGTTCTTATTAATGTAAGATCCAATTCTTTATTGTGGTCGACACAGGTACCCAGTTTTGTGCCAGTATATGGTTTTCAAGTGCATAATAAATCAATGCATAATATACTCACTGACAAAAAATAAAGGACCTGGATAGAAATGTAGGATTGCAGCAAAACTCCCCTACTGCTCTACAAAAAGCCGCTCAGAAGCTATTTTTTGGTAGGGCCTGTTTGATGTGTGTGCCACTGCGCCCAACACCTCCTAACAGCTGGGTCAGAAGGGTCTAGGTGGTGGGCAATTCCTCAATCCTGCTTCTCTCAGTCCAATGATGTGCCCCCTCTCAAAGTCTGTCAGGTGGGCAGAATGTCTTTGAGTGCATCGTAGAGGCATATCTAGTAGGCAATGATCTCTCACCAAGAGGTACATTAACCAAAAGTAGCCTCTGAGAGCCAGACAGAATAATTATGATATTTTTGCTTCATCCTACCACCCGCTCTGAAATAACGCACTCTGAAGCAGAGAATGGCAGTTAATTGTTTGATTATCTATTTGTGGCGCATGCTGCCAGGAGCTGGTTTGGGGTGGACTCACCAACTAAGTACTATAAACTGTCCTGTAAAAGTCATGTTAAAGAGTACTTACAGGTAACACTAGCAAATGAAGCACATTTCTTGCTTCAAGTACATTTCAAAGTCGCTTGTGAATGTCCAAGATTCATCATTATTGGAAAACGCAGCTCAAGCAGAACTACATCAATGTAAATGAAATGGCATCATTTTAGGCGGTGTCTCTTTAACGACCACTGCCCCATTATCTGGGTTACATAGTTGACTGCCCATGCATGAAGTATTGATTTGGTTATCTTCATCTACCCTTGACGCTCAGTCTTTCCTAATCTCATAAGATTGCGAGACAGGATGTCATTCTCAAAGGGAGGTCAAAGGTTCATTTTAACCATCAATCATAGATGGGTGTATTACGGTTCAGCCTCCCTACATAGCCATGGACGTGCCAAAAATCGCTTTATAGCAATAACTCTGAAAGATTCTCTAGTCTGGGTTTCCTACCATCTCGAAGCACGGGCTGTAGAGTCCCAACAGCAGCAGTTTCTACGTGGAGCCAACACATTGCACAAACAGCCCAAAGCTCCTGGTGTGCCGAGTGCTGAGCCTGTTGGCAAGAGGACTCAGGTGGCCGTGTCACTGCACCAGAATCATGCCCATCTGTGAGATGTGAAGGATTCAGAGCGTTCTGCTCAAATTGATGTCTGGAAACTGATCCTTTGTGGCGGTTCTTTTCTCCTTTGTGCTTAACATTTAGGTTAAGATTTCTGGCAGGTTTTCTATTTGAATGACAGAAAATATTTTCTTGTGTCCACAGGATGAAGTCAATCAGATTATGGAGACGAATTTGTGGCTGAGACACGTAAGTTGGCTTATGATCAGTTATCGGGCAGTATGGTGGCACCATGGAGTTTGCATATTCTCTCCATGTCTATGTGGGATTCCTCCTACATTCCAAACACATAGGTGACACAGAGTGTGTGAGTGATTAAAGGATTTGGCATATGGCAATGGCGTTCCCTCCATCACACCCATATAGTCAAAATAAAAAACAGGCAAGGAGACAGAGCAAAAGTCACAAGACGCATCATGAAATGTCAAGAAATGTTCTAAGCTAATATTCACTAAGTAGAAAGAATTTCTCATATCTAAACTAAATGTTATTTGGAGTATATAAATGGTATGTTATTAACATTCAGTTTTCTTTGCATTTTATCTGCAACTCGTCAGTCTATCACCAGTAATAAAGCTTCCAATATCACTCCAGTGATCTAAACTAATTACATTACTTCCTGCTTGCGTGCCTTCCAATTAATTCATGAGGCTCTGGGGAATTCATGCCTGGCCTGCTGGATACAGACTAACACCCTGTGACCTGCTAATAAAACAAGCCATAAAGCACTGACAAAATGACCTATTTTAAAATGAAATGTGCACCAAGATTTAAATCCAAGGCCCTAACCATAAATTTAATGTTTGGGGGTGTACTTGACGCTGATCCCATCATTTCATTTCTCTGCCTTTCCTTCCCGTGACATAATCCCGCACCAAGTCTACGTAAATAAGGCCGAAAGAAGCAAACTGTCTAAGAATAAAAACAATACATTTATTGTGTTTGTGACCCTGTTTAAATCCTTCCAGTTAGACACACTGTCCAATATTCAGTCTTAAAAATGGGTAAAATATCATTTTGTTCAATAAGTGGTTGTACGTCTGTTTTTTTTTTTACTATTAACAGTCAGATCACACCAGTGTTCCAATGTTTGCTTATGAATAATATATTTACATTGAATTCCGTTTCATAAATATATATGTACACACACACACACACGGGTATATACACAGAGATCAATTACTAATCTTGTGAGCTTTATAACTGCTTGAAGCAAACTACGATGAAAGAGCCTGGTAAAATGTACAAGTCATTTATCCTTCACCATGTCAGTCCTGGATTTTCTTATCTGTCCTGTCCTCAATGACAGACTCTGTCTGCTGTCTGTCTGCAGGGAGACGCAGAGGTCAGCGTCTGAGAAATCAAGCAGAATAACAAACAAGTGCATGTGTGTGTGTTTCTGTGTTTAGCCATTTTGCATTCTAAATCAGTAATTGCCATTGGAAAATTCAATTTCACTTCAGACCTGTGCTAGGGTAAATAAGAAAAATATTGTACACCAGTCTTTGTCGTGTGTATGTTTTGCTTCAATGGACTGGCGCCCTGTCCTAGATTGGTCCATTCCTTGCATCCTGTGCTGCATGGATTGCCACAGTGTTACTGAGTATTAAATATTGATTATGTCATCACCCTTCACTGAACACAGTTAATTAAACATATAGTTTTCAGATGGTCAAGCCTCAGGACATATAGGTGTCCATCATCAAGTCAAAAGCTATACAATTTAAACACAGATTTCATGTAGTGTGATTTTTATGACCAGGCTAAGCCACGTATTCGAATTGTAGCACTGTGCTTTTTAAAAACTATATATATTAGCTCATCCCCAGCATCATTTTTTTATTTGGCAACCAGTGAGTGAGTGGTTTGAGATCTCTGCTAGAAATGCTAAACATAAGAATTTAAGAATTAAAATGCACACTCAACCAGGGGCATTTAGACCACTTGTCACACTGGGGGGCACACAATTTATGCCTTATAATAAATATGCTTTATAATAAATAAACTACGTGATTTAACAACATCTTTCCAAACATTCAAGCATTTGGAAAGAGGCTCGGCATTATGGGAAATGTAGTGCCTGTATTGAATTTGTATGGCTTGTCCTGTAGTTACACCCAGCAATCCAGGATAAAATTGATTTTTCACCCTCAATTTTAGTGAAGCACATCAACATTTCTGAGGACAGCCCTGCCCTCAACCCACTCTGTGCCTGCTCTGATTTGGGAAACAACTTACAGTATTCCTAACGTTTGCCATATTTCCATTTTTCCAGATTTGGAATGACTACAAGCTCAAGTGGGATCCCAAGAATTTTGGAGGGGTGGAGTTCATCCGTGTTCCTTCCAACAAGATCTGGAAGCCAGACATTGTGTTGTATAACAAGTAAGGTCAAATAAAACTTATTGTGCTACCAAAACAATATATACCGTAGTACCATTATCAGGGAGCCATATTATGCAACATACAGCCGCAATGCAGTGGGATTTGCACATTAACTTTTAAATTAAGCCACCCAGACAAAAATCCACCATCACCAACTGGATGTGGGTCTGAATTAATGTGGCATGGGAGTACATTGAGAGTTGTTGACCAGATCAGTCTATGAGCTGGAGAGCGTGTGAAGAAATATGAGCATCTGTTCAAACAGGCAACCAAATGCTTTAGGTGAACTGCACTTCCAGTTGATGGAAGACGTTCACCAAAACACTTGGTGGAATCCTTATTTAAATTGAGTGATTATCAAAGTGAAGGGAGGCATGTTCAAGTATCAGAGAAGAAATGAGACATTCAAATATTGTTTAAAGCCTAAAAAGGTCAGTTAACAGTAAAAATAAGTTGAATGCTGTCACTTACCTGTAATATGACATCATGTCTTGTATTGGCTAGACTTTATTCCAGAAAGGCTTGTATCTAATGTGTTGCATGTGGTTACTTCTTAACCACAGTGCAGTCGGGGACTTCCAGGTGGATGATAAAACCAAAGCCCTTCTTCGCTACAATGGTGACGTGACTTGGATTCCTCCAGCCATCTTCAAAAGCTCTTGCAAGATTGACGTTACCTACTTTCCTTTTGACTACCAGAACTGCACCATGAAGTTTGGCTCATGGACCTATGACAAGGCCAAGATTGACCTGGTACTGATTGGCTCCACTATCAACCTGAAGGACTTCTGGGAAAGTGGAGAGTGGATGATTATTGACGCTCCAGGCTACAAGCATGACATCAAGTACAACTGTTGCGAGGAGATCTACACAGACATTACCTACTCGCTCTATATTCGGCGCTTGCCTTTATTCTACACCATCAACATGATCATTCCGTGCCTGCTCATCTCATTCTTGACTGTTCTTGTGTTTTACCTTCCTTCGGACTGTGGAGAGAAGGTGACGCTGTGCATCTCAGTTCTTCTGTCTCTCACTGTTTTCCTTTTGGTAATCACAGAAACCATCCCCTCTACATCTCTTGTCATACCTCTGATTGGCGAGTACCTCCTGTTTACCATGATCTTCGTCACGCTGTCCATCGTCATCACCGTCTTTGTGCTGAATGTGCATTACAGAACCCCCAAGACTCACACCATGCCACACTGGGTGCGCCATGTCTTCTTAGGCCTGCTTCCCAAAATCATGTTCATGACCAGGCCTGAAAGAGACCCGGCAAGATGTGGAAGCGTTGGAGCCCCTCCCGGATCATGTGCTCTCCGGACGTCTACCTGCTTTCCACAGCAGAGCCTTCCTCAGCGTACTCAGCTCTTCATCAGCACTGAACTCAACACCTTAAGTGAAGCTGTCAAGGCAAGTTCAAGTTTCCTGTGCAGAGACGGAAGATGTAACTGCTCCTTGAAGCAGCATTCAACAAAACTGAAAACAGACGCCTTGGCAGGGACTGGCCTGAGAACTTTGGGGGCAGTTAGAGGAGCAGGTGCTATGGCAGGAAACGGAGGCGGAGGAGCAGGAGTAAGTAGCCCTTGCTCAAGCACAGAGTCTTTAGATGGAGGTCTTTTGACTCTTTCCACACTTTCCCCAGAGGTTTGGGAAGCTATTGAGAGTGTGAAGTACATCGCAGAGAATATGAGGCTACAGAATGAAGCTAAAGAGGTAAGATTCCCATCATGTACACTGTGAGTAACACTGTGTTTTATGTTCTGTGTTTTCTATTTTCAATTATTGCCACCCTCTTCTTTCTAAGCCACTCCAAATTAGTTCTGTGTTGCAAACTGTTGGATCAGGACACAAGGGATGGCCACGTTAATGCAGGGCTTTAGATTTCCTAGAAGTTGCTGCTTCATATACAGTGTTTAGCTACCCAGTATAGGTTCTGATCAGAAAAAAAGGGGTTAAAGAAGTTGCAATTGAAAAATATTGCAAGTTGTGTTTGGAGTTCTTGTGTACAGAATTGCATTTCCACTTACAGTAATTAGCAGACACCCTTAGCCAGAGGTACTTAACAATTAATATAAGCAGTTGAGGATACTGGCCTTGCTGAAGGGGAGCAACATTAGAGGATTTCAAATCAGAGCTTTTTGATTAGTAGGGATTATTAAACTCTTGCACTCAGGGCTTAAGGCTGTGAGATGGTTGCAACTCCAAACTGCCATGGCTGGACCCTCGAGAAAGACCTTGAACTGCCTAGAATAAGGATGTTTACTAAATAATGTAAAATTCGAGGGAAAAAACAAACAGAGACCCTTCAAGCAGGTGATAAGAAATAGGTAATACTTCTTTATGTCAAACCGCTTCCCTTAATGTCATGTCCAATCTTCTCAACCTTCCTTTAGTGCCTGTGCATCCATACTGGTGTGAAAATGAAATCTTCTTGCTCTGCCAATCTTCCTATAATTCATCTCTGCCGTTTCGTTTCATCTGTTCAAGGTCCAGGACGACTGGAAATACGTGGCCATGGTGATTGACAGGATCTTCTTGTGGGTGTTTATCCTGGTGTGCATTCTGGGAACAGCAGGACTCTTTCTGCAGCCTCTCCTGCTAGGGGAAGATATGTGATGCTTGCGCAAACCAAAACACTGATTGATCTTAAAAGCTTACAAACCCATGACCAGACTAAGCACTGGCAGGTGGGAGCAAATGTAAATGAACGAAATTTCTTCCTGAAGGAGACATCTCTCAAGCACAGTGAAGCTCCTGGATGTTGTACATTTTACTCTGAAGTCAAAGTGTTTAAGGTGGTGTTAAAAAGAAAGAAAAGATCATACGTTTCACTGCTGAATGTGATGATATTGAAATGATATTGCTTTCTAGATGTTATGATTTGTTTCATATGAACAAAGTATGAACCTCTATGCCATTTACGAAATAAAAATCATAAACTCAGACTGTTGAGCACCCTTACGCAAATTCTTTATAGGCAGTGCCATCTAGTGGCTATATTGGGTAAATACCAAGAAACAAATAGCAACAAAATGTTACAGCACGCCACCTTCTCCTTTTTCGGTGTGTAAATATTGTACGCATTTCAAACGTTTTCAACAAAACCTTATAGAAAATGGTCATTGCAAAACAACATTTGGTTCTCCAGCTCTTCTCTGAAGACGAGGACAGTGTGTAATCAGGGGCATTTCTAAATTTCTTTTCATACTGGGTCACACAGAATTTAGCCCAGACACATGTAGAGTGGTCTTAGAAAGTCATAATAGGCTACTCGGTATTGATAATTTTTATATAGCTTTCCTCTTTTATTCTTTTCATAAATATCCAGATTTAATCAGCCCAATTGTATTTTTCCATCATTAACTTTCATGGTCAGGGTTGTGGAGGTTCCAGTGCATATCCTCCATAAAAGCCAGTTGCTGAAAACACAGCTCCTAAGGACCTGGGTTCAAAACCCAAGCTTGGCTTGCAACATGAAGGTCAGTGGTACGGTTACAAAACCCTGCAATGGATCGGCACCAATGTGTACCTCTGCAAGGTGTACCCAGTGACTTTGGGGATATGTTTCAACCTGGAAAATACAGTTAAAACTTAATTTTAATTTCATTCATTAATTGCTTTTTCTTTGATCACTGAGAAAAGATCTCTAACTATATAGCTTTTACATGCTATTGTGTCTAAATCAGCGACATAAAACCCAAGTAATCCATTTAAGTTCCAGGTTTAATTCCTACAAAAAACATTAAAAAGTCCAAGTGAATTAAGTATTATTGCATGGCACTATAATGTTAAATAATTGGAATGATATTACAAATAGGAACGGTTATATTGTGCTGATGATCTAGAGTGGCACTCGTACGTTCATTAGTGCTAAGTGTATTCCAGGATAGGCTCCATGACAAAAATAAATCAAACTATCTAGGAGAGATTTTTCAAAAGACACCTATTTTCCAGGCAGGAATTTGCAGTTATTGTTACTCGACAGGTTTTAAAGTTTATTATACATGTGTAAAATTGCTGTATACTATATATGGGTTTTATATAATGTACACTTTCTGATTTGATATAATACATTATATTAAAGCAAATTAAGTATCTCAGAAAACGTAATATAAAAAACTAATGTTCAAAAAGCTTTTCCCTGGGCAAACGAAACTAAGAATTTAAAAACTTTTTGCCTATTTGACCAAGAGAGGGCGATCTATCCCTGTCCATCTACGGACCAGATTTCTGATTGGCTAGTGGTTTGGTTGATGGAGACCTTCAGGAGAAAGACAGGCGTCTGTTTGCAGAAGAACGGGTGGAGCTGGAGGTGGGGACAATCTTACAATGTGGATATTTTGGACAGAGCAGAACCCTAAAGATCATCCTGTTCTTCAGCACAGCCACTTCAGAGATGCTGGGATGAGGAGGCACCGAATGTCTGCATGCATCTGCTTTTATGTAACGTGTATGCCGAGCAGAGGAACTCTTTGCATGGATATTTGTAGACCTGAGAGTAGGTTTGTGCTGAATTGGGTATATTCCATGTATTATTATGCATGTCTAATGGTCATGCTTTTTGAGTCCTCAGTGTTTGTGTATACTGCCTTGTATTCAACTGGTTGCATTCATGTATATGGAGAGACTTTGTCTTTATCCAGTCCTTAGGTCCATAAAGGTCTACTAGTTGCATGATGCTACAAACTCTGGTTCTGCTAGCCTTCTGCTGTCTTCTGTGCTCCACTTTAGGTGAGTTTATGTATCATTCCATGGACAATTCTACTCTTTTTAGAGCTATTTAATATGGTAAGTGGTTAAAATGAGGTGATATTGATATTGTACTGACAACAGTGGGAGGAATGTCATTCAGTTTAAGTTATATCAACAGTGATGAATTTAAAATTGTGTGTTCATGTTGCAAGGGCAAAGCTACAATTGAATCTTCTTCTAACTGCTCAGTAGCCAAGAGTATCCAGGAGTACAAGACAGTAAGTCCATGACAGTCAGCACTCCTGGATCGTCTTTGGTTTTCAAGTAGGTGTTGCAAAGCTTTGTGGTGTTTTTTGGGCCATTATATTTATAATGAAACCCACTGGATTAGATTTGACAAAGAAAAAAAGTGAAATAGAAGCATTTATTACTAGTATTTACTAATAATCTCAAACAATGTACACTTGAACTGAAGTCGTTAAGTACGACAATTGAGAAGTACGAATGAACCACAAAAAAAAAAACGTACAATGACTGAGATCATGCAACCCATTTCTAGACATTTTTTATCCAATTCAAATAGTCTTAGGCATTTACACTAAATAATATTACACAATAATAACTACGAATGCTTCAATAAAAAGAAGTGCTTCCACAAATATCAAGACATATATTGGGGTTGTACTAGAATAATTATACAACCTTATCATAATTAGTCATGTAATATAAACGTGAAAAAAAGTTGTTTACACTTGCCAATATATTTTCCTAGCATGTGAGGAAATTACAATTTTAAACAATATGGTAAAGCCATATATTGTGCCAACAAGGAACTAACATCCCTCATAACCCTCAGACCCAGATAACCATGCCCACATGTAACGCCTGACCTTCGGGATTCAAACCTGGGTCACTGCGGTGGTGGGCTACTGTATCAGAGTGCCTGTCTTCTGTAATACAGTGACCAAGACCAATACAATGCTAATATTTAGCTATACATAATTGAGAACCTCAGAATTTCTCAGAAAGTAAGCAGGGAAAACACACTTTTCATAAAATAATGATCTCAGTAAGAGGATGCAATGCACCCCTGTTAAACTGAATGTACTTCATACAGACTCAACACTGGCAGATGGAGATAGCATAATGGATTCTTTTATGCCATTTTTTCTGCTGAACTCATTTAAAATAAAAAGAGACAGCAAAGAGGTCTGAAGAGAACTCAATGTTGAGATATAAACACAGTGAATATGGAACACAGCAGATTTTCAGGTACAATGGGTTTAATATGGTCGTGATATATATACTTGGTTAATGATGCAATATTAGTATCACGTTTGGCCATGACCTTTGTGATGTCCCGGTAATGTCATGTAAAAGATGCCTGTGAGAACCCCATGAGGAAAAGTATATTTGCTCAACAATTCCACATCTCATCCATATTGGTTAACAGAAAGACTGGTTGGATGCATACGAATGGCCACGGAGAATGGTATGGCTATGAGCCAGGAACCAAATTTGTTGTTTAACATAATACATAAAATCAAGGATAGAATAGAATTAATATAGTTCAAGGCACGTCTAACCACGTTTCATATTAAATAGTAAAACAAATATTTTTTTAATGCCAATCATGCCTTTGTCTTAGCACCATGGCTTTGGAAGGAAAAAACACAATGTTTTTTAACTGCACAAAATTGACTACATGTCACACTCTGGAGGGAAGTAGGAGACATACGCAAGGCCACTGGCTGGTAAGGTGGTTTATTCACGCAAAACATGGAAACTGACGCACAGGTGAGGCAAGGTAGGGACATCGGGAATCCACAAGGGAGAGTGAGCTGAGTGAGGGTTAAATAGTGCGGGAATGACGAACAGGTGAGCGTGATCAGCAGGTGCAGCGAGCCGGGCGGCCGATGGGCGTGACACTACATCTATATGATAGTCTAAAACTCAGATTGAGAGTAATCAGTCTTAGTTTTCTAAGACATTTCAGAATTTGGGCCAAAGTCTTAAAAATTCCTAAGGAAAAGCTGTCACAAGGCAACTGGTTTGGACCAAAGCTCAGAGTGACAAACTGGCAGGAAACCAAACAGTGTTCAGCACAAAATATTGGCTACAAGCACAAAATGGTGTCCACAAACAAAACAGAACTCTCTCAAATTCAAACAAAAGCTTTCTTATTTACTCATTTAACTCTCTCTAGAAAGTCTGGCCTTAAGCACCATTCTATCTCTCTCCATAACAGTTGGTTTTACCTCACAGCCACTGTAACTTCACTTTGTTATCTCTTTCCTTTCAGTCTGCTCCCCTACATTGGTTCTTTAAACTCTAGACGTTTAGGGTTTCTCTCTCAGGTTTCTAGTCTGTTCTGCTTGCTTTCTCAGTCTTCTCTTTAGAATTCCTTGCTTTATTTCTTTCTTTCGTCAGAAATATTCTCTCATCTCTTTTCGCAAACAATCAAAACCTCTCTTACCACGTTGCCTCTGCATCTTGGCCAGTTTAATTTGGCCAGGTGTTTTTAGGACCAAAGTGCAATCTGTTAACGCTAAACGTGTTAACATCACGTGACTGCACTATGCCTTCTGCCCAGTGTAGTTCACGAGCATAACAGAAGCTTGCTCTGTAGCCCTCTGCCGCCCTCTCTGGTCAGTGGCGGCGGTGCAGAGCCGGCTAAAGTGCTTAGGGTTCTATTCAAGATGCTAGCACATATAATATAGCAAAAAAGACGTTATTTAGAATAAAATAGTGTATCACTTTCAATTTTAGTGTATTTTTTGTTTGTTGTTGATAGACCACAGTGTTTTGGTGTTTTATCTACTGAATTATTTTTATTTGTTTGTGAGTTTTAGTAAAGAAAAATCATATATCTAATTGTTTTGTTAAGATATATTAAGTGAAAAAAAGAAATATCATGTTATATTAGTTAGGTTTTGTTATTAGTTGCAATATAAACAGCAAAAATGGCCAGCCTTCTAAGGATTAATTATAACATTTTGCATAGAAAAGAAAGAACACAGTCTTTGAGCATGTTACTTGGAAAAAATGCTAAAATTTAAGATTATTTTTGTGAAATGGCTTTATTTATGAATATATTCATGAATGACTAGATTGAAAATAATAAAACAATAAAATGTACTGTATGAAACAGACCAAATATACAATGTTTTTTGACATTTTTCTGAACATATGTTTGAAACCTCAGTTTAAGCACAAATACCAACATAATCAAACTATAGTCAAGTTACAATTTTCTCCTGATTATCTATTTTACATTCGATAGCAGAGATGCAATGTGCATTTTCTTGTTTTTAAGTTTTTAAACAGTGGATGAGGTTCCCAACCTCTGATATAAAGAACAACGTTCAGGTTTATAAGTACTACACTGCAAACAAAATCATAGATACTGCAAATATCAAGCACCACAGAGTCTACATCCAGTCCGACTTATTCTTGAAGAGATGTACAACGGCTTACAACAGCAGCCCATTAAATCAATTTTAGATGTACACAGATCCATGCATTTCATTTCATAACTCAATCAGCTCCCTTTGTAATCCACTTTGCCTGACTAAATCTTGTTAGAGAGCAAACTAGATCGGTCAGGATGTCACTCATGATGGTCTGGCTTCACAATACAAATGAGGTGCACACATTTGATGATAAACAAAACATCAGTGTGACATAAATAATATTTATGGCAGTAGAAATACACATGCTAAAGCTTTTCTTTATTTGACCACCTGTTTTCGCTGCTAACTAACATCTGTAGTTAAGACAGATTTTATTAATATTATCAGATATTATTTCCTATTATAGTTTGTTATAATTGTGAAGACATCGGTCATTAAAGAGAATGGACATTGATCGTATGGTCATTTAACAGCGCTTACCTGTATATTCTAATAAATGCATTTATGATAGTCTGATCATCATCACCAACCCGACCCTCTGCCTTTTATGAGAATTTTAAATATGTGGTCACCATAATGCCTTTGTTCTGCCATAGCTCCCCCAAAGCTGTCTTTATATGCCAAAACGGAGGACAAGCTGCTCAAGAATCTGTTCAGCAACTATCAGAAGTGGGTGAGACCAGTAGAGAATTTGAATGGGACTGTACGGGTCAAATTTGGACTGGCCATCACTCAGCTGGTGGATGTGGTAATTACCAGTTTGCATATGATATGTGTGTTTTTTACATTTTATCTCTAACACTTTGGCTGTAGTGTATGTATGAGACAAGAATCTTGGCAATTAGTTGACATCAGTCAAAGTATAATGGACTGTAATTCCATCAACATGTCTAAATTAGGCAAATAACATAACGTATATACATGTTCTTTCCTCTGACATAGTATTCCAACATGTGGAATTCATGGAAGCATTCTGGAAGTATCCCATTATGCTAATCACTGACTCACTAGTATTAATGATGTCAAAATTCTGTTTTATGTCCTCTGTTCAAAAGGATGAGAAGAATCAGCTGATGACAACCAATGTATGGATCAAGCAGGTAACAGCATTACTATATATTTCATTACTACTCATACACCCTGAGGCTTTAGCAGGGAGACAACATTTCAATCTTACTTCCTCACCCTTCTCTCCTTGCATGCCTGGCTTGTAGACCTGCCCTTGATCATCATGTGCTTCTCCTTACCCAGACAGTTTTATGGTCATGGTGTCTGCTTGTTTCTACTGGCAATCCACTAGTCTCAGAGGGATCAGGAAGTCATAGGTTGCCTAGAGCAATGCCTTACAGGGATTACAGGAACATAAAAAGTGGAGGTCTCATATATAGAGGGATTATTTGCTAATCCATTGAGCAACAGGGACAAATTCAAGTGAGAGACTGCATTTGAAATATTATTGCCCTTTTGTGGACGACTTACTTCCAGTTTGCACAGCCTGTCGTTCCTAGCAGATTACAGAGTCAGACATCATTGGGGCTAAAGATAAAAGTAGTTCATTTTATAACTTTATAACTGTAACTTCATTAAATCTAAATCTAGAAGTGAATAGAAGCAATAGCTATGAAAGTGAGCTAATCTTGCTGGCTAGCTATGGCAATAGTTCGTTGGTTGCTGTGAATTTTCAGGTTATGCTTCTGTAGAGTTACCAAATCTGTGTTTTAACATTGGCTCAAATAATGTAAACAAATATTATTGAACTCCCTAAAGTGGTATCGGCCTTTGGCGTGTGCATTAAAGTACAGTAGTGTGCAAAAGTCTTAGACCACTATTAGATTAGATATACCTTTGTTTTAGCAATGGTATAATGGCCATATAAAAGTACTCCCTTTTTTACAATGTCCTGACTTACAATATTTCAATTTTATGATGGGAATCTGATAGTACACCTAATTTAGAATTTTTTTTATTTCCTGGGCAAAGTACAATACCCTATGGCACTCTGATGTGGAAGTCGGCAGTGCATGACTCAGGGTGGAGGCGTGGCTGATGAAGTGAATAAAAGCCATGGTCACGCAATAATTGTTTTGTTTTTGAATTTCAGTACACTATTAAATACATTACACGAGCTATTAACAGTATTATAAAATAAGATTTGCCCAACTGTAGTTTAATGTAAGTGTTTTAACCATGTTTAAAGTACACTATGTGCTTTAATACTTTCCTGTGCTTGATTTGGACCTGCGTGACGTAGGGAGTTACGCTACGAGATATATATATATATATATATATATATATATATATATATATATATATATATATATATATATATATATATTGTGTTCAGGAATGGGTTGACACCAAGCTGCGATGGAACCCTAAACACTACCTGGATATCACGGCTATCAGAGTGCCATCTGAGTCCATCTGGATTCCAGACATCGTGCTGTATGACAAGTATGAACTATTTATTATCACCCCCTCTGGACGGCTGTTGCTAGTTCTGTCAAAAAATATGAATGCACTTTTATGGTTGTTAATGTAGACAGCCTTTTTATGTGCTGCTGATGGTGACTCGGTTCTTTGGTTTGTTAAATTTAGGCAGTGTGTTAGTATTGCCCTTCTTATCATTGCTCTGAATGGTACACTGAGGGATACTTAAAGCCGACCAATTATTTTTATATTCTTCTCCTAACTTGTGCCTTTTGTACCAATTGTAAGTCGCTCTGGATAAGGGCGTCTGCTAAATGCTATAAATGTAAAATATACATGGTGTTCCCAACATGGTTCCCATTTGGTAACTACATTCTCTAACTGATTAGCTTGTGGCTATTTCAGATTTATTTTTAGTTTTAAAGTGAACAAAGTGCATCTTTATTAAATGCTGGTGGGTTTATTAACGCATGATGTCCAACAGTTCAGATGGACATTTCGAGGCCACGGCTACTAAAGCTGTTGTGAGATATGATGGTACCATCTCCTGGACACCACCTGCTAACTACAAATCAGCCTGCACTATAGATGTTACCTTCTTCCCCTTTGACCTTCAAAACTGCTCCATGAAGTTTGGCTCCTGGACTTACGATGGCTCCCTGGTACCTTCATACACTCAGCTCCAGAATTATTGGTTCTATTGTTAATGATCTTACAACCCCAAATCAGAAAAAGTTTGGATGGTATGGAAAATACATATTAAAAAAAAAAACAGTAAGTGTTTCTTACATTTACATGACTTATTTTATTGCATAGAGTCTAAACAGTCCAAACCTGACCAGAAAAAAACAAACCATCTCAAGTTCATATTGAAATAAAAGTAAACAAAAGTCAAAGTAAATGTAAGAAACACTGTGGGTTTTTTTAATATGCAGTTTCCTTTTCCAACTTTTTAACAAATTAGAACAATGTAATACTTTTATGAACACATTTTTGAAGGTTGCGTAGAATCGTCTAATCATCTTTCTTGACAAAATCCCTGAAAATATCTATATAAATTTCCGTATTGCACATCCCTAATCTGTACACATCCGGGTTGTTTCTGAGAAGAACTAATCAACACTTTGCTCCAATCACAGGTGGACATAATCCTGGAGGACGTCCACGTGGACAAGCGAGACTACTTTGACAATGGCGAATGGGAGATTCTAACAGCCACCGGCAGTCGTGGTTTGAGGATGGACGGCACCGGCTCCTATCCCTTCATCACCTACTCCTTCATCATCAGACGCCTCCCTCTATTTTACACCCTTTTCCTCATCATTCCCTGCATCGGCTTGTCCTTCTTGACCGTGTTAGTCTTCTATTTGCCCTCGAACTGTGGAGAGAAGATCTCTCTGTGTACATCTGTGCTCGTCTCGCTCACAGTCTTTCTTTTAGTGATAGAGGAGATCATCCCGTCTTCCTCCAAGGTACGTGTAACATTTAAGTAGGCTATTTGGTTTAATGACCTAGGCCAACTGCTTTTATTTTGTACCAATGCAATTGAGACATATGTCCAATGTGTTATATCCATACTTACCAGTAGAAACAGAAAATATCTGTTAAACAGAAACAGGCTTCTCGGAATAAGTAAAGCAACAATGATACCCACTGTGCCACGGTGCTGCTCTTTTAAAGAAAACAATATTGCAAAATAAAATCTCATTATTACAACAAAGCTAGTTCCTGAGCAATATAAAAATGCATTTTAATATTTTGTTTTAAATGATATACAGTTCCATACAGATACTATAAATATGTTAAGAGGCTCAGCCCTAATAAGGAGTGAGAACCCACCTGTTTTCTGGTACAGATCCTACCCTGGCAAGCTCAGAGCTGCAAACTTGTTACCCAGTCTCAGAAGAGGAGATGAGAGGACAGAGGTGAAGAAAGGAAACGGAGATCAAAGGGACTGGAGAACGGGATTAGGGAGAGAGAAAATGGGCCGGCCGGACTAAACCGAATCCTAACAAAATACACTAATTAGAAATGGTTGGCTATAAATATGAGTTCCCTGTCAGTACTAACTGAGATGCTCCACCAAAGGAGTGCCCTTTCCGTTCCAAGGACATTACATGTATAGATAATTAATATAATTAACTGTAGAATATAATTAACTTTCTTAAATGCAGCAGAACCAAGGTATTGACAATTTTAGAAAAGGCTGGTGCACTCAAATTACTTGCACCAATAGTACATTATAGGGGTAAAAGTATGTAATTCTAGCTCAGTATTCAGATCAGAATTCAGTCCCCAGTCCACCACTCAGGGCTCAGAAGGAACTGCTTCTTACCCATCCAAAATCCCCTTCCCTCCCCTCCCTCAAAGACGGCCAATTATGTGTGTGTAGGACAGAGAACCTGACCAAATTGTTATTATAAGTAGTTTATTCATATAATGCCAATGGATCTCTTATTTCAGACTGTTAACAGATTCTAAATACACTATATAGACCAAAATTTGTGGACACCCCTTCTAATTATTGAGCTCTGCTATTTGAACACTCACATGAAAACGCATTCATAACATAAAGAACATTTCTGGATGTCTCCACAGTCAAAGTATCAGTAGAATGGGTTGCACTGATTCCCCAGTGATTCTCAATATGACACATTTATAGGTTTCAGCTTCCAACAAGTCAGCTAATCAACTTTCTGCCCTGCTGTCCTTAGAGTCCATAGAAAACTGGTTTGCGAACTTTGATTGGGAATTTGACGGGCTTGCACTAAACCTAGACCTCAATACCAGAAGACACCATGAAATGTAATGGAATGTAATTCTAAAAGTGAGCCAGTGCTTATTGTAAAATATCTGAAGCCAACCTCACAGTCATGGTCAAAAATCTAGTGGAGAACCCTTTTAGAAGAATGAAAGCTGTTGTAGCAGCAAAGGTCGGAGCAAACTCCATACTAATACCCATGTTTTGGATGTCATTTTTGGGGTGTCCACAAACTTTTGTCTGTACAGTGTCTTTTGCGGACAGGCAGGATAAAGGCATTTTGTAAGGCAGAGGTTGACATTGACGATTAATAACTGAAACAACCCATTTTTAGTCTATACTGCTTTTCCCTCCAAGGTGATTCCACTCATTGGCGAGTATCTGGTCTTCACCATGATCTTTGTCACCCTCTCAATTGTCATCACGGTCTTTGCCATCAACATTCACCACCGCTCCTCGTCCACACACCATGACATGGCACCCTGGGTCCGCCGCATCTTCCTGCACAGGTTGCCGAAGCTGCTCTGCATGCGCAGCCACGTGGACCGCTACGCCTCAACGGCAGGGAACAACCAAGCCGGAGGATCAGCGGGGTTAAAATGGGGAAAGGGTTTAAAAATGGAGCACAATTCAGCATACAACCTGCAGGCAGCACTGGACTCCATTCGTTACATCACTCTCCATGTAATGAAGGAGAATGAAGTCAGAGAGGTAAGTCAGAAAGAGGGAAGAATAAGAGGGGCCCCAGTGCCAATCCCTAGTCTAGAGAACAGAGGTTGCAGGCACAAGTGTGGTCTGGATAGAATGCCAGTCCTTTGGAAATCAATTTTGTTTGTTTAAAAAATGTAAATGTGTTAAATTTATTTCAAAAAGGTTAAAAAGTGAAAAATTTATTAATTTCAAGCATGAAAAAAATCATGTGTCGAACAAAATATTAGTACACTATTTTATTTTTTAGGAGTAGTTTAATAGCCATTGTACTGTATATGTTTCTTTTGGCTTATTGTTAGGTGCAAAGTCAGCAACTAAAGTAATCTGGCTAATGTTCACTATTTTCGAACATTCTCTGTATAACAACAAAACGACATACGTCTCTTCTTAGGTTGTCCAAGACTGGAAGTTTGTGGCTCAAGTGCTGGACCGTGTCTTCCTGTGGGCCTTCTTATCCGTATCAGTCATCGGTTCTGCTCTGCTCTTCATTCCCGTCATCTACAAATGGGCTAACATCATCATCCCAAACTATGCTGATAACAGTAGCTAAGACAGGATGGTCACTTGCAGCCGAGTGTACAGATATCAACAAACATTCAAAAAGCACAGTGAATTTGTTATTGTACAACCAGGATGTGTGCGTTCTTACCCAAAAGATGTATTTTGCTGATTATCTGAATGAAAGGTGTCACTTGGTGAATCCCTAGGACAGGCATGGGATATCCAGCGACTCGAAGGAATCCCCTGGTGAGGTGAGCAAACACAGACAATGAAAACCCAGGAACAGAAAGGGAGGCTGGGACAGAGTCAAGATACATGCCAGGGTGGTGCACTCCAGTTTGTATTCCACTTCTGGAAAGGTGAGCTTTGTATGTAGCGGTGTAGTGAGGCCGCCCTCATATGTTCATCAGGGCAAGGTGGCCCTTTGTTGTTATGGTAAGGTTACAAACTTACATACACTATATTGTGTATTTGGGTGTAGCCACCCAATTTACATAGTGGTCTCAGCCATTTTAGCTACACTGACTGCCAAAGGGTTCACAAATTGTACAGTACTGCGCATTGTTTTAGCAATGACAATGACCATATATAACATATCGTCAGCAATTGGACCCAAAGATTTCAAACTTGGATCAGTCACTTAAATACTCTTTTCCACTTCATTGTAATCTTCATGAGCTTTAGCATAGCTTAACCTTTTCACCCTGTTCCTCTTTTGAAAGAAAAGTGGTTTCTTAGCTGCTACCCTTCCAAAAAGGCCATTCCTGTGGTGGAAAAATTGCAAACGTGAAGAACAGAGTCACATCAGACAACAGGTGCTGGAATGGTAATAACAGTTTTTATTGTCTGCGCCGAGATCAACCCAAATCAATGTGGCCTGGAGCAGTTGTAATTGAGCGGGAGTGAAAGGAGGATTTTTCGCCTCTCCTTTTGGTACTATAGAAAAAGGTTCTTCTTACAAGTGCCTGTGTTGAAACTTGTGGAATATAGTAACTTTTCTAGCGATAACATATAGACCACTTCTTTGTTCTCCCGAGAACATACATATCCGTGAGGCCATGAGCCTTATCACACTCTCACAACCATGTTTTTTGATCTCTGAGAACGCTTACTACAGTTTGGAAGGCAAATTCCTTGATACATTGTGTTCTACACTGAAACTCAACAGTTGTTTACTTAACGTAATGATCAGAAAAACCAAAGTTTGCACAGGTTTACACTGGCTAAAGCCTTGATTTTAAAAGCAATATAAGAGTGAAATAATGAACAGTAAAAAATTTCTTTCACCATTCCCTCCCTTTCTATATTTTTAAAGACACAGACGTTATTCAACTACCACAAGCTAAGCTTTCTGTTGAAGCTTCATTAGCTCTATGTTTTTTCCTCTAATCCCTCTGTACCTTATAAAGATGCTGTCCTCACAGAGCTGACATGGGCAACTGTAGTTAGTTTTGAGGCATTTCCTACCCATACTAAACTCTTCAAGAAAGTTCTTCATGGTTTCTTTGTCTTGTTCGTCATAAAAAATTGGTCTACCTCCTGATCTAACATTTGGTACTGAAATTGGCATTGAAGAATACTCCATAGCACATTACAACACAAAGGGAAGCATACAGATAATAAATGATAATGAGAACCATAGTGGGTAATATTGACATAAAAATTCCCTTCTGCTAGAACACCATAACCACCACTCCCTAAAGCCACTTCTTCATCTGCACCGAGTGATGAATGCCATTGTTCAGTTGACCTAAAGCCTTTGTTATGTTACCTTCTGGAGCACATCGTTGGGCCGGAACATAAGTACACCATGTTCTCCTACCATTACACAAAACCGCTTCCTGAATGACTCGAACTATTAAACAACCATCAGGCACTAGTTCCTGTTTTCACCTGAGTTTTAAGCTTTGGCATTATACTTGTATACGAGGCAATTCTATCAATCACCCTTTTCACTTCTAAACCCTTCTTTGATCGCTTGCGTGTTACCGGGGTGGTCCAGTAACCCACGTGTTCCGGGCCCCACTTTCCCGCGGCTTAAATTAGAAATGAGAAGGTCAGGATCGCCTGCTCTTTAGATTCTGTCGCTCCCGTGTTTCTTCTCCTGGTTTGGGAGCTCTTTAGAGATGGCTGATGTGAACCCCAGGGGTCTCTTTTGGCAATCAATCACGCTGTGTGAGTTGTTAGTAGCACTTGAATGGTCCCTTCCACCTGTCCAGCTTTCCAGTTCGATCTCTATAGACTTTGGTCAGTATCAGTCGGCTGGTCCTCACTGTATGTCCAGTCCCTGCTGGCCTATGAAGAGTGTCCTCACCCTCCTGTGCACATCAGATAAAAACAAACACACTAGCACAATACTGAACTGTTTGCCTGTTAGTCCTCTAGGGCCATGTTTTCCCTGTTTTGGAGTGCAGCTGGTGTTTGGAGTTCGCCCAAATATGATTTAAAATGGGGAAAGTTTAGTTTCTGGGGATACTCTTTGCCCTGAGCCAGCCCCATGCACACAAGTGGGAAGGCCTCCCTTCCGTTCAGTCCTGTGTTCATCATGACCGACTTTCAACCATTTTTGTATAATTGTGCCATTGTTCTTCCAACCGACGCACTTTGAATGTTTGAAATATGCACATTATGCATGTTTTATGTGTGGCGTTCCAATCATATTACTGATATGTGTGAGTACCTGACACAAATTCTGACCCTATCATATGAAACCTTCCTAGGGAGTCAATCTAGGAATCACCCTCCCTTAGGACCATATTGCCACTGTCAGTGCATCTTGGTGGGTGTTAGGGTAAGCTTCCACCCACTTGGAGAACATGTCAACGATCACAAGCACATACGTTTTCTTTTGACAGGGTGATAACTCAATAAAGTCCATCTGTAAGTGGTCAAACGGCATGTCTGGCTTTGAATGCTCTTTGGTGTGTTCATGTCTGATTGCTCCTGCTGAATTTTAGAAATTTTGTGAGTAAGCTGAAAAGCCTTTTGCATACCACTGTGATGTTATCATTTCTACCACTCCTCCCTTCGAACAATGGTCCACTCCATGGGCCATTTTCGCAAAGTAAGGAAAGTATAAAGAGGGTAAGCAGGGTTTTTTATTTGGGCCTGTCCATACTGTGCCGTCGAATGAGCATCCAGCCTTACGCCAGGCTTTGACATCTTTGGTTGTTCTGTGTTTCTGAATTTCCACTGGTGTGATTTGAACAGGCTCTATTACTGTGGCTTGTACAGGGAATGTGTTACTTCCTGTAGCCGCTTCTTTTGCTGCAGCATCAGCTCTAGCATTACCTAGAGCTTCTTGTGTACAAGCTTTTGTGTGTAGGTGAACATGCATCACTGAAATAGCTTTTGGTAGTGGAATGGCATCCAGAAGCGCAGACACTAGTTTGTGGTGTGCAATGGTCTTACCTGAAGATGTCAAAAAGTTCCTCTGTCACCAGAGGGTTCCAAAATCGTGACAAACACCATAGGCGTATCTTGAGTCGGTGTAAATGTTCACAGTTTTGTCATCTGCTAACTTACAGGCTTCAGTGAGCGTAATCAATTCAGTTGCTTGTGCTGAATACTGTGGAGGAAGGCTTTCTGAAAGCAAAGTGTCAGTTAGGGTTATAAAAGCAAATCCGGTTTTATTTTCCCTTTTTTGGTTTTTAGAGCCGGAACTATCATCAATGTCACTAACAGCAATACATGCATCGCTGGATCTCCTAGATACATATAAAAAATTATTAATGTTCGTTCCTTCATGTTTAAATCAAGCTGTAACACAGAAAAAATTTAACATTAGCACAGCCTCATAAAACATACTCATATGTTCCAGCAGTAATTTCTTATTTTCTTTTGCCCTTCATATGTACATTAATTGATTACCTTAAAAAAAGAAAACCCAATTTCAGACCCATTTAGCCATGGCTAAATTAAATGATACATCAAACTGAGTAACATGACTTATTGATTTCTGCTTACAATTTAAAACATGTAATAGCAGTGTTAAATAATGTTTTAACTTTACTATTATGCATTTAAAGTCTTAATGATGTTTTATCCCAACTCAAATTCCTCTGACATGTTGATCAGAGCTGATGAAATGGAGACCAAGAAGAAGAGAATCAGTGATTGGTCCTGGGCTTTTAACACTTTTTTTTGGCACATTCGCAGGTTATTTGTCGTCTGTCTGTGTGTGCCCTGGAAAGTGGAGCTAATTTGCATCTCCTTCATCTGCTTTCTCCTGTTTAAAATATGTAAAAAGTTCACACGTTTGCAATGTTCATATCTACTCTACTAGCAATGTAGGGTGTTGGTCCGCATCATAATCACCACTTCAGGTTTAGGATTTTGTTAATGGTTTTATTATCTGTTTTATTTTCAAACACTGTTATGGTTCTCTCCCCATCTGCAGTTTCCACACACGTCTCACACCACACATACATACCTGCTTACTTTTCCAAGCGCGCCGCACACACACATACACCCCACAACACACCCTAAAATAAACAATAACTTTTCAAATTCACACTCCAAAATTAGCAATTAACATCAAAATTTTAATTTCACTGTCAGCCAACACCTTGAACAGAAAAAAACTTAGCTATAATGTATGCACAATATAGTACAAAAATCTTAACTAAAAGCCGGCTTTTCGCAGCCTTGTGAGTCTGGACTGTAGCGCAGGCATACACAGATACATTATTCGAAGCTTTCCTCCTCTCTGAAAACGCAAGGTATATACTTGGGGTGGGTGTGGGTCTGTGGAGATAATTGTGTGAACCTCCACACCGGCGTCCCCGAAGTCATGCTCTGCTCTGGTCAAACCTGGATTAAGAGTCCCCATTGGGGTCAAATTGGGCTACAACACATGAATAAGGACATTCTAACAGTACAATAACTCCTCCCTTCAATAAACTATTGAAACAGTAGTTATTCCATCGAGGCCTCCTTTTTCAAGGGTCTTGGTGGGTGTACACGGTCTTTATTCCTTTTGGAGTGATTTCCAATTCGAGCCCTTCATTATGTATATTAATCTTTTGGCCCACAGCAAAATGGTCTCTTGAGTCCAAAAAAAATTGCTCTCTCAAACCAGGCTGACTTGGTGTGACAGAAATTGAACGTCTGCCTGGGCTTGAAACGACCAATCAACATTCGCTTGTAGATTGATGGCTTTCAGAGTATTCCCAGGTGGTCGGACTGTGATGGGTAAGTCCCGTGGGTTTCCAATCAGTAATTTGACGCACTTAGAGATTAAAACAGACATGTCTTCACATTCAGTGTGGGTGTGTCCCACACATTTTGGGGCCAAAGACACAATGGGCACGTCGCGGTCGGGCGTGGAGGTGGGGTGTGGGTGGTGGGGGGGGGGTTGGGTGAGCGGAAAGAACACAACACCGGAGCGGGCGGCAGGGGGGCAGCAACACAACCCGCCCACGGGGACACGGCAAACGGGGAGGCAACGCGGCGCCACACGCCGCGAGACCGGAACGCAACACAGAGGGTCCAAAGCAACAGGCCAGCCCGCCACCCAAGCAGGGCAAGGCAAAGGCGCGGGGGCGGAAGCGGGAGCAACGCAATACCGTGTATGGGGGCCGGCAAGAGAGGGCACAAGGCACAGGAGGAAACAAAAGGCCAGCCTGACCACACGCGGGGGGGAGGAAGGAACCGTAAGAAAGGCAAGGGGGGAGGCAAGACCCGCAAAGGCAGGGGAGGGGCAAGGGCAGGGACACAGGAGAGCGCGAGCGGGAGAGGGACAGGACACGGTTGGGTGACAATAGGAAGGCGTGTTTGTAGGGATACGCTGCTATCACTAATATAAACAGTCGAGCTCGTCAGTGAAAACTCCGCCATGGTATTCCACTTGCTCCCACTACAAACGTTTTCCTACCAGATAAGCGCGATCAGGTTTTTTGATTACCCCTTTACGTAATACAGACTGGTACACCTGTATTTCCTAAAATTGGACACTTTGACCCTCTACTCAAACTGAATTGTTGGTAAAGCCAGAGGGCTTCGACATCATCATCTGATAATTTAAAAAAACGGTCTTACAGTTTCACTGCGTGGTGGGTGCACATTCAAAAGTTATGTGTTTTGGAGCCCACTGATTCATTCCTCCTCCTCGAATCAAGCATCCTTTTTTCCTTGATTAGGACAGTCTCTCTGCAATGTGTCCCATCTGCTTACAAACATACACTTGTAGGGTCGAATAGTCTCTCTATCTTGTTGTTTCCATGTCTTCTACCACGTCCTTGTCTTCTGTCGTCACCTCTGTTTCGTTCCATGCTTTGTTTCGTTGCTTCCAGTATGGCACACTGTAGTTGATACAGCCTGTCCTCTTTTTTCTGGCATTTTCTTCTTCATTTCTCTGCCAGTCTCTTTCAACGTGTCACGGCAAATCATAAACATTCTGTATCTGCCCGTGTCATCTCGCCAGTCCTCTCTCACTTCCGTTTGTATTTTTCTTGGTCTCATCCAGTCAAGAATCCTTCTTTAAAAGATGGTTCTTCAGCACTCAATACTGGCACCTGAAAGTCATTTGGCTTATCCAGCCCTGAATGCTGAATGTTGGAGTTTCTCCGCTCATACAGGTAGTCTGCCACCGTTTGTCCATCCCGCTGTCCTGCACTGCGCCAGCTTGGACATATTGATAATTACAGGAAAGCTGCAATTGTTTCTGTCTCTGAGTCGTTGACCTCCCTTTGATATGGGAGTCAGCTGTTTTCGTTGTACTTGATCTCAGGGTTCTGTGGCAGATCTCCCTGTACTTTTGTCCATTCATTTTCATCCTTACTGCACTACTCTGAACCACTCGTTTAGGGACGGTTGTCCATCCCCTGACTTCTAGCAAGTTCTTTTTGTAACAAAGGTTTTGTCTTAATTCAAAAGTCCCAGTCACTCCTCAGCGACTTGTTTCATATCTTCGAAAGTCCATGGTCAAAACAAAGCGGGTCCCTGGGCCCATTAACTTGAATGTTTTGGCATCTGGAACTGGCACTGGGAGTAGGGAGGTAGGAGGTGTCGGGTGCTGGAGGCGTTTGGTGCACCGTGGGGTGCATGGTGGAGTTGCAAGCTTGCTAGAGTTTCAGGGTCTTTCCCCCCTTTTTCTGTACTCTCGTCCTCTTTGCTTCAGCTGCTCGTTTTTTTCTTATGGCACCTTCAAGTCAGGGTAAATTGGGGTGTGGCTACTTTTCCTTACCACCTTGTCCAATTCTTTTTGTCGCTGTTTCCTTTCTTTGAACATTTGTCTCTTTCGGTGGTGAACACTTCGCATCTTCTTCTTTCTCCTCCTCGTCATCCTGACTGAGGTGGGGTTGTTGTCCTGTCCTCTTCCGGTCCCTGAAGAGCAGGATCAGTGGTGGTGGTTGGAGAGGTTTGAGGATGAAATTGTTCCAGAGCACTCGTTTTCTTCTTGCAAATTAAGAAACCTGGCCGCCAGTTTACTACTGCTTTCTTTCGGCTTCTCTTATTCTTATTTGTTTCCTTTCCAAATTGCTTTTGTGCAACTTTGTCTCCACTTTCCATATGCATGGAAATTGGGTTGCCAAGGGAAATTGGGCATGTTTTTTCTATTTTATGTCCTTACAATCTTCTCATGGCTTTTATCATGTTTGTCTTTTTCTACTTGTAATTGAGTTTTTAAAGCTTGTAATCCCTCAATGTTCAGCTCCCTTCAGGTGGGAATTACAATATTTTACCCATTGTTCTATTATATCACTGAATTAAATTAACTAACCATAAGGTGGGAATACTGCATTGCCTATAGATGGTGTAAAATCAAAAACCCGTTTTTTTTTTTCTCTCTCTCCCCTGACCCATTGTTACTCTATTTTTTTATTTTTATTTTTTTTTGTTGTTGTTAAAAGAAACAACACAGTTCTTGGTCTATACACAACAGTAAATAAACCCTGTGTACGAAACACACAGTTCTTGGTCTACACACAACAGTATATACCTGTTTCAAACACACAGTAAGAAACCTCTGGTAAGAACACCAGTTCTTGGTCTATACACACAGTATAGAAAAAGTGTCTAAAACCCACCCGCATTTCCCAGGCTCTCCACGTCCACCTTCTTGCCAGAACTCGTATCCCATCCGGTCTCAAGGACCGCCGCCCCAGAAAATTCACCCCTCTTCTCTGAAACTGGTTTTTCTGCGAGGTAGGTGAAACTGCAGTTTTCATCTCAGGAACGACGTCCTCTCAACGAGTGGGATCCTGCTGACAAACGCCAAATTGTGGTGGAAAAATTGCAAATGTGGAAGAACAGAGTCACACAGACACAGGTGCTGGAATGAAGTAATAGACAGTTTTATTGTCTGCGCAGAGATCAACCCAAATACAATGATGCCTGAGCAGTTGTATATGAGCGGATGAGGAGGCTTTTTCACTCCTCTCCTTTTGTACTAGAGAAAAAGGTTCTTACATGCACTGTGTTGAAAACTTGTGGAATATAGTAACTTTTCTAGTAATAACATATAGACACTCTTTGTTCTCCCGAGAACAGTACATCCCGTGAAGGCCATGAGCCTTATCTACACTCTCACAACCACGTTTTTGTCTCTGAGACGCTTACTAAAGTTTGGAGGCAAATTCTTGATACATTGTGTTCTACACTGAAACTCAACATTTGTTACCTTAACGTAATGATCAGAAAAACCAAGTTTGCACAAGGTTACACTGGCCTAAAGCCTTGATTTTAAAAAGCAATATAAAGAGTGAAATAATGAACAGTAAAAATTTCTTTCACAATTCCTGACCAAGCTTCAGACTGAAGAAGGGTCATCTTGGGATCCCGATGAAGCCTTCAGATGCTGCTATTGCTCAAATGTAATGGGAGTCCACATTAAATTCTGTAGCTTATAGAAGCTTTTTTCAATTTTTAATACTGCATTCAAAATTCTTGCGTTTTCCGGTTGGCTTGCCATCATTGACGGAAAAATGAATTCTGAAATTTACATCTATAAATGAACTCACTCTCAAGAAAAGGTGGGCCATGAAACGAGACAATGACTCTAAGCACAATAATAATTCTACCAAAGAATGGTTAAAAGGAGTAAAGTCAATGCTTTGGAATGGCCAAATCAAAGTCCTGACTGTAATCCAACAGAATACAATAGAATACCAATATTGTGGAAGCAGTTCATGTGAAGAAACCCACCAATATCCCAGCGTTGAAGCTGTCCTGTACAGAGGAATGATCTACATTTACTCCAAGTCAATGTGCAGGACTGATCAACAGTAAACAGAAATGTTTAATTAGTTATTAGACAAGGAGTTTTACACCAAATACTGAAAGGAAAGGTTCACATACTTTGCCACTCCCAGATATGTGATACAGTATTTAACCATTTTATTAAATAAATGAATGCCCACGTAGAATATTTGTCTCATTTGTTTAACTGGGCTCTTGGATTTGTCTGAAAATCTGAGGATTGTTTTAGGTCATATTTATGCAGACATACAGAAACTTTTAAAAGGTTTTCAAACTTAACCACTGTAATATGGGCAAATGCCCATATCCACTGTAAGGATAACAATTTAAAAATGAAAACAACCAGAACTGTAATGACACTGTCTGAAACTGGATCTTTGCCCCCATGGACAGTAAGGAAGATTGTTGACTCAGTGATACGACACCAATGGTCGAAAACTGCAGTGTCATAGGGAGGAGTGCAACGTGAAGGTCGAGTGATGCATTTACAGGATATAAAGACTTATAGAAAATTATTTACATGTTTAACAACAATGTACTTCAAAAAAAAGATTTGAAGGAATTTGCATATTTCTCCCTTTAAGGTGTATGATATCATTAAACAATTCAAAGAATCAGGAAGAATTTCAGTGCATAAAGTCAAATGGGTGCAAGCTTAAGATGAATGCCCGTGATCTTCGATTCCTCCAGCGGCACTGCATCGAGGACTGTCATTCATCAATAGCAGATAGAACCACATGGGCAAGGGATTGCTTTATCAAGCCTTTATCAAGCACTACAATACAAAGTTACATTCACAAATGCCACTTAAAACTTTACTGTGCAAAAAACAAGCCTTATGTCAACCATGTCCAGAAGTGGCATCAACTTCTCTGGGCTGGGAGGCATCTAGGATGGACCATCACACAGTAGAAATGTGTTTTGTGGTCAGATGAATCCGCATGCCAGGTCTTTTTTTGGAAAAATGTCTATCCAAGACTGTTATCAGTCCAAAAGCCAGGGTCTGTCATGGTATGGGGTTGTGTCAGTGCTCTTGGCAAAAGTCATTTACACTTCCATTAATGCAGAAAAGTAGATTGATATCTTTGATACCACTGATATCAACATAAGCTGCCTTCAATGTGTCATCCTTTCCAGGGATGTCCATGCATTTTTCAACAAGACAATGCCAAACCACATGCTGCACACATTACCAAGGCATGGCTGTGGAAGAAGAGGGTATGGGTACTGGAGGCCTGCCTGCAGTTCTGACCTGTTCCCAAAAGAGAATTTTGAAACGAAAAATAAAACGTTGACCCCGTACTGTTATAATAGCTCATTTTTACCCTTTCAAGGCAAACGCAACCAGTCATAACATCAGTATGCATCAAAGACATGTTTTTATTTTTGGTCTGTGAACTATTTCTGTACATAGTCAGGGTCAATACGACTCAAAACATCATCTTTGTATACAAATAATGTACAGACCTTC
The DNA here is from genome assembly GCA_025084515.1 of Ancistrus triradiatus. Taxonomy (NCBI): domain Eukaryota; kingdom Metazoa; phylum Chordata; class Actinopteri; order Siluriformes; family Loricariidae; genus Ancistrus; species Ancistrus triradiatus. The sequence continues at coordinate 111,693 of JAJAGP010001269.1, forward strand.
CACTAAAATTCACACGTTGCAAATTCATGGCCCTAAATAAAAAAGCCAACCAGTATTCAGACTCAAAAATGGAAACAGATCATATTGTCACATAACATAATAGGAGGGTTAAACATTAACTAATAAAGCAGACATGGTTAAATAAAACACCACAGTTAGGGGCTGAACTGACTCTGCTGTAAAGGCATTCTTTGATATGCAAATCGACAACTCATATTTAAGGGAACAGGTCTTGGCAGAGAAAGCACCTTTTCCTCAGACGCCACCAGCACGTCTAAAGAACACATTACATGCAGCACTGCAGTTGGAGCAATCCATGAAAAAGTTTGACTTAAATAATACTTGAACGGTAAGTAAACTGGATGAAACTTGTTTTTCAATATAACTGGGCTGTGTAAATTTCTTAAAAAACTTTCAGTATTCTCCGTTGATTAGGCAGCAGCACCATGAAAATTCAACAAAGTTATGAAATAGGAACCATTTCTAAAGGCAGCCTGGCTGCAAAAAAATGGCCTTTTATTGTTTTTATCTAACAAGCTACACTTTTTAAAAACACTTTTTTGAGATAAGATCTATATATTGTTGGAAAGCTGATTCACAATCAAATCTAAACCCCAATTGGACAGGAAGAGGTGACTCTGAAAAGGAAAAACAAGACAAAATTAAGGAACCCTGTGAGAAACTTAGAAATGAGAAAGTGTGAAACCTGACAAAAGGTCTCTGAATATGAAGGAAATACATATCCAGTGATACAGTTCACCAGCCCACCACAATGGTGACCAGAAGTCTAGTCCCAGCGATACCTGGGACTGAAGGATCTCCATAATTCATATTGAAGGTGTGTGATGGAGACAGAAACAACTGGTGGTGCCTGAGGGAGTGGAGGCCAGTCAAGTGACCAACTGACCAGGAAAAGCAGAACTTAAAAATGATGAACGTGATGAAATGATGAACGAATTCAGACAGCATAAAATACCTTCCCACTCTCATTTAAATTCAAATTACGAAACATTTTCAACAATAAACAATAATGTCATCCAGTAATCTTCACAAAAAAAAAAAAAACAGTTTAAGACTGCAATTGAGCAGCTAGAGACAAGGCTGTCAAGAAAAAACTGAAATGCATAAGGAATAAACCTTGAGAGGAACCACACTCAGTTGAATCCCCTTCTGAAGTCCTTAAGTCGTAGCGTAGCTGAATATAACGGAATTCGAGCAGTACAGTGTTCAGTCTAGGAAGTTGTAGGAATCATGACAGAATAAAATAGACTTAATTGAACTGTATTAGTTTATAGTGATTGTGACCGTTTTTGGAATTGAGTTTCTGGGTTTCATTTGCAATTAAACAGAGTACTTCATCAGAATCATCCAGAATCAACACCAAAATCTGACACTAAACCTAATTATCAATTTGCATGAAGTGTCAGTATAACAGAAGACAACGCATGAACAGAAGGTATAGCTATTACTGGTTCTTATATTTTGTAAATACAATATATGGCCAAAAATTTGTGGCCACCCCGCAAATTACATCCAAAAACCAATCTATATAACAATAAAAAACAATATTAGTATCTAGTTTGTCCATCTGTTATCGTTACAGTAGCCTTCATGCTTTCTTGGAACAAGACCATGAAATTGGGCATGACTGGCTCATTCTTGGTATTCCTATCTATATACAGATAAACCAATTTACCGGCCGCATCCCATATATACACTGCGCTGACGCTGCCTCTTTGCCGCTTTAAATCACTTGTCAGCCAGGTGCAGCTTGTAAAGCCTGTTAATGATGAATGAGCTACCCATGTGACCGTAGTTCACAGGGCTGTCTACTAGGTTGCATAGAGCGCCTCTGCCGCCCTCTTTTGGCAGGCAAAGGCAGGGCAGAAAGTAGACAAACTGGGAGGTGTAAAACCTAAGAAAAACTTCTAAACTCTAAAAAGCAGCACTGTTATGGACCACTGTGAATGCATTTTTCGAACTGTACTTATGCATACCTGATCAAAATACGTTTTGTTTCTCTTTTCAGACAGAGTTCTGCTCACTTCACCTGAAAATCTTTAAAATATGTTTAATACCATTTCGCAAATTATAATAACTCTGACCATCACAGGCTTCATCCACTGTGGAAAGGTCCTGGTGTTCCCCTTTGATGGCAGCCACTGGGTTAACATGAACATTTTAATAAAGGAGCTCCACAACAGGGGCCATCATGTTACAATCATCCGACCAGCTGATAGCTGGTACATCGAAGAGCACTCGCCCTACTACCACTCCATCACTGTTGCTTCGTTATGGGGCACTGACGAGTACTTCTTTAAGGCCCTTATTAACAAACAGCTACAGATTCGACAGAATGGAAGCCCTATGTGGACTCATTATAGTCTGAACGTGGAACTGAAAGACAAGCTCACAGAGGTACACAAGAAGATTTGCGAACTTGTCATCCGTATCATTGAGGATCCCAAATTAATCAATTATCTTAAGGATGCCAAGTTTGACGTGATGCTAACGGACCCTATAACCGGTGGAGGAGTTGTGCTTGGACATTATCTCGCCTTACCCCTCGTTCTCAACGTCCGCTGGACAGTACACGGAGAGGCACATTTTGGAATTGCTCCTTCACCACTGTCATACGTTCCCTTTCCTCTCTCCTTGTTATCAGATCAAATGACATTTTTTGAGAGAGTATACAATATGCTCTTCTACCATTTTAGGCTTTTGCTGTACAAGCGCATTGTCGGTCCTCATTACGCTGCTTTGTGTAATCGCTACTTCGGTCCAGATGTGACTTATTTTGAATTATTCCAAGCAGCTGACATTTGGCTGATGAGAGTTGATTTTGTGTTCGAGTTTCCACGCCCACTGATGCCTAACATCGTTTACGTGGGTTGCTTCCAATGCAAACCACCAAAAGCACTTCCGGATGATCTGCAGAAATTTGTGGAAAGCTCTGGAGAGCACGGCATTGTTATGGTATCATTGGGAACGCTGATTGCCGAACTTCCACATAACAAAGCTGATGAAATGGCAGCTGGTCTTTCTAAGCTCCCATAAAAAGTGATCTGGCGTTACACAGGTGAAAGACCGTCCACTCTCGGTAACAACACCATCCTGATGGACTGGTTGCCACAGAATGATATCCTGGGACATCCCAAAACCAAAGCTTTTGTGAGCCATGGAGGAGCAAATGGTATTCTTGAGGCCATCTATCATGGTGTTCCAATTGTTGTCCTACCTCTTGTTTTTGACCAACATGACAATCTCTCGAGGATGAAACACAGAGGTGTGGCACAAGTCCTAGATATAGCCACCATAAATGAGAACGTATTTCTCCAGACATTACAGGAAGTCATAAACAACCCATTGTACAGTGTCAACATGCAGAAGCTGTCCATTGTTCTTAAAGACAAGCCGATACATCCGCTAGACAATGCCATCTACTGGATTGAGTTTGTAATGAGGCATAAAGGTGCTGCTTTTTTGCGGACCGAGTCCTACAAAATGCCTTGGTACGTGTATTACAGTGCTGATGTTGCAGCTTTTTTACTGTTAGTTGTGGTGGGTACAATCCTCCTGATCATTGCTGTTGTTAGATATGCATGTTGCAGTCTGAAAAAAAGAATAAAGCAGGACTGATACTAGACAAATTCCCAAAATGTAGCCTCATGTAATCAAAATGTAATCTCAACATAGCCTAAATGTATCCAATGTATCCTAAATATATACCAAAATATACATATATCTTTATCCTATGCCGTGTTTATCGCTCGGTCTACCAAGTCTCTCCGTCCTTCTTCGTTTCCGTCTCTTTTCTTTCCTTTACCTGTTCGCTTATCTCCTGGCCTCGTATTCCTGTCCGTGTTTCTCTTTGTTAATTTGTTTTGCTAGTTCTTCGTAATAAACGCCACCTTTGTTCTGATCCACTCAATGCGCGTGTCTCCTATCCTTCAATGATGCAAGTTATCAATGGTTCTTATTACCTCTTGTTGACTAATCATAACGTTTTGCTTGAAACATAATTTAAGAAAGCTTTAGCATACGTGTTTGAACACTTGGCTAAAATGCTGAGCTAACAAACTGTTCTGTTACCACAGAAATAAGTCAAAAAGATGCTTGTTACACTATTACAGGATGCTTCACGCTTAATGTACTAAAGCGCTCATTCGAACGGAAATAAGATATGTATCCGTTTTTTTATTCTATGTAGCTGTTATTCATTTAGTTTGTAAGCAAGTGACTGGGATGTGTAATTAATACTAGAGGGAATTACCTCAGAAAGATCTTCGGTTGTCTACCGAAGTAAACTTGGCTTGCGGTTAGCGATTCGGAGCTTTTTCCGTCTTGCATTCCGTGATAAAGTCACTTTAAACTGTGACAAATGCTACATTTGGCTCGTCCTGATTTGTGAATTCAGGTGACGTCATCATCTAAAGCGAAATCATTCGGTATTACATTTTAGGGCTTTATTTTCAAAAGCGTATAACTTCTAAAGGTGACCACTTACATTACTGACACCTGCAGTAAACTGACCAGGCTGATTTGTGAAACTTTTCACAGTCTTAATTCTGTCTGTACGTGGCTCCTATAAACCGTGAGGACGGAAGATGATAACACGCGAAATAATTAAGCCTTTAATTTAACTCGCCATAAAACCGTCCAAGCAGGCCGTATAACTTCAAAAACGGATCATATAGAGAATCAACACAGGTTGAAGTTACCCTCCATCAGTTCTGAAAGCTATCACAGATATACATTTGTCTAATAGGCAGTTATTTACATACTGTGTATTATGTGTAGGCATTTTCTGATTTGTGAAAGCTTTCACAGATGTAATTTTATATAAAAGGCATTTATTTATTTAATATTTATCAATTATAGGCATTTTCAGATTTGTGAAAGTTTTCACAGATGTAATTTTATATAAAAAGCATTTATTTATATAATATTTAGCAATTTTATTCATTTTCAGATTTGTGAAAGCTTTCACAAATCTGAAAATGCCTTAAATTAGTAAATATTATATGTCTGTTCTGTTCTAACTTATTATAATGCTTCTTATTCAGAAAACAGAAAATAAAGGAAATAAACTTACAAACTTTGGCTGAGTTCTAGCAAGAACTACCAAATTCAATTCGGTATTTGTATCAATGTACAAAAGCATTTTCTTATACTTTTCTTAAAATTAATAAAAAACATATTATGTTGATTTTATTACGTGTTTTATTGTTATTATGAGACATTGTGTCATTTTAGGCTATAATATGGTATGATTATTATTCACTGAGATATGATATATGAGATATATATGAGACAGATTTAAGATGCCTTGTTTTAGAAGTGGCTAGCCTAAACATATAGCCATGGCCTATCATTGCCTTGTCTGCTGCATGGCTGATTTTCTATTAAATATCTGCGTATTCCCAAAGTCTATGCAAAACATCTAAAGACAGACTCTGACTGAAAGTGCTGGCTACTTAAGCTTTTGGAAGATGCTGAAGCATTACAAGAAATGTAGTGCCTATAGTAAATTATGTTGCAAGCCCTCTAGGTCCGCTCAGCAATCCGGTATTATATGGAAAGCTTTATGTCTTTATTGAGTTTTTACTGTCAGGATTTTAGTGGGGCACAGCAACAGTTTACTGAGGCATGTTCCCCAGTAAATTGGGTCTAACCATGCCACTGACTGAAGAGCAGGATGCTGGATAAGAGGGCCTGGCTCACAATCTCCATGCTAGTTCATCCCAAAGGTGTTTGATGGACTTGAGGTCAGGGATCAAATTGGTCTACACCAAACTCATCCAGCTATGCCTTAATCCATGTTGGAACAGAAAAGAGCCCACAAAGTTGAGACCATTCATTTGTCCAAAATGCCTTGGCCTGCTGAATCAGTAAGATTTCACTTCAGTGGAACTGCATGGCCTAAGCCATCCCCTGAAAAAACAGCCAATAGCTTTATCCCACATGCACCAAACTTTATTGTTGGCTCAATGCAGTCAGACAGGTAACTTTCTCCTGGCATTTACCCATCCCAGACTAATCCATCAGATTGATAGATAGAGAAGCATGATCATTACCCCAAAGAACACATTTCTACTGCACCAGAATCCTTTGGTGGTGTGTGTTAAACCACTTAATACAATGCTAGACACTGTGTTTGGTGATATAAGGCTTGCATGCAGCTTCTTGTCCATGAAAACCCATGCCATGAAGCTCCTGGTGCCTGTGGTTCCTAAACACTTCCACTTTCAATACTACCACTCACAGTTGATGGAACATCTAGGAGGGAAGAAATTTCACAAACCGACTTGTTGAAGTGGTGGCTATCCTATTACACTACCACGCTTGAATTCAGTGAGCTCTTTAGAACAAGTCATCATCACAAATATTTGTATAGCCAGACTGCATGGCTACGTGTTTGATTTTATTCACCTGGAAATGAGATCGAATGAAACCCCAGAATTATGACATGTGTTAATATTTTTGTCCATAACGTGTAGGGAGCCAGTAGTTCTACAACTGACCATAACGAGCTGTAAATAACTAATACAAAAGAGACATAATAACATGGGTGTGAGCCTGTTCATCAAGTCCGTTGGGTAAGACACAGGCAACAACTCATAACACGAAGCACTTCTGGGAGTGAAGGCAGTATGTTTTTTTTCAGACTCCACTAGCGCGTTTAAGAATTAGGGAGCATTACTATCGGAACAAACTGTGGAAAAGCTGTCTTTGTAAAGAACAGTAAGTACATTTGCATTTGTTCTGTTTTAAAGACTGGAACTGGTTAATATTTGGATAAACGGGCTGCGTGAATGTTGAATGGTTTTCCGGCTTTCAGTTTTCGCTCGGCAGAGGCTTGAAACAAAAAAGCTGATAATCCAGCATAGCAATCTCTCGAGGATGAAACAGAGATACAGCTACCATAAATGAGAACGTGTTTCTCCAGGCATTACAGGAAGTCATAAACAACCTGTCATACAGTATCAACATACAGAAACTATGTTATGGATAAGCCAATACATCCACTAGATAATATCGTCTACTGGATTGAGTTCGTTAGGAAGGCATAAAGGTGCTGCCTTTTTGCGGATTAGGTTTTACAAAATGCCTTGGTACGTTTATTACAGTGCTGATGTTGCAGCTTTCTTACTGTTAGTTGTATAGCTACAATCCTCCTAATCTTTGCTGTGATCAGATATATATGTTGCTGACGATGACTGCCGAAGATGCAAGGCTGATAATACACAGTGGAATTCCCAAAATGTAGCCTAACAATCTCTTCATGACTGTCAACAACAATACAGGTTCTTGTTACGTATATGACAAATACAGGCTTTGCTGCATGACGAGAGTGACCAAGCTGAATGTCAAAATGCATTGGCAATATTAACTAAAACAACCAGCCAGATAAATAACTGAATTATTAATGTCATTTTGCCTTAAATACACTGTCAACATGTAAAAGTCCAATTTATCTTCATAGTTTTATTTATAACCGAGCATTGTCTCAGAGCAGCTTTACAAATATCTAGGCTCAAAGCGCTAACTGAGCAAGGCTAGGGTGACACTCCTTAAATGTTATAAGGAAAAAACCTTGGGAGGACCAAAACTCAAAAGAGGGACCCAATGGCTTCCATAATATAAGTAAAAAGTACTTCAGTGGTCTTATAAGTTTATTACAACTCACAGTGTATGAGATGTTTTCCTTCAAATATTGATCGAACTCTACGACACACTGTACGATATCATGTGTTCTCGATGTCTGAATATAGAGTGGATTTTTATAAGGATAGACTTGTAAATAAAGAAAGTATTTATAAAGAAAGTAGTGCTTTTGTCATCGAAGTGTTTAAATCGCTTTGCCCTCCATCTGAATAGTGCTGGCTTGCCAGCTGCAAGATGTATTCACCTGCTATGTATTTTGATGTTGCATCCCATGTTTCATTAGCATTCTTGTTACAGCCACAGTTTCATTTTGCTTTATCTACTGCAGATGGAAAATTTCTCACAGTGCCACAAATGTATCATGAATGACAAGAGATGTATGTAGAGATATGGATTTATATACACACAGTCATCTTCAGTATTGGGACCACTTTTTGAAGGCAAGTAATAAGTGACATAGGGTACTGCCATTTTGGTGAATCTAACTCAATCTAATACTGAAAATGAGAAAAACCCAATCATTAACTAAAGCAAATTTAGTTCGAGAAAAGAAAACAATACCTCACCAAGGAATAACTTTTTAACAACACCACGTGCCACAATTATTGGCATCCCTAGAAAGTCTTAAACGCAAAATGAAACTGAAGCATTTTTTCATTTATGGTTTACTATTTTAACTTGATCAGAATGTCTAGGAACAGTCAAAGCAGTAATTTCTGTTTCACTGAGATATGTATGACAAAGTTCGAATTCTCTCAGGCATTGTTCAAAACAAGAAAAACATGCTTGGACAAGAACCCAAAGTAGGAGGATGGTAAGAGTGGCAGGCAAAAGCAATCAATTAATTCATAGACATTATTGTATATATATATATATTTAAAACAAAAACGTGAAATAATGTGCTGATGAGAAATGAGTCAATTCAGTCAATATCTGTTTTATTTAAATAAAGAATATGTAAAACTCAGTTTAAAGAAAAGAGACACAGCTTGTGCATTTAGGTGTTACACATCAATTTAAACCAAGTCTTTCAAATATTTATGCATTAATTATTCTTATTTTATATTTAATTATTATATTTATGCATGTCCCTAACAGGTTGAATATCCTGAGTCAGATAGTTCATTAAAATGTTATATATATATATATATATATATATATATATATATATATATATATATATATATATATATATATATATATATATATATATATATATATATATATATATGCAATGACTGCAACTAAACATTTCCTGTAACAGTTGATCAGTGGCTTGGAAGAATTTTAGCCCATTCCTCCGTACAGAACAGCTTCAACGCTGGCATTTTGGTGGCTTTCCTCACATTAACTGCTCGCTCCAGGCCCTTCCACAACATTTCGATTGGATTAAGGTCAGGACTTTGACTTGGCCATTGGTCGACCACTCCTGGGGAGGGTAACAATGGTCTTGAATTTCCTCCATTTGTACACAATCTGTCTGACTGTGGATTGTTGGAGTCCAAACTCTCCTTTGCTCGTGCCATGATACACTACCACAAACATGCAGTGAAGAGAAGACTTTGATAGATCCCTGTTAAAAAATAAAACAGGGTGCCCACTCAGACCTCATGGTCAACTCATTAATTGAAAACACCTGACTCGAACTTCACCTTCAAATTAACTGCTAATCCTAGAGGTTTAAATACTTTCCCCACTTACTAATATGTAATATTGGATCATTTTCCTAAATAAATAAATGACCAAGTATTATATTTTTGTCTCATTTGTTTAACTGGGTTTTCTTTATTTATTTTTAGGACTTGTATGAAAATCTGATGTTTAGATAATTTTTATGCAGAAATATAGAAAAGCCTAAAGGGTTCACAAACTTTCAAGCACGACTGTACATGACTGCAGTAAATCTGATGATGTTTTAGGTCATATTTATGCAGAAATACAGAAAATTCTAAAGGGTTCACAAACTTATAAGCACCACTGTACATGCACATATATACAAAATAATGTATATGAATTAATTGCTTAGTTCACCCATACGGTCACAAATTCTGACTTTGAACGACTTCTTCATCTTGATGAACCATCTCTTGAGCGATTGGAACTGATTCAGCGTTACGAGCGTTCTCACGATCGTTTTCAAGAGCACCATTTTGAAGAGGTTGATAATCATTGGCCTGTTGATCTTCATTCTGGATGTTCGATTGATTCTCACGGCGCATTCGATATACTAACACTCCAAGTATGATACAGCTTCCAACTAGCAGCGCAAAACCGGTAGTCTGAAACACAAGAGTAAATCTGAGTTACATAAAGCTTGTAAGTTTATAAAAGAATCTTTTGACATGTTACAATACTGTGAAAGTTATGGTTATTAATTAATAATTTGTTTCATGAAGAGAGAATTAAAACGAATCAAAGTGTTAACAATAAAATATAGATACAATAATGAAGTAAGGCAAACTGCTGACTTAAATTACCAAGGCAGTCAGTGGCTAGATAGATGAAAGCCTATTAAATCACTAACTGAGTGAGAAAATGTTAAATGTTACAGGGCATTCCTAAGCTGTGTAGATAATCTACAATTTTGTGGTTTATTACTTGCAGGAAACATTTTGTGCTGAATAATATTTACAGACAATAGATACTGTTTTAGTGCCCCTCAATTTTGAAAATATTTTAAACAACGTATTTACAGCATAAAAGGAGGCCAAAGCATGTCCCAATAAAAAAATCAAAACCTTTTTAGCAAGCATTTTTATTTAAAACAAAAACGTGAAAAAATGTGCTGATGGGAAATAAGGCAATTCAGTCAATATCTGTTTTTTTTTATTAAAGAATATGTAAAACTCAGTTTAAAGAAAAGGGACACAGCTTGTGCATGGAGTTGTTACGCATCAATTTAAACAAAGTCTTTCGAATATTTATGCATTACTTATTGTTATTTTATTAATTATGATATTTATGCATGTCCCTAACAGGTTGAATATCCTGAGTCAGATGGTTCATTAAAATGTTTTAATAAACACTTTATTAAAAAAAGTTTGTAGTATTCTTGATCTTGCCTAAAATTAGTTTTGAAAAGTTTAACATGTATACATGCTAAACATAATAAAACATGAAAGATACATACAACAGTATTTCATTTTCTAAATGTTAAGAGATCCAACAGGCACCGAATCCCATGCATGTATGACCCGTGTGTGTGTGTGTGTGTGTGTGTGTGTGTGTGTGTGTGTGTGCGTGCGTGCGTGTGTGTGCGTGTGTGTGCGTGCGTGCGCTCTCACCTGAGAGATATCAATGTTATACTTTGAGCGCAGCAAGAGCTGAATCTCGTCTCCGGTGTTGTTCAGTGGCTTACACCACTTGTGCGTTGAATCTTCCTGCATTTCTACGTAAATGCCGTGTCTGTGCGTCGCTGCACAATCAAGGTACTCTCCATCAATGAACACCTGGATGAGCCACACCAACGGGGGCACGCCAATGGAGACTTTGTGATTCTTCCAAGGACGGCGCGTAATCATCAGCATGACCAGCAAGGCCATGACAGTCGGGACAATGAAGATAACTGATGAGAACAGACTGTTCCACACTGCACCATTGCATGGACACTCAAAGTTTATATCCACCAACTTCTCCAACCCCACCAAGATAAAACCCATAATCGAGCTAGATGCCAGTGGGCTGTCATTCAGCCTACCTTCTAGAATTGCCATATAGGTCAGTCTGTTTGTCATGCTTATTTAGATCAGGAAAAAAATCGTAAAACCTGCAAGTGTCTGCGAGGTGGAATGACGCGCTATGACCAGTGACGCATATATAAACATCACAAACTATTTTCACCCGTTTCCTCTTGGATGAAGTGGGCGTGTCGGTATCAGTGAGCGTCCTCCTACAGTAGGTGTTGTTGAGATCTCATTTACTCAGTACATTTTTAGATACAGTATTTAACAGCCGATATAGTACAGAGCTACTTACAGTTATGCTTTCTGTTTTGTTTTTAGTACACATTTTCTCATGCTGGTACAAATATCCCACAGCCCAAGAGCACTGGCTTACTAAACCACATTGGGGAAAGGAGTACCAATAAGAAAGGAACAAGTACAGTACTTATTAATTACATATGCACAGTTGAGGTTCACATGTAGTGATAGCTACTTCAAAGGCTGTGATACCTTTAGAATGTTCTATATTTCTGCATAAATATGAACTAAAACATCATCAGATTTTCACACTAAAAGGTAAGTCCTAAAAGAAGGTAAAGATACCCCAATTAAACAAATGAGGCAAAACATTATACTTCTAAATATTATTATAAAAATATTACTCTGAAATATTATACTTGGTCACATTTTTATTGCAGAAACTTTTAAGTCCTGTATAGTCTATCAAAATGATTGCAATCAGGCATGTGTGGGCAGGGAAGAGGGATCTATCAGAGTCTGATCTTCAAAACACTTTTGAAGAAGTGTAGCTTGGTATAAACAAAAAAGTGTTTAGTGGACCTCACAAAAAGTCTTGTTGATGCCCATCAGGTTGGAAAAAATACAAAACCATTGCTAATAAAGTGTTTGGACTCCACCAATGCACTGTCAGACAGATTGATGCCCTGACCTACAAAATAATCAAGATCTCAGAGTGAGCAAGCATCTGTTTGAACAAGAAGACTCAAAGGATTTGCTGGTAATGACTTAAGGGTAGATACCACAGGGTAGGCTTAGGGGTCTTGTAGAGTTTATCACGCAACAGTGATAAACCAGAACACCAGGACACTTCTACAGTGCAGGGAATATGTGGTGGATGGGCTGAAATATATCCATGTGACGCAAGAAGAACTCATTCTGAAAGAAGAAGCAAAACTTTGGATATACCTAAACACAGTCAGAGACAGGCAGAAAAAATACTGTTTTCTGCCCTGCCATGCACTAAATGGCTACTGTTGTTCAGTTCTGCTACTGATGACAGTTGTTTTAGTTGCACTCATTTGGAGTTGCACCACATCAGCTCTTGGGCTGAGCTGTATTTAGGTGGTGCACTGGATACCGGTTGCCTCACAGAACCAGAGACCCTTTCATGGGCACAGTGATACTGGCTTCAGCCCCTGGAAGTGCTAGAGGGGGACCCAGGCTTTATGGAAACTCCAGAGATGAAGGGCCTTCCCTTCTACTTATTTAATATACATTCTAACCAAAACCAAGTGTTCATATGAGGGAAGAATAGGGCAGTGTTTCTCAATCCTGGTCCTGGCGCCCCATCGGTTTGCATGTTTCAGTGTTTTCCTGCCCCCAACACACCTGATGCAGCTACTCCACTCATTAACAAGCCTGTTATTGAGTTGAAGTGGGTGTGTTTAAACAGGAGAAGCACTAAATTGTGCAGAGCGGTGGGACGCCAGGACCAGGATTAAGAAACACTGGAATAGGGAGTGCGATTGTGTAACAGAGTGGAGATTAGATTTGGAGCCCCATCCTCCCTACTTTGGTCTTTTAAATACTATATTTTAGACTTTGCTTTACTCTCTCAGTTTTCTAGACCGTTCTGCTTGTTTTATTGGTCTCCTCTTTAGCACTCTTTGATAAAGTCTAACTTAACTTTTGCCATAAATATTGTCTCCTCATTACATTGCGAGATAAACCTTCCTATTGTCTTTTAATATACATTATTGTGGCTTTCTCTTTCACAAACACTCAAACCATTTGCCAGCAAAGTCTTATTAAGACACCACGCTGGCGCTTCCTCTTGGGCTTTCTAAATAGCTAATCAGCCAGGTGAAGCTGAAGGCCTCAGTGCAGCCTATTAATGCTGAACGAGCTAACCCCTGTGACCGTGCCGGGCACGGGCAACTGGGCAATGTGTTTGAAAGGATTGCCGTCTTAGCCCGTGCAGAGTGCCTCTGCCGCCATCTAGTGGTGTCTTTGGACACTGACACTATGTGAAGTTCGTTCGTTAATGAAGAAAATCTGAAAAACGTTTAGCTGAACATTTTATTAAGTATGTATGGATGTTTTTTTTTAAGTGCAAAAGTGATTATTTAAAGCTGTATGGGTAACATTCATTCAAGCAAACATTCGACATTCATGCATAAAACTAAACTTTTATTTTCCTCTGACATGACTAAATGTCAGAGCATGTTAATGAATGCAGCTGCTGTGATGCTAGACGAGCATTTGATGTGTAGAGTTTAATTTTCATTTGACTGGACCTGCAGTTTCCAGCATGACAGTGATACAAAACATTTGAATGAATTCAAGGGTTGAGCATTTGGAGCTCTGTAAGCAAATGTAAGGGTGCCAATACATGTGTTAAAGCATTTAATTACCAAAATGTTTGTTAATGAATTTATAAAATTTAACACATTTAAAAACGCACAACTTTAATTACATTTAAAATATCCGTTTAAAGCTTTTTTTATTTTATTAAAGTTTTACCAGGTGTGATGAAGCTAATGAAGCACAAAGACTGGAGCTTACAGGACAGTGCCTATAGAAAATCACCATACATTAGTGGAATCCTCGTCTTTTGTCACATTATAGCAGAAAAATGAAAATAAGGTGTAACTTTTTTCCAGCAGTATTTACATATTATAACACATCAAAATGAAAACAACAATTTAAACATTGCTGATAAATTATTATTTAATTAGTAAAATACCTGGTTTGGATAAGTAATCAGCCCTTTAGAGTAACCATTATAAACGTGCTCAGGTACAACCAATCACCTTCCAGATCCCACACCAGACTGAGAGACCCACACCTGACATCAGTGGAAATAGTTGTAATTACTTCAGAATGAAATCAGCTGCTCCTTGAGGATTCCACTACTACACGTCTGTATGGCTGAGATTCTGTGTGTGTGACAACAATCTCACAAACTTTACACAAAGCTGGTCTGTATGTCAGGGTATCAAGAAAGAAGCAATTCCTGAAAAAGTGCCATGCCGAGTCTTGTTTGTGCTTTCCCACAAAACACTTAGAAGACTCTAATGCCATGTAGCAAAATGTTTTATCACCAGATGAATCCAACATTGAACCTTATGGACTGAACTCCAAGCAGCATGTTTAACCAAAACCAAAAAAATACACAATACATGCCTTGGAGCATGATGGTGGCAATAGGATTGGGTGGGATGACGGGATTCCGGGATGAAAATAAATGAATGAAAATAATTATGAAAATAAATAATGACTGACCTACGCATTTAATCGCGTGCACCGTGTAGGCTACGTAAACGCGCGCTCTCTCACCTGAGAATACACAATCCGTCTCTTTGAGCGCATCAGCGGCTCGTCTCTGGTCTCCTCCATCGGCTCACACCACTTATCCGTTTCACCTACGTACTCGCCCTCTTTGTAGCTTCCTGATGCTGCTTTACTGGGATGTACTAAAGTGAAGGAGACAGGGAACATTGATGCCTTACTGGAAGGTGCTAAGGTTGAGAATGTGCATTCTGGTGGCCCAGGATGTGTAAGGGTGGGGTTCAAATATTTTAAAAGTTTATCTGAAGAGAACAGAAGACTGTGTGTGACCATTCAGTGTCACAATATATTAATAAAAAAGCTGCTGATTGTGAAATTCAGCTCAAAATAGCACCTAAGCCACATCGCAGCCTCTACAATTCTAAACACAAACAGCAAGAGGAAAACCCCTAGCATTCATGTACAAAACACATATTCAGGGAGCAGTTCTCTCACACGATGCATGTTGTTCGCTGTACTTGTCAAATGCAATGTCAAACGAATGATGAACGAAATAAATGCTTACAACTACAGGCAGGCACCATTTGACATCCACATTATGTTCTGTGAAACAGACCGTAGACATAGTGATTTATTTTAAGCAATAATATTAGTTAAACACACTATGAAAACATTTTAACAGTACTGTACTGTACTGCACAATTACAGTAATTCATATCTTTTTGTATCTTTTCTAAAACTTGAAACATTTACCGAAATTGAAAAACGTTTGCAATGGTGTTTTTCCTGATTTGCAATTCTCTTTTCTGTCAGCAGGTGTCTGTCATTCACACAGGAATAAGATTGTGATGCAAAGACATTTGAATTCTTAGAAACTCCTCATACCTCGGACCGTACGTTTAAAGTGAATGGATTGCTGATCGATGAACTTTTGAACGGCACATAACCTGAATTAATTATAAAAGGAAATGCATTTTAACTGACTATTTAAGCAGGGAGGATGATGACATTCAACATGTTTACCAGCTAGCTGAAAAGAACACGGTTGGCAGGTCCGCTTATTCTTACAGCTTGCACTTTTTCTTTGGGGCTTATTTACACAAGACCTGGTGAGGGATGTGCTTGCAGGATCTGGGAACCTTTCATTACATTTGCAACCACAGGCTAAAGACAAAGACTATATTGTTTTTTATTTTTTTTCTATAAAACTATACATGAACCAGACTCTAAACACCAGCACATCTCTAGCTTTTGCCTGCCTTTACCATGTGCCTGCTTTGTGAGACCCTTAGAATTTTCTATATTTTCTGCATAAATATAACCTATGAAAAAACATCATCAGATTTTCATACAAGTCCTAAAAAGTAGATTTAAAAGAAGAACCCAGTTAAAAAAATTAGACAAAAATATTATACTTGCTCATTTATTTATTCAGGAAAATCATCCAAATATTACGTATTAGTAAGTAACAAAAGTATGTGAACCTCTAGGATTAGCAGTTAATTTGAAGGTGAATGAAATTAGAGGTCAGGTGTTTTCAATCAATGAGATGATAATCAAGTGTGAGTGGGCACCCTGTTTTATTTAAAAGAACAGGGATCTATCAAAGTTCAGCTCTTCATAACACGTTTGTGGAAGTGTGTATCATGTCACCAAACGTCAACAAAACCATCTCTAAAGAATTTGGATTACACCAATCCACAGTCCCAGACAGATTGTGTGCAAATGGAGGAAATCAAAAGCAATCGTTAACCCTCCCCCAGGAGTGGTCGAGCATCAAAGATCACTCCCAAGAGCAAGGCATGTAATAATAGTTTTGGCAAGGTCACAATGGAACCCCAGGGTAACTTCTAAGCAACTGAAGGCCTCTCTCACATTGGCTAATGTTAATGTTCATGAGTCCACCATCAGAAGAACACCGAACAACAATGGTGTGCATGCCAGGGGTTGGAAAGTGGAAAAGCCAGTGCTCTCCAAAAACAGAAACATTGCTGCTCATCTGCAGTTTGCTAAAGATCACGTGGAAACGAGCCAGAAGGCTTGTGAAATGTTTGGTGAAAGGAAAACACTATATTCCTCCAGCATAAAGAACCTTATCCCATCTGTGAAACATGGTGGTGGGTAGTATCATGGTTTGGGCCTGTTTTTGCTGCATCTGGGCCAGGACAGCTTTGCCATCATTGATGGAACAATGAAATTCTGATTATATCAGAGAATTCTAAAGGAAAATGTCAGGACAACCTGTCCATGAACTGAATCTCAAGAGAAGGTGGGTCCCCCCCATGCAGCAAGACAAGACAACGACCCTAAGCACACAAGCCGTTCTACCAAAGAATGGTTACAGAAGAATACATTACATGTTTTGGAATGGCCAAGTCAAATTCCTGACCTTAATCCAATCGAACTGTTGCAAAAGGACCTGAAGCGAGCAGTTAGTGAGGAAACCCACCAACATCCCAGAGTTGAAGCTGTTCTGTACAGCTGGGCTAAAATTCCTCCAAGCCGGTGTGCAGGACTGATCAACAGCTACAGGAAACGTTTAGGTGCAGTTATTGCTGCACAGGGGGTCACAGCAGATACTGAAAGCAAAGGTTCACATACTTTTGCCACTCACTAATATGTAATATTGGATCATTTTCCTCACTAAATAAATGACCAAGAATAATATTTTTGTCTCATTTGTTTAACTGGGTTCTCTTTATCTACTTTTAGGACTTGTGTGAGAATCTGATGTTTAGGTCATATTTATGCAGAAATATAGAAAAGCCTAAAGGGTTGACAAACTTTCAAGCACCACTGTACATGACTGCAGTCATTCCTTCATTTAAATACCCGTTTAATCCAATTCAGGGTCAAGGGGAGCTATGGTCTAACTGGCAGCACAGAGCGCAAGGTAGGAACCAACCCCAGTCAGGGCACAAATCCATCGCAGTCATTTTAGGGATGCCAGCTGACCTAATACATGTCTTATCTTTGGAATTCTGTAGAAAATACCTGGAATAAAACCACACAGACACGGGAAAAACATGCAAAGTCTAGAAATTGAATCCTGGTGCCTCTTCAAGACATTTAGGCTAGACAAGCAAAACATTTAACATTCAAGCATAAAACTAAACTACTAACAAACTACAATAATTCCTTATACTGTGGCATGACTAAGTGTTATTGCATGTAAGTGAATGCAGATTCACTAAAATAAGACGTTCAGGTTTATTTATTGCCAGTTAATCAGTGTGCTGCTGTCCACTACAGGAGTCCAGAATGTTGTTTTCTGTTGATCTATTGAGTCCGGTGAGTAATCAAAAAACACAAGCGAGTGTCTGAAAGCAAATGATTCACAGACATTGAGTAAGAACAGCTAGCAGAAACCACTGGTTTCCTGTAGAAAGCAGTGAGCTGTAAAACTTGAGTTTTTTTTCTACACAACCATTTTGGTAAGCAGTGGCACAAGGGTAAAAGTAAACCTGTAAACACGTAAACACTACATCAAAGTCTAAGCCTCTCATTGGTCTCTAAATCTTAATTCAGAGTTTTTGGTTTTTTCCCCGCAGTGCCCTCGGAATACTAAACATCCAAGTACAATACAGCTCAAAAGTAGCAAGCAAATGCCAGTACTCTGAAACACAAGAGTAAATCTGACTTACATACAGCTTGTCTATTTGTAATTTTGTCAATTTTTTTTTATTACTGTACAGTAAAATTGATGTGTACAACCCCAAATCACAAAGTTGGGACAGTAGGGAAATGCAAAACCCAAAAGGCTGAATCTTTGAGAAGCAAAGATGGGCAGATGATCTCCAGTTTGTTAACAAATGCGTGAAAAATTAAACAATTAAAAAATAGAAATGTTTAAAAACAATGTTCCTCAAATAAAGATTGGAGGGGATTTGCATATTTCTTCCTCTACCGTGCCTAATGTCATTAAATGATTCAAGGAATTGGGAGGAATTTCAGTGTATAAAGGGCCTAAACTGAAAACCCGTGATCTCCGACCTCTCAGACGGCATTATATCAAGAACCGCCATTCATCAATAGCTGATAAATCCACATGGACAAGAGCTTAATTTAGCAAACTTTCGTCAAACACTACAATACAGAGTTACATTCACAAATACCACTTAAAACTTTACTGTACAAAAAGGAAGCCTTATAATAATCATGTCCAGAAGCAGTGCTGACTTGGATGTATATTGTGCTCAGACCAATCAGTATTCCAGATCTTCGGACCAAAGACGAAAAAGAACTATCCAGGCTGTTATCAAGTCCAAAAGCCAGACTCTGTCATGGTATGGGGTTGTGTCAGTACCCCATGAATCACCTATATACAGTTGGGCAAAAAAAGTATTTAGTCAGCCTCTGATTGTGCAAGTTCTCCTACTTAGAAAGATGAGAGAGGTCTGTAATTTTCATCATAGGTACACTTCAACTATGAGAGACAAAATGAGAAAAAAAAAATCCAGGAAATCACATTGTAGGATTTTTAAAGAATTGAATTGTAAATCATTGTGGAAAATAAGTATTTGGTCACCCACAACCAAGCAAGATTTCTGGCTCTCACAGACCTGCAACAACTTCTTTAAGAAGCTCTTCTGTCCTCCACTCGTTACCTGTATTAATGGCACCTGTTTGACCTCGATATCTGGGAATGGTGACTCAAAAAATCCAGAAACTACACGGGAGGGGACCTGATGAATGACCTGCAGAGAGCTGGGACCAAAGTTTACAAAGGGCTACCATCAGTAACACACTAACTACGCCGAGAGGGGACTCAGATCCTGCAAGTGCCAGGCGTTGTCCCACTGCTTTTAAGCCAGTACCTGTCCAGGCCCATCTGAAGTTTACCAGCAAGAGACAAAAATGGATGTTCCAAAAGAGGGATGGGAGAGAGAAATATCATGTGGTCTCAGATTAATCAAAATAGAACTTTTTGGTAAAAACTAAACTTGTCATGTTTGGAGGAAGAAGAATGCCGAGTTGCACCATACCTACTGTGAAACATGGGGGTGGAAACTTTATGCTTTGGGGCTGTTTTTCTGCAAAGGGGACAGGACGACTGATTCGCGTTAAGGGAAGAATGAACATGGCCATGCATCGTGAGATTTTAAGCCAAAACCTCCTTCCATCAGTGAGAGCATTGAAGATGGAACGTGGCTGGGTCTTCCAGCATGACAATGATCCCAAACACACCACCCAGGCAACGAAGAAGTGGCCCCATAAAAAGCATTTCAAGGTCCTGGAGTGGCCTAGCCAGTCTCCAGAAGTCAGCCACATAGGAAATTTGTGGAGGGAGTTGAAAGTCCGTGTTGCCCAGCGACAGACCAAAAACATCTGTAGAGGAGATCTGCATGGAGGAATGGGCCAAAATACCAGCTACACTGTGAGCAAACCTGGTGAAGACTTACAGGAAACGTTTGACCTCTGTCATTGCCAACAAAGGTTATGTTACAAAGTATTGACTTTTGTTATTGACCAAATACTTATTTTCCATCATAATTTACATAGTTTAATTAAATTCTTTAAAAATCCTACACTGTGATTTCCTGGATTTTTTTTCCTCATTTTGTCTCTCATAGTTGAAGTGTAACTTTGATGAAAATTACAGACCTCTCACATCTTTCTAAGTAAAAGAACTTGCACAATCAGAGGCTGACTAAATCCTTTTTTGCCCCACTGTAATGGTAAAGTTTGAATCCTTTAAAATTTACAATATTTCTGCATAAATATGCCCTGAAAACCTGATTCCCAATCTGGGGTTTGGCGTCCCCTCTGAGGGGGGGCCCGGACACGAGGTTGAGAACCATGTCAAGTTTCAATTTGCACATTCATTCACACGTTTGCATTCTTATGCGCTTGATGCTGGACAGGATCACGGGAGAGCCGGTGCCTAACCGGCAGTATAGGGTGCAAGGCAGGAAAACCATAGTAACAGGGTGCCAAAAAATCCATCATAGGCCAACACACACTCATACACTCATACACACACTTGGGGCACTTTAGAAACACCAATTAATCTTACTCGCATGTCTTTGGACAGTGTAAGGAAACCGGAGTAACCGGAGTAAACCCACACAGACTTTGCCCTACTTTTCTTAAAATTATTAAAAAATATATTATGTTGATTTTATTAGGTGTTTCATTGTGATGAGACATTGTGTCATTTTAGGAGATAATATGTTATTATTATTATGCACTGAGATATGACATATGAGATATATATGAGACAGATTTACGATGCCTTGTTTAAGAAGTGGCTAGCCTAAACATATAGCCATGGGCTATCATTGCCTTGTCTGCTGGATGGCTGATTTTCTATTAAATATCTGCATATTCCCTATACTCTATGCAAAACACCTAAAGACAGACTCTGACTGAAAGCGCTGGCCATTTAAGCTTTTGGAAAGATGCTGAGGAATTACAAGGAATGTAGTGCTTATAGTAAATTATGTGGCAAGCCCTGTAGGTCCGCTCAGCAATCCGGTATTAAATGGAAAGCTTAGTGTCATTGACTTTTTCTGTCAGGATTTTAGTGGGGCACAGCAACAGTTTACTGAGGCATGTTCCCCAGTAAACTGGGTCTAACCATGCCACTGATTTATGCTGGATGCTGGATGAGAGGGCCTGCCTCACAATCTCCATTCTAATTCACCCCAAAGGTGTTTGATGGGCTTGAGGTCAGGGATCAAGTTGGTCCACACCAAACTCATCCAACTATGCCTTAACCCATGTTGGAACAGAAAAGAGCCCAAACTGTTCCCACAAAGTTGAAAGCATTCATTTGTCCAAAATGCCTTGGCCTGCTGAAGCATTAAGGTTTCACTTCACTGGAACTACGTGGCCTAAGCCATCACCTGAAAAACAGCCCATAGCTTTATCCCACATGCACCAAACTTTATAGTTGCCACAATGTGGTCAGACTGGTAACCTTATCCTGGCATTCACCCAACCCAGACTCGTCCATCAGACTGATAGATAGAGAAGCATGACTCATCAACCCAAAGAGCACATTTCCACTGCACCAGAGTCCTTTGGTGGTGTGCGTTACACCACTCCATCCAATGCTATCCACTGTGCTTGGTGATATAAGGCTTGCATGTAGCTTTTTGGCCACGGAAACCCATGCCATGAACTCCCGGTTCCTGTGGTTCCTAAACACTTCCACTTTCAGTACTACCACTCACAGTTGATGGAACATCTAGGAGGGAAGAAATTTCACAAACCGACTTCTTGCAGTGGTGGCTATCCTATTACACTACCACACTTGAATTCAGTGAGCTCTTTAGAACGAGCCAATATCCCAAATGTTTGTAAAGCCAGACTGCATGGCTACGCGTTTGATTTTATTCACCTGCCAATGAGATCGAATGAAACCCCAGAATTATGAGATGTGTTAATATTTTTTGTCCATAACTGTAAATAACTAATACATTTGAAGCGTGCTGACAGATGAGACATAATAAGGTTTTATAACATGGGTGTGAGCCTGTTCACCCGATTCGATCCTACTGAAAGTCCGTTGGGTAAGGCGTAGACAACAGCTCATAACACAAAGCACTGCTGGGAGGGAACTTGTTTTCTTTTTTTTCAGACTCCACTAGCGCGTTTAAGAATTAGGGAGCATTACTATCGGAACAAACTGTGGAAAAGCTGTCTTTGTAAAGAACAGTAAGTACATTTGCATTTGTTCTGTTTTAAAGACTGGAACTGGTTAATATTTGGATAAACGGGCTGCGTGAAATGCTGAATGGTCTTCCGGTTTTCTGTTTTCGCTCGGCATCGCCTTGAATATCACGTTTTGAAACGGAAAAGTAAAGACGGCCCAAATCTCTCGAATAAAAAGCTAATATGCGACTATGATTATATAGACCCGGGTTTTCGGGTTTACTGAAAGGCATCTTGGCCACGGAAATTGGTAGTTTGTTGTTTTAAACAGGCTACAGGTTTCTTGTAACACGATTTGCTAATAAGACCAGACTTGCCCAGCAGGCTGGTTTTAGCTGGTCAGCCTTTGCTGGTTGCTGGTCTGGTTGGCTGGTTTTAGAGGGGTTTTGGAGACACACCAGCTGGTCAGGCAGGAAGACCAGCTGCCCAACCAGCTAAACCAACAACCCAAATTAAGCTGGTTTTGGTTTTTCAGCAAGGTGAGCTACAACCAGTTACACTCGCAGCAGGAATTAAGCGAAGCTTTAAGTCTGGAGGCCTAAGAAAGTTTAAAAATTCAGTTCATAAAAGATACATTGTCACAAAGCAGCTTTAGCTGTGTCTGAACCCCAAATGAGCAGCCAAAGCCGACAGTATAACTAATCATGTCTTATCCACCCATTTTATCTTTGTTTGGGACCAGCACTGAATACAGTGGTTGGTCTCTAACACTGTGACACTGTAGAGGGATGCATTAACTAAACACGTCTTACTAAACTAAACATGTCTGGGATGCGGGAGGAAATCAGAATACCCGGAGAAAACCCACGTGGGCAAGGCACAAAAGACATGAAATCTGCACACAGATTTTGCACAGTCTAAACTTGCAATTGAAACTGGGATCTCTGGAGCTGTGAGACAACAACAATGCACTTATAGCAAATGAGTGATGGCACAGCTCTGGGCCACACTTACCTTTTCCCTTGGCCCTTGCAGTAACCACTTGTGCCACCATGTCACTTGTGAAATAAGCAATGAAAATAAGTGTATGCGTAAATAAGCAATGAAAATAAGAGTATGCTTTAATACAGGATTTACTCCCACCAAAAATCACCCCCCAACTCCGAAAGACTACCATAATAAACAGCACACTTATGAGCAACGATAAATACGTTTTGTATTTTTGTAACTGTATTTGTGTGAATCTAAACAGTATATGTTTTGTTTCTCATTTCAGAGAGTTCTGCTCACTTCACATGGATATCTTTTAAAAGATGTTTAATACCATTTCTCAAATTGTGATCATCCTGACCATCACAGGCTTCATCCACTGTGGAAAGGTCCTGGTGTTTCCCCATGATGGCAGCCACTGGGTTAACATGAATATTTTGATAAAGGAGCTCCACAACAGAGGCCACCATATTACCGTCATCCGACCAGCTGATAGCTGGTACATCAAAGAGCACTCGCCCTACTACCACTCCATCAATGTTGATACGGGAGTGGGCGGTGACGAGTCCTTTTTTATGGAATTTGTTTCTAGACAGCTACAGATTCGACGGAACGGAAGCTCTATGTGGACTCAGTATAGTCTGGACATGGAACTCAAAGACAAGTTCACCGAGATGCACAGGAAGATTTGTGAATTTGTAATCCGTATCATTGAGGATACCAAACTCATCAATTCTCTTAAGGATGCCAAGTTTGACGTGATGCTAACAGATCCTGTAAATGGTGGCGGAGTTGTGCTTGGACATCATCTCGCCTTACCTCTGGTTTTCAACGTCCGCTGGACAGTACACGGAGAGGCACATTTTGGAATTGCTCCTTCACCACTGTCATACGTTCCCTTTCCTCTCTCCAAGCTAACAGATCAAATGACATTTTTTGAGAGAGTATACAATATGCTCTTCTACCATTTTAGGCTTTTCCTGTACAAGCGCATTGTCGGTCCTCATTACGCTGCTTTGTGTAATCGCTACTTCGGTCCAGATGTGACTTATTTTGAATTATTCCAAGCAGCTGACATTTGGCTGATGAGAGTTGATTTTGTGTTCGAGTTTCCACGCCCACTGATGCCAAACATCGTTTACGTGGGTTGCTTCCAATGCAAACCACCAAAAGCACTTCCGGATGATCTGCAGAAATTCGTGGAAAGCTCTGGAGAGCATGGCATTGTTATGGTATCATTGGGAACGCTGGTTGCTGAACTTCCACATGACATAGCTGATGAAATGGCTGCTGCTCTTTCTAAGCTCCCACAAAAAGTGATCTGGCGTTACACAGGTGAAAGACCGTCCACTCTCGGTAACAACACCATCCTGATGGACTGGTTGCCACAGAATGATATCCTGGGACATCCCAAAACCAAAGCTTTTGTGAGCCATGGAGGGACAAATGGTATTCTAGAGACCATCTATCATGGTGTTCCAATTGTTGGCCTACCTTTTGTTTTTGACCAACATGACAATCTCTCGAGGATGAAACACAGAGGTGTGGCACAAGTCCTAGATATAGCCACCATAAATGAGAACGTGTTTCTCCAGACATTACAGGAAGTGATAAATAACCCATCATACAGTATGAACATGCAGAAGCTGTCCAGTGTTCTAAGAGACAAGCCAATACATCCGCTAGACAATGCCATGTACTGGATTGAGTTTGTAATGAGGCATAAAGGTGCTGCTTTTTTGCGGACCGAGTCCTACAAAATGCCTTGGTACGTGTATTACAGTGCTGATGTTGCAGCTTTTTTACTGTTAGTTGTGGTGGGTACAATCCTCCTGATCATTGCTGTTATCAAATATATATGTTGCCGAAGATGTCTGAAAAAAAGAGTAAAGCAGGACTGATAATACACAGCGGAATTTAGCCTAACAATCTGATCATATATCAGTTAGTTCACAGGACATATTCAGGTTACATTAAACATAGTTCAAAACAATAGGAACTAATCTGCAAGAAATTAAAGTGTATGGATTTCCAAAAATGAAAAGCAGAGGGGACATGCAAGTTAATAAGGAAGAAGTCTGAATATCCAGAGTAACTCCATAATCTGTAGCACACATTTTATCTAGGGTAAGTCAGTTTATATGCAATGATACATAATTAAACCATTGTAACTTGAGTCAGCGATAAAATTGTTACATGTGAGCAATAGAGTCTTGTTACGTATATGACCAAAGGAGGCTTTGCTGCACGACGAGAGTGACCAAGCTGAATGTCAGAATGCACTGCTAACATTAACTAATAACAACCAGTCAGACGAATAAATGTCTTTTTGCCTGAAATACACTCTATCAGCAAGGTAAAAGTCAAATTTATTTCCAGTTCTATTTACAGCCGAGCATTGTCTCAGAGCAGCTTTACAAATATCTAGTCTCAAAGCCCTAACTGAGCAAGGCTAGCTTGACACTCCCTAACTGTTATAAGGAAAAAACCTTGGGAGGACCAAACCTCAAAAGAGGGGCCCAACCTCCATGGGCAGCCTAGATGATACAAGTAAGAATTTAACTAATTAATAAGAGTTACCTAATGAATACATTTATAGTAATAGTTTAAAAAAAGAGAAGCTAAATATAGACATTTAAAGAGACAAGACGTTAAATATAATAAATAATGTATCCTATAATACATTAAAGAGAATACAATATTATGAAGAATATAATAAAGAATATAAAACTATAATATAAGAAAATATAAATAAATAAGGAAATGATAAACATCAGGTTTTTCACTGTGCGAGTTCAGTGGTCTTATTCATTACGACTCACAGTGTATGAGGTGTTCTCCTTCAAATACTGATCGAACTCTACGACACACTGTACGATATCATGTGTTCTCGACGTCTGAATATAGAGTGGATTTTTGTAAAGGTAGACCTGTAAATAAAGAAAGTACTTCAAGAAAGACCTGCCTGCTTGTGTCATCGAACTGGAAAGTGTTTAAATGGCTTCGCTCTCTGTCTGAACAGTGCTGGCTTGCCAGCTGTAAGATATATTCACCTGCTATGTCTTTTCATGTTGCATCCCTTCTTGCTCTGCCCTGATAAAACTCAGACGAGAGAACAAAAACTAATTTGTTAAACTGCCACACCTTTAAATCCCATATTTCATTAGCATTTTGCTGTTACAGCCACAGTTTCACGTTTGCTTGATCCAATGCAGATGGATATTTTGGTGACTTTTAGAAAGGCCTCGTAGCAGCATTCACACTGAGATTTGAAACCAAAGTTTCTCACAGTGCCA
This sequence comes from Ancistrus triradiatus, assembly GCA_025084515.1. Classification (NCBI taxonomy): domain Eukaryota; kingdom Metazoa; phylum Chordata; class Actinopteri; order Siluriformes; family Loricariidae; genus Ancistrus; species Ancistrus triradiatus. Next base: position 138,439 of record JAJAGP010001269.1, read on the forward strand.
CAACTGTATCATGAATGACAAAAGTTGTATTTAGAGATATGTATTTATATACACACAGTCACCTTCGGTATTGGGACTCCTTTTTGAAGGTGAGTAATAAGAGATATAGGGAATTAACCTTTGGTTGAATCTAACTTAATCTAATGCTAAAGATGAGAAACATCCAACCATTAACTGAAGTAAATTTAGTCTGAAAAAAAAAATTCCTCATTAAGGAATAACTTTTTAATAAAACCACGTGCCACAATTATTCGCAACCCTAGAAAGTCTTAAACACAAAATGTAAGGATCTCAGGATGTCTAGTAATCTCTGACTTGCTGTTTCACTGAGATATGCATGACCCAGATTCCCCTAGGCATTCTTCAACACTGGAAAACGAGAACACTCCTCAAAGAGAAAAGAAAAAATAGGTACTTGCCTGAGCACGCCCTTATCTTTAGTTAGGGCAAGAATAAAATGTTCCAACCAAATGATTGTGACAAAACTTGCCTGGACAAGAACCCAAGGTAGGAGGATGGTAAGAGAGACAAAAATCCACATGGATTGCTGTTGGAGAGAATGTAGAATCTTTAAGTCTAACTCCGTGCCAACAGATTATTTGACATGTTGCCAGGAAAATCTGTTTTTGTCATATAACCGCAAACATATGCATCTGGAGCCTGATGCCCACTCTTAATTGTGGTGGAGGTTTGTGATATTGTGGAGCTGTTTTCCCTCCAATGGCCTGGGATCCTCATTAGGGTGCATGCCATCCTTGACTCCACTATTACTGACTTCAATATCAGGACAGTGAGTTGGAGGAAAGATTTGCATCTTCCTTTGGACAATGAACCAAAACATATATCCAGTTCAACACCAAAATTGTTTACTTAACAGAAAATCAAGTTTGGGCTAAACAAGAGAGTAGACAAGTGAGGATCTAGAACACTGCACAATCTGGAGAGATTATATAAAAAGGAATGTTTCAAATTCCTTGCTCTATTATCCATCCTTAAAAGATGTATAGGAGAAGACTAAGTGCTGTTTTATTGGAGGTTATACACAGTAATAAATGTAGGGGTGCCAATAATTGTGGCATGTTTGGTTTTGTTTAAAATACAACCCCAAATCAGAAAAAGTTCGGACAGTATAGAAAATGCAAATAAATGAAACAAATCAATGTTCCTTACATCTACTTTGATTTTTATTTAATAATTGCGGTATGAACCCAAGATATTACATGCTTTGTCTGGTCAACTTCATTTCATTTGTTAATAAACATCCATTCCTGACAATGTTCCTCAAGGAAAGATTGGAAGGGATCTACATATTTCAGTCCTAACTTTTGGCTTGTTTTGTATTGTCTTGTTGAAAATTGACTGGGACATCCCTGGAGAAGATATCATCTTAAAGGCAGCTTATGTTGCTCTAAAATCTCAGTGTACTTTTCCGCATTAAGATCGATAATATTAAAACAGAAGTGTAAGTTACCTTTCCTAAGGACGCTGACACAGTCACTCTTTGGAGAACATTGTGTTTGAACATTTTATGACCCCCTGACCAGATTTGCTCCTTAAAGACTCAGCCTTTCCTGGACGCTGCTTCTGTACCAAATCATGATTACAATCACCTGTTGATATAATTGCTTGGAAAAACGAATTGAAATAGAGTTGACCAAAAAAAAAAACATGAATATATATTAATGAAAATGGTTATAATTAGGAGCTACATGAAAATCCATGAAATCAAAGATAACCTGGAAGAAGATTTTGTTTCCTCACATTAACTGCTCACTTCAGATCCTTCCACATTCGACTGGATTAAGATCAGGACTTGTTCACTCCAAAACAATAACCTTATTCTTCTTTAATCATTCTTTGGTAGAACGACTTGTGTGCTTAGGATCATAGTGATTCCTATTGTGTGACCCTAAGACTTGTGTGCTTACGGTTGTTGCTTAGGGCAGCACTTAAGTGAAGACTGAAGTGAATACACCTGCATATTTATATATAAAAAAAAATAGCTTGTGTGTTGTTTTGCTTTATCTACATCAGATCCTAGCAAACTGTATTTGGATTGTTTTCTTGAACTATTGCATACTTGTACTAACTTGAGTTTTTTTCTACCAGGAAGAATACAAAGCAATTTTGTAAGTTGCTCTGGATAAGGGCATCTGCTAAAAAGGCAATATAAATGCTGTCTTGCTGCATGACCCACCTTTTTTGAGACTCAGTTCATGGACAGATGTCCTGAAATTTTCCTTTAGAATTCTCTGATATAATTCAGAATTCATTGTTCCATCAAAGATGGCAAGCTGTCCTGACCAGATGCAGCAAAACAGGCCCAAACCATGATTCTACCACCACCATGTTTCACAGATGGGATAAGGTTGTTATGCTGGGATGCAGTGTTTTACTTACTCCAAACAGAACACTTTTTTTAACTAAAAAGTTCCATTTTGGTCTCATCCAGCCACAAAACATTCTTCCAATAGCCTTTTGGCTTGTACACCTGATCTTTAGCAAACTGCAGACGAGCAGCCATGTTCTTTTTGGAGAGCAATGGCTTTCTCCTTGCAGCCCTGCCATGCACACCATTGTTGTTCAATGTTCTTCTGATGGTGAACTCATGAACATGAACATTAGACAATGTGAGGGAGGCCTTCAGTTGCTTAGAAGTTACCCTGGGGTCCTTTGTGACCTCACCAACTAATACACGCCTTGCAGTTGGAGTGATCTTTGTTGGTCGACCACTCCTGGAGAGGGTAACAATGATCTTGAATTTCCTCCATTTGTACACAATCTGTCTGACTGTGGATTGGTGGAGTCCAACGCTTTAAAGATGGTTTTGTAACCTTTTCCAGCCTGATAAGCATCAACAACTCTTTTTCTGAGGTCCTCAGGAATCTCCTTTGTTTGTGCCATGATACACTTCCACAAACGTGCTGTGAAAAGCAGACTTTGATAAATCCCTGTTCTTTAAATAAAACAGGGTGCCCCCTTACACCTGATTATCATCCGATTGATTGAAAACACCTGACTCTAATTTCATCTTCAAATTAACTGCTAATCCTAGAAGTTCACATACTTTTGCCACTCACTAATATGTAATATGTAAACATTTGTATTTTGTTCACTCATATGGTCACAAATTCTGACTTTAACCACTAGTAACCACTTCATCATTATGAACTTTCTCAAAAGCGATTCTAACCTCTTCACCATTACGAACATTCCCAAGAGCAACTGGAACCGCTCCACCATTGCGAACGTTCCCAAGAGTGATTGGAACTGGAATTCTTAAATTCAGGCTGACATTTGTTCCCCAATCTCAAATAAAAGCTTTCTTTTTTTTTAATTAAATTCTCTTCAGAACATGGTTGGGCTAATTATTTATTATTTAACGTATGATTCTTCTTTGGATCTGGCTTTAAGCATAATTCTCGCCCTCTCTCATTATAATCTCTTCTGCTTTTACTTTTTAAACATTGTAACCTTACTTTTTCCTCTTTCCTTTCAATCTGCTCCCCTACTTTGGTCTTTTAAATATTATCTTTTAGACTTTGCTTTACTCACTATCAGTTTTCTCTGTTCTGCTTGTTTTCTTGGTTTTCTCTTTAGCATTCTTTGCTAAAGACTAACTTATCTTTTGTCAGAATATTCTCTCCTCTCATTAAATCGCTAGTTAACTAGTCATTTTTTCTTTTCATATATATATTATTTTGACTTTCTCTTTCACAAACACTCAAACCATTTACCGGCAACATCTTATAAAGACACGGTGCTGACGCTTCCTCTTTGCCTGTCTAAATAGCAAATCATCCAGGAGCAGCTCCTAAAGACGTCCTGCAGCCTTTTAAACCTGAACGAGCCGTCTTAGCTTGGGCTGAGTGCCTCTGCCGCCCTCTAGTGGTGTCTGCGGACACTGCTGACACTATGTGTAGTTCGCTCGTAAGTGATACTGTATTATAAGAAATTCTATCAAACATGTTCAGCTAAACATTTTACGTAGTATGCATGGAAGTTTTTAACTGCAAAAGTGATTCTTTAAAACTTTAAGGGTAATACGCTTTCAAGAATTCAAATAAAACCCAACATTCATGCATAAAACTAAAATATTTTATTGTTCTAAATGTCATGGCATGTAAATGAATGCAGCTGCTAGACGAGCAATTGATTTGTAGATAGTGGATGAGTAAGACATAGTGCAGAATCCACAGGCGCAGCTTGGGAAACTCAACGAACAACCACTTTGCTTTGAATTTTCATTTTGCTGCACTTGCAGTGATACATAAATTCAAGGGTCGAGCATTTGAAGCTCTGTACGCAAATCTAAGGGTGCCAATATATGTGTTAAAGCATTTAATTACTAAAATGTTTATTAATGCATTTATAGCATTTAACACATTTTAAAATGCACAATTTTCATCACATTTAAAATATCAGTTTAAAGCTTTATTATTTTACTAAAGTTTTATCATGTGTGATGAAGCTAATGAAGCACAAAGACTGGAGCTTACAGGACAGTGCCTATAGAAAATCATCATACATTACTGGAATCCTCGTCTTTTGTCGCATTATAGCAGGAAAATGACAATAATGTGTAACTTTTTCCAGCAGTATTTATACATTATAACACATCATCAAAACGAAAATAACACTTTAAACATTTCTGATAAATTATTATAATTTAATTAGTAAAATACTGCTCTGGATAATTAATCACCCCTTTCGAGTAACCATTATAAATGTGCTCAGGTACAACCAATCACCTTCCAGATCCCACACCAGACATCAGTGGTAATGGTTTTAATTATTTCAGATTGAAATCAGTTGCTCCTTGAGGATTCCACTACTAGTCGTCTGTATGGCTGAGATTCTGTGCCTGTGACAACAATCTCACAAACTTTACACAAAGCTGGTCTGTATGTCAGGGTATCAGGAAACAAGCAATTCCTGAAAAAGTGCCATGCCCAGTCTTGTTTGTGCTTTCCCACAAAACACTTGGAAGGCTCTAATGCCATATAGCAAAATGTTTTATGGTCAGATGAAACCAAGACTGAACTTTATGGACTGAACTTTAAGTGGTATGTTTAACCAAAACCAAAAAATACCCTATACATGCCATGAAGCATGATGGTGGCAATAGGATTTATTGGGATGATGGGATTCTGGGAGACTGTGGTATTCAAAAATGCAAGAAAGAATAGGTAAATATTGCCCAATCTAGGTGTGCAAAGCGGGTAGGGCCATACCATCTCAGCCAAGCTGCCACTGTTGGCTCCTTTAGCAGCTGCCGTAACCCACAATTGCTTGGATTGTAGAATGTATCGTGTCAGTTGCTCTGGATAAGGGTGTCTGCTAAATGACATAAATGTTAAGTGTAAATTGTACATATCAAACAGATTGATGGCTGTAATTAAAGCAAAGGGTGGCTTCTGGATTCATTTTAAAAATTAATTTTCAGAACAGTTTCCCTTTACAAAATGTCTAAATAAAGTTGGAACAAGACATCGTTTTTGTGAGCTCTGATTTCAGGCTGTATGACAAAACAGTGATTATTTCAAAGATCTATGAGGATTTTTCTATAGGCACTGTACATGTATACATGCTACACAACTGCCAACCCATTTGGACACACAAAGATTTCACAAGTCTGTCTGCAGTACATCGTGCCGCTATCACACATCAGTCACAGAATAATTACGCCCTCTGGAGTTGAGTTTCGTCCTGTAAATCTTTGTTTGGGTTCTGGATGATGCTGTCTCATGGCGAATATATAATCCCAGTCCAACACAGATCGAAATCAGTAGCAGACTGCCGGTGAACTAAAACACAAAAGTAAATCTGAGTTTGATCAAACATAGAAATGAACTAAAGAATCTCTTAACCTTATTTTACAGCAGCCTACAGTACAAGGAAAATGTTTACTGGTGCAACAATCTCACAAGCTGAGTCTCATTTGTACTTCCGATGCCGTGAGACAAACGATTTTATGGTTATATACAAGACCAAGATGGGGGAAAAGCAGACCTAAAATAAACATACAAAATACACCACAGTCGTGCTTGAAAGTTTGTGAACCCTTTACAATGTTCTATATTTCTGCATAAATATGATCTAAAACATCATCACATTTTCACACAAGTCCTTAAAGTAGATAAAGAGAACCCAGTTAAACAAATGAGAAAAAAAATTACACTTGGTCATTTATTTATTGAGGAAAATGATCCAATATTACATATTAATAAGTGGCAAAAGTATGTGAACCTCTAGGATTAGCAGTTAATTTGAAGGTGAAATTAGAGTCAGGTGTTTCAATCAATGGGATGGCAATCAGGTGTGAGTGGGCACCCTGTTTTATTTAAAGAACAGGGATCTAGCAAAGACTGCTCTTCACAACACACGTTTGTGGAAGTGTATCATGGCACGGACAAAGGAGACAAAGCATGGACTGTGCATTTGATCAGGATTGAAGGTTAAATGGACAACTTTCACAATAGGTCTCTTTCTTGCTACCCTGCCATTGACCAGAATTGTACAAAACTGTTGTCCCCATCTTCAGTAGGCCATCCTCCATGCATTTTAATGACCAATCAATAATCAATATTGGTTGATTGGTTGTTATTTTCACTTTAAATAATGCGTTAATACAGCTTTAATGTATTAAATGTGAAAAGGTAAAGATTTTAAAGAAATGATGCAGTAAGATTACTACCCAGCCATACAGTTATAGGGTGACCAATTCAGCAGATGTGGGACAAAGACAAAATGTTAAACTGACTATGTTAGTCTAAAATAATAAAAACAAAATACATCTCTATTCTGCTCCTTAGCTTATAACATTACTATGCTTTGACATGTGGTTGATTCAGTAGCACTTAACAGACTGCAAATAAAATGTATGTATATAAAACTTGCATATCTTATTTAAATGCAACTTTCCGAAGTTAATACACCCGACTTTCTACAAGTAAACAGAACACGAACTGGAAAGCCTCCTTTTAAGCAACACGTTTTTTGTGAGTCTCACATTGTCTGTGTCTTTTCACGTCGTTTTCACCTCCGTGTGAAACGGAAAAATGACTCAAGCAAACTTCACACAAAACTTTACCAGACTTGCCTTGCACTGGTTTCACCCAGGGGTAGATAGTTTTCCCAGTCTTTGTTGTAGCTGCATTTTCTTTTCTTAGCTGTACGGGTCGTGCTTTCCTCTCTTCCCTCCATATCTCGTCTCGTGCTGCACGCTGGTGCCGTTCTGACCTGATTTGCATTGTTTTAAATTGGTGGGCGTGTCCAACCTGCGTCAGCGTTCACGTTTGATTGACATGATCAAACAGCCTGCCCCGCGGCGCCCCCATGACAGCCCTCGCTGCTTTCTCCACACAGCCGTTTGATAAATGGAAGATTATAAAACACGCATTTCAAAACTGGAATTTGACTGTCAGTAACAATGCGGAACAGCATCTCAATTTGCGGGACGTGTGAAAAGTAGCCTAATGAAAATCCATGACTGTCCCGCACAAAGCGGGACATCTGGTCACCCTATACCGGTAATATTATGCAGCTATTTTTCTGCGTAAAAATGCTGGGTCAGAATAGATCAGTATGCTCGGTCAAATCTACCCAGCGCTGTTTGTCCAATGAGAGCCTGAGATGGACTGGTGCCCTGTCTAGAGTTGGTTCCTGCCTCGTACCCTGTGCTGCTGACTTCGATTAAGCGTATATTAAAATAAATAATGACTGACCTACGCATTTAATCGCGTGCACCGTGTACGTAAACGCGCGCTCTCTCACCTGAGAATACCCAATCCGACTCTTTGAGCGCATGAGCGGCTCGTCTCTGGTCTCCTTCATCGGCTCACACCACTTATCCGTTTCACCTACGTACTCGCCCTCCCAGCCCGTCGTCAAGCATACGAAGTATTGTCCGTCCATGAACACGAGGAACAGCCATATGATCGCGGGCAAGGAACTGGAAATGATGTGGTAACTCCAAGTGTCTTTCCACGGGCGGCCTCGAACTGCCAGTATGATCTCAATAGATAAAACGGGCGGGACGATGAAAAAAAACCAAGGACATTATTTGACTCCACGGCGGACTGCATGGACACTCAAATTCCACATCCACCAGTTTCTCCAAAGCCAGCATGATAAACCCCAAAAGCGCGTTGGTCTTCAGCGGGATGTTGCCCAGTTCGTCCTTAAACTGCTTCAACCACTGCTTCAACCGCTGCTTATTGTTTTGTGCCATGCTTATTCGGATTTGAAAAACAAAACCGCTCCAAAAAGCTTTGGAAAAGTTTCAGATGTTATATTTTGCAATGTGACCAGTGAACAAACAAACAAACTCACCCTTTTCAATCGGTTTCTCAAAGTCTGGTGCAAGGTGGGCGTATCTTAAGGAAGTTCCGAGTAAAGACTTAGTAGACGTTTTTCTGGTTAGAGAAATGTACATCAAAACCCGTTAGAAGATGGTGTTGGATTAAAATAAAAGAAAGAAATAGTTCCATCAACAAGGACCGTGAAACAGTATACATTCCTGGGTCAAAAAACCCAAACTGCTCAAACCAAAAAAAAAATTGAGCTTTTAATGGTCTAAAAAGCAAATGATTGATCTTAGTTTGGAATGTTCATTCTCTTTGAGTTCCTTAAATGGTTACGTTTTGTGGGGTAGGTTTTGGGTAAACTTGCAGACCGCTTTTTTACAGAAAAAACAGTTATCACTCAATGATAATGGCTTCAAACTGTAATAGAAACAAGTTTCCCAGTTAGACTGTGTTTTATATGACACCTATTATTAAACACCTAGGGTTCAAATCTGGACTCCTCCTACATTTTCGTTTGTGTGCTCTTATACTCGTGGCTTGTATTTTTCCCATTCTCTTAGCTCCATTATGTAGTTGTAATCTCTCTGGGAAAGCATTTTGCAGCAGAAGCAGTACAAACCATTATTCCCTTTTCAGTAAATTAGTTAACTTATTATGATTTTTTTTTTCTGCATTGACTTTAGGACTCGAAATATCATATAGTCACTTTCTCCTGTGCTTATGTTTTGGAAATGCATACGATACAGTTCTCTGACAATAAATCCTGTTCTTACCTTTTCCTCAGATCAGATGCTCAGGCAGCAGGGTCCATCGGCGTAGCCTCTTTGTAGCTTCCTCATTTTCACTGGGATGTACTAAAGTGAAGGAGACAGGCGCCATTGATGCCTTACTGGAAGGTGTAAGGTTGAGAATGTGTATTCTGGTGGCCCAGGATGTGTAAGGGTGGGGTTCACATATTTTAAAAGTGCATCTGAAGAGAACAGAAGACTGTGTGTGACCATTCAGTGTCACAATTTATTAATAATAAAAAAAAGATGCTGATGGTGAAATTCAGCTCAAAATAGCACCTAAGCCACATCGCAGCCTATAAGTTTCTAAACACAAACAATAAGAGGAAAACCCCTAGCATTAATGTACAAAACACATATGCAGGAAGCATTTCTCTCACACGATGCATGCTGTTTTCTGTACTTCTCAAATTCAATGTCAAATGAATGATGAATGAAATAAATGCTTACAACTACATGCATGCACAATTTAACGTCCACATTATGTTCTGTGAAACAGGATGTTGACTGAAATAGACAGCCAGCAGACATTACCATAGTCATATTTTATTTTAAGCAATAATATTAAATAAACACAAGATGAAAATATTTACTACAGTACTGTACAATACAGTAATTCTTATCTTTGTGTCTTTTATAAAACTTGAAAATGAAAACGTTGCCATGTTGTTTTCTGCCTGCAATTCTGTTTTCTGTCAGCAGGTGTCTGTCATTCACACAGGAATAAGATTGATGTAAGATTTCCTATCATAACTTAAAGTGAATGGATGCTGATCCATTAACTTTAAATGGCACATACCTATTTAAGCAGGGATAATATTCAACATGTTTACAGCTAGCTGAAAAAAACGCGGTTGCCAGGTCTGCTTGTTCTTACAGCTTGCACTTCTTTTGGGCTTATTTACACAGACCTGGTGAGGGATTTGCTTGCAGGATCTGGCAACCTTTCATTACACGCACCACACTCTCAAAAGCTAAAACACAAAGACTTTGTTTGTCACTGAAAAAAAGTAAAAGTCACAATTAATTTTTCCCTAAAAATATAGATGGCCGGCACCCCTAGTATTCGCCTGCCTATGCCACAGGCCTGCTTTGTGTACATGACTGCAGTCATCCCTTCATTTACATACCTGTTAAATCCAATTCAGCATCAAGGGGAGCTAACTGGCAGCACAAAGTGCAAGGTGGGAACCAACCCTAGTCAGTTCACAAATCCATCGAAGTGATGCCAGTTGACCTAATGCATGTCTTGTCTTTTCTTCACAACCATTTTGGTAAGCAGTGGCACAAAGGTAAAAAGGTCCTGATCGGGAACGTGATTAAAATAATGTTTAATTTCACACAAAGATCCTTAGACAGCAGGATCAAGCTTTTGTAGCTCTATTCTCCAGTCTCATCATATTCAGTGCAGTTTTGTTAGCAAAGGGAGAATGCAGAAAATAATGCAGATGTACCAACGACTGTGATCAATGTTAAAACAATTATTACATTTAATTCATTCAATACACATATTTACAACATTTAATAACATTCTATGTCTATGTTATTAAAATACATTTACTTGAATAAAATATTAGTTTCTCTCATATTTTCAGGGTGAGAATGAGTTACACCACAAAGACTTTTCATAACCCTAAGAAGATAAACACCATCTTTGTCACTGCACAGAATAGAATGAAATTAAAGAGCAATTCTGAAGGTGATTTAATTCAAGACAACAAATTAAGACTATGGATAATATGATAAATGCAGTGCAAAGAGTATAATGTAAAAAAATATGCAAAAAAAAAGCATATGGAGAACAGAATGAAAATATATAGTGTGCATATCAGCACACTTATGTACATTTTATAAAAACCACTCATGAACTTAAAAACATATGGAATTTTTTCACCTACAGGGTGCCAAACTCTGACTTTATACATTCGTTACCTCTTCATTTTGAACGTTCACATAAATCACGTGACCACTACATCGAAGTCTAAGATTCTCATTGGTCTCTGAATCTCCATCCTGGGTGTTTGGTTTTTCCCCGAAGTGCACTCGGAATACTAACACTCCAAGTACAATGCAGTTCAAAATTAGCAAGCAAATGCCAGTACTCTGAAACACAAAAGCAAATCTGACTTACATAAAGATTGTCTATTTGTAAAATAATCTGTTTATTGTTTTACAGTATAGTAAAATTGATGTTTACAATCCCAAATCAGAAAGTTGGGACAGTAGGGAAAATGCAAAAACCAAAAGACTGGATCTTTGAAGAGCAAAGATGCACTGTGATCAACAAACATCACTCACTAATATCATCCGATTCTGCTGTGTTTGGTATAATGTGGGCTTGTTCGTATCAGTGAGCGTCTTCCTACCATAGGTGTCGTTGAGATCTCATTTACCCAGTGCATATTTATATACAGCATTTAGCAGGTGCCACAATGCAGAACTACTTACAGAAGAGTTGTGTTTTG
>JAJAGP010001269.1:155000-168610 GCA_025084515.1 Ancistrus triradiatus
TGGGAACTTTTGAGCCTTAGGAACCTTTGAGCCTAATGTATGATGGAGATGTAAAGGAGAGAAACAAAAAGGGGCCTGTAGTCGTTGTTTGGCAACAGCGAGAGACTCAGCAATTCAGGGATCCAGTGGAAGGTCATTCCACCATCTGAGTGCCAGACAGAGAAGATTATCCAATCAAGCCATGGTCGAGTCTAGATGCCTAACTAATATGAATTAACAAACTGCATCATATATTTACAGGCATAAACTATTTATGCACACAATTTGTACAAAATATGTAATTTCAGAGGAAACGTGCCTTCAGTCTCTGCAGTGTCGGGATGTAATGCATGCACTTATATATACTGTTATATAAATATTTAACATGATTTAAGTAAAATGTTTTATTGCTTTTACATTATTTCTAGTTCTCAAAGCTCACATTGTACGACTTCCTTCGTTTGACTCCTGCTTTCTGTCTCAACTTGACAATTTCTCACCACAAGCCCCTCAAACACAGAGCTGCACATTTAGGGAAACCAATGATTAGGCAAATAAATGTGAAAGAATCCATTAATTTGTCACAGTAATTATCTGTTTCACTGAAAGAACTCAAAAAATGTAATCTCATACAATTCAGCATTAAACAGACACTGATAATGTAAAACAATTTGACGAATAATATGAAACACGCTGATCACTTTAAAAAAATTGAACCAGTAACTGCTCAACAAGAAAAAGTAATTCTTTTAATTCTAATAAACTGAGTTATCCTTTTACGTTTTGGGAGGGGGTTACATATTATTAATTTAAGATGCCCAAGAGTAAAACTCAGTATTAAAAGCCTTTTAAAAAACATTCTTGTATTTATTATTCATATGTATAAACATACAGGTGCTTCTTTTTCTGGTCGACTGGAAGAAAGTGATATTCAGCGATGAATCACAAATGCATGGGCCAAAATCATGCTTTTACCTTTTGTGTGGTATAAGAAAAATAATGATTATGCCAGCCAAAGTAACAATACAATCAGAAGGTGTGCCAATGTGTGCAGTGTCACAGGGAGCAGTGGCACAGAGGTAAAAATGGACCCTCGACTCCATACCAGCCACAAAGTTCCACTGCTTTTGTAGCTCTATATTCTGCAATCTCATCATATACAGTAGTACAAGAGAAGATTCAGTGCTGTTTTGTTAGCACAGAGAGAATGCACAAAATAATGCAGACGTACCAATGACTGATAAATGTGTTAAAACAATTATTACATTTAATTTATTTGAAACAACATTCATAACACTTAAAACAGTTGTTAAACCAGTTATTTGTTTGTATATAAAACAAAAGGTTGTTTGTACAGTGGGGAAAAAAGTATTTAGTCAGCCACTGATTGTGTGAGTTCTCCTACTTAGAAAGATTAAAGAGGTCTGTAATTTTCATCATAGGTACACTTCAACTATGAGAAACAAAATGAGAAAAAAATCCAGGAAATCACCTTGTAGGATTTTTAAAGCATTTAATTGTAAATCATGGTGAAAACTAAGTATTTGGTCAATAAATTTGGTTCAACTCATACTTTGTAACATAACCGTTGTTCAATGATAGAGGTCAAAATTTCATGTAAGTTTCACAAGTTTGCACAAAAACTGTAGCTGGATTTTGGCCATTCTAGATGCAGATCTCCTCTAAATCATGGTGGAAATAACCGCCACCTTGATCACCACAAACAAGCAAGATTTCTAGGGCTCTCACGACCTGTAAACTCCCTCCTTTTTTAAGAAGCCTTTGTCATCCACTCGTTACCTGATATAAATGGCACAGTTTGACCCGTTATTGTATAAAGCACCTGTTCCCAGCCTCAAACAGGTAGACTACAACTCAAACCATGGCCAAGACCAAAGAGCTGTTGAAGGACACCAAAAAAAGGAAAATTGTAGACCTGCAGCAGGCTGGGAAGAGTGAATCTACAATAGGCAAGCAGGTTGATGTGAATAAATAAACTGTGGGAGCAATTGTAAGAAAATGGAAGACATACAAGACCATTGATAATCTCCCTCGATCTGGGGCTCCACGCAAGATCTCATCTCGTGGGGTCAAAATGATCATGAGAACGGTGAGCAAAAACCCCAGAACTACACGGAGGGACCTGATGAATGACCTGCAGAGAGCTGGGACCAAAGTAACAAAGGCTACCATCAGTAACACACTACGCCGAGAGGGACTCAGATCCTGCAGTGCCAGGCGTGCCCCCCTGCTTAAGCCAGTACATGTCCAGGCCCGTCTGAAGTTTGCCAGAGAGCATTGGGAGGATCCAGAGAACAAAAAAAAAGATTGGGAGAATATCATTGTGGTTCAGATGAAACTAAAATGAGAACTTTTGGTAAAAATTCAACTTGCCGTGTTTGGAGGAAGAAGAATACTGAGTTGCACCATACCTACTGTGAAGCATGGGGGTGAAAACCTCATGCTTTGGGGCTGTTTTTCTGCAGAAGGCACAGGACGACTGATCCGTGTTAAGGAAAAAATAAACGGGGCCATGTATCGTGAGATTTTAAGCTAAAACCTCCTTCCATCAGTGAGAGCATTGAAGATGGAACATGGCTGGGTCTTCCAGCATGACAATGATCCCAAACACACCGCTCGGGCAACGAAGGAGTGGCTCCGTAAAAAGCATTTCAAGCTCCTGGAGTGGCTTAGCCAGTCTCCAGACCTCAGCCCCATAGAACATTTGTGGAGGGAGTTGAAAGTCCGAAACCAAATGTATTGACCAAATACTTATTTTCCACCATAATTTACAATTAAATTCTTTAAAAATCCTACAATGTGATTTCCTGGATTTTTTTTATCATTTTGTCTCTCATAGTTGAAGTGTACCTATGATGAAAATTACAGACCTCTCTCATTTTTCTAAGTAGGAGAACTCCACAGTCAGTGGCTGACCAAATACTTTTTTGCCCCACTGTATACAATGTTAAATTAAACTTTAATAAAGATTCCCTTACATTTCTCTTCTGTTATACATTCAGGGTGAGATTGAGCTAAAACACCAACACCATTCATAACCTTTTTTAAAAAATACCTGTTTGTTTTAGAGTTTTATGAAATGTACTCTGATGAACTTATAAACATTTGTAATTTTCACCCATACGGTCACACATTCTGACATGCAATATTTGTATTCTCTTCATCCACATGAGCCACAGTAATCAAACGATTCCTACATCAAAGTTTCCCTAAAAGTGAAACCCATCCTGGGTGTTGTGTGTTTGGTATACGAACTGTGTAAGAACAACATGGCTGAAAATTAGCAGTGCAAAGCCGACCATCCTAAACCAGTTTACACCTTTCAACGTTTGTAACTTAGTCATTATGAACGTTCTCTTGAGCACTTGTACCCTCTTTGGGATTACCAACGTTCTCTTGAGCACTTGTACCCTCTTTGGGATTACCAACGTTCTCTTGAGTGCTTGTACCCTCTTTGGGATTGCCAACGTTCTCTTGAGCACTTGTACCCTCTTTGGGATTACCAACGTTCCCTTCAGCGCTTGTACCATCTTTAGGATTAGGAACGTTTTCTTGAGCACTCGTACCCTCTTTAGGATAACCAACCTTCTCTTGAGCGTTTGTACTCTCTTTGGGATTACCAACGTTCCCTTGAGTGCTTGTACCATCTTTAGGATTAGGAACATTCTCTTGAGCACTCGTACCCTCTTTGGGATTACCAACGTTCTCTTGAGCGCTTGTACCCTCTTTAGGATTACCAACATTCTCTTGAGTGCTTGTACCCTCTTTGGGATTACCAACGTCCCCTTGAGCGCTTGTACCATCTTTAGGATTAGGAACATTCTCTTGAGCACTCATACCCTCTTTAGGATAACAAATGTTGTCTTGAGCGCTTGTTCCCTCTTCTTCATTATGAAAGCTGTCATGAGTGCTTGCAGGCTCTTCATTATTATGAATGTTCACATGGGCACAATGAAGTTTCTCACTGGTCTCTGGATCTCCATTCTGGGTGTTCGACTGATTCATGCAGTGCTTTTGCCATACTAACACTACAAGTATAACACAGCTCAAAAGTAGCAAGCCAAAGCCAACCCCCTGAAACACAACAGTACATCTGAGTTACATAAAGCTTGTGAATTTGTAAAAGAATCTGTTGGCATTATTTTATGATACTGTAAAATGTATGTTTATTGATGAACCATTTATTTCATGAAGTGAGCCATAATAAGAAGAAACATATATAATCCATGAATAAAGTAATATATAAAGTAAATAAAGTAATGCATAAACCATATCACAACATTTTTCTTTTGTCCACATTATTATGCATGTGTTTTCTATCTATAATTAAAGACAGTAGAAGATAGTTTTGTTGCAAATTATTGAATTTTTATTTACATAAAAAAAAATCAAAACACGTCAAGCATGCATTTTTCAAATCTAAAATAAAAAGCGTGAAACCAGACACACAATTCAGACAATACCTGTTTATTTTAAAGAAAAAGTTCAAGTTAAAAGAGGATATTTCCCGTTCATATGTCTGTAAGAGGGTGAACATCCAGATACAGAGTTCATCAGCATATTGTACTAACTGTTACAGTTTATATGCCTGAGCTTGACTAAAATTAGTTTGGAAAGTTTAACATTCGCTTTCACACTAAAACATGAAAAATACATAAAAACAGTAGTTCACTTTTCAAAATATACTGAGGTCCAGCATTCACCATGTGTGTGTGTGTGTGCACTCACCTGAGATATCACAAAGTTTTTCTTTGAGTGCTGAATCTCGTCTTCGGTGTTATTCGACGCCTTACACCACCTATGCACTGGATCACCCTGTATTTGTACATACAAGCCCCTTCTCTCCGTCATCGCACAATCAAAGTACTCTCCATCAATGAAAACCTGGATGAGCCACACCATTGGGGGTACAATAATGGAGATGAAGTGGAAACCAAAGTTTTTGCCATATGAGAATTCTTCAATAATCAGCATAACCAAAAAGGCCATGACAGCTGGGATGATGAAGACGGCTGAGGAGATCAGAATGTTCGATGGTGCACCTTTGCATGGACACTCAAAGTTTATATCCACCAGCTTCTCCAAGCCCACCAAGATAAAACTCAAAATTGAGCTAAACTTCAGTGGGCTGCCTTTCACCATGTCTTTTAGATTTGTCACCAAGTTGTTTCCATTTGCCATGCTTATTTGTATCTGGGAAAAAAATGTGCAAGAGTTTGTGAGGTCGACTGATGCGCTAGGATCAGTGATGTTAAAATAAACTTGACTCACTCTTTTGGTCCGTTTTCTCTGTGTTTGGTGTAATGTGGGCGTGTTTCAGTGAGCATCCTCCTACAGTAGGTGGTGCTGAGATTTCATTTACTCGGTACATAGTCATATACAACATTTATTAGATTCTACAAAACAGAGTTGCAATTACAGAAGTGTTTGTTTTGTGAGTGGGCATACTGTTGCATTTAACGAATAGGGATCTATCAGAGTCTGATCCGCAAAGCATATTTGTGGAAATGGTCATAAAGGGTTGCCTTGTTGTTGTGTAATAATGTAAAATTTTTCAAACAGAAGCTTACAATTATAAATGAGTGGGCTGGTGTGGCATGATGGCGCAACTGGTAAGCACTCACAGCTCATGTGTGGAGTTTGAAACCACTGTATTCACTCACTGTGCACTCTATTAGACACATCTACCTTATTGCTCCACCATGTAGAAGTTACAGACAGCAGCTCATCTGTTGTTGCGCCGTTTGTGTTAGTCATCGTCTAATCCTTCATCAGTTCTCACAGGATGCTGCCTACAGGAGTATGCACACCAGTATGGCTGGACATTTTTGGTGTCCGAACTATTTTCAGTTCAGCAGTGACTCTGAGGTATTTTAAAACTCCAGCAGCACTGCTGTGTCTGATCCACTCATACCAACACAACATAAACACACCACCACCACATCAGTATCTATGCAGTGCTGAGAATGATCCACCAACCAAACAGTACAGGATCTGTGCTCTCCCTGTGGGGAGCCTGACCAGTAGAGAACAGATTAAAGGGGAATAGCAAAGTATGCAGTGAAACAGATGAGCTACAGTGTATAATTGTAGAACTACAAAGTGCAGTGAGCACTAAAGCTTAAAGAATAAACACACAATAAAATAGAAAATATAGAATGCCTAAGACTTTTGCACTATACTGTATCTCTCCAAACACTGACCAGTGTTTATAGGATTCTGGTAAAACTTTTTTTCCTAAGCCCAGTGGCTGCCATCATAGTGAAACAGGGAATCTGTGGTATGTGGGGTGAAATATGTCCATGTGAAACAAGTAGAACTCATTCTGAAAGGAGAAGCAATACTTTAGGCATACACAAATGCAGTCAGGCAGAGAAAATATAATTTTCTGCCTGACATGGCACTAAATGGTTACTGTTATTCAGTTCTGTTACTGATGACAGGTTTCTTAGTTGCACTCTTTTTTAGTTGCACCACATCGGCTCTTCTGCTGAGCTGTATTTAGGTGGTGCATTGGTTACTGGTTTCCTCACATAACCAGAGACCCCATCACAGGCACAGCTAGTTTGGACCCAGATGCAGAGTAATACTGGGTTTTCCATGTGGGAGCGCTAGAGGGGGAACCAGGCTTTATGGAAACTCCAGAGATGAAGGGCCTTCCCTTCTACTTATTTAATATATTTTATATATTATAACCAACAGAAAGTGTTTAAATGAGGGAAGAAGAGATAATACACGTACACATACACGAGTGAATGCTAGTACATGGACACCTAGAAGGAAGGTGAAAAATTCAAGATAGAGCTGAGCACAAAATGGCAGCCAACACAAAGGAACTCTAAATCTGAAACTCAGGCTGAGATGGATTTTCCCCAATTTCCCAAACTCAAAACCTTGCTTATTTTCTCATTTAAGTCTCTTCTGGACATGATTGAACTAATTATTTATTATTTAACATACGATTCTTCTTTGGATCTGGCTTTAAGCATCTTTCTCACAATGGTGCTTCAAAGTTTGTGAACCCTTTAGAATTTTCTATATTTCTGCATAAATATGACCTAAAACATCATCAGATTTTCACACAAGTCCTAAAGGTAGATAAAAAGCCACTGCTCTCCAAGAAGAACATTGCTGCTCATCTGCAGTTTGCTAAAGATCAAGTGGACGAGCCAGAAGGCTATTGGAAGAATGTTGTTGTTTTGTGGACGGATGAGACCAAAATATAACTTTTTGGTTTAAAAGAAAAGCGTTATGTTTGGAGAAAGGAAAACACTGCAGTTAATGTGAAGAAACCCACCAACATCCCAGAGTTGAAGCTGTTGTCTATGAAGGAATGGGCTAAAAATCCTCCAAGGCGGTGTGCAGGACTGATCAACAGTTACAGGAAATGTTTAGTAGAAGTTATTGCTTAGTAGAAGTTATTTCATTATATTTTAGGTCATATTTATGGAGAAATATCGAAAATTCTAAAGGGTTCACAAACTTTCAAGCACCACTGTGAGTGCCTAAGTGCAGCTTAATAATGCTGAACGAGCCACATCGCAGCCTATAAAATTCTAAACAAAAACAGCAAGAGGAAAACCCCTAGCATTCATGTACAAAACACATATTCAGGGAGCATTTCTCTCACACGATGCATGTTGTTCGCTGTAGCTACTTGTCAAATGCAATGTCAAACGAATGATGAATGAAATAAATGCTTACAACTACAGGCAGGCACCATTTGACGTCCACATTATGTTCTGTGAAACAAACGTAGACATAGTGATTTATTTAAAGTAATAATATTAGTTAAACACACTATGAAAACATTTAACAGTACTGTACAATACAGTAATTCATATCGTTGTATCTTTTATAAAACTTGAAACATTTACCGAAGGCAGGTCCGCTTATTCCTACAGTTTACACTTCTTTTGGGCTTATTTACACACAGCTGGTGAGGGATGTGCTTGCAGGATCTGGGTGTGAACCTTTCATTACATGCACCGCACGCTAAAAGACAAAGACTTTGTTTGTCATTAGTGAAAAATAGTAACAGTCACAATAATTTTTTCTATAAACTATATATGTCCAGCACATCTAGCTTTTGCCTGCCTT
Source organism: Ancistrus triradiatus (assembly GCA_025084515.1). Lineage (NCBI taxonomy): Eukaryota > Metazoa > Chordata > Actinopteri > Siluriformes > Loricariidae > Ancistrus > Ancistrus triradiatus. Next base: position 163,101 of record JAJAGP010001269.1, read on the forward strand.
TACCATGTGCCTGCTTTGTGTAAAGTGGTGCTTGAAAGTTTGTGAACCCTTTAGAATTTTCTATATTTCTGCATAAATATGACCTAAAACATCATCAGATTTTCATACAAGTCCTAAAAGTAGATAAAGAGAACCCAGTTATACAAATGAGACAAACATATTGTACTTGCTCATTTATTTATTGAGAAAAATTATCCAATATTACATATTGGTGATTGGCAAAAGTATGTGAACCTCTAGGATTAGCAGTTAATTTGAAAATGAAATTAGAGTCAGGTGTTTTCAATCAATGGGATGAGTGGGCACCCTGTTATAAAGAACATGGATCTATCAAAGTCTGCTCTTCACAGCACACGTTTGTTGAAGTGTATCATGGCACAAAGGAGAATTCTGTGGACCTCAGAAAAAGAGTTGTTGATGCTCAACAGGCTGGAAAAGGTTACAAAACCATCTCTAAAGAGTTTGGACCAATCCACAGTCAGACAGATTGTGTACGAATGGAGGAAATTTAAGATCACTGTTACCCTCCCCAGGAGTGGTCTATCAACAAAGATCACTCCAAGAGCAAGGCGTGTAATAGTTTGGCGAGGTCACAAAGGACCCCAGGGTAACTTCTAAGCACTGAAGGCCTCTCTCGCATTGGCTAATGTTAATGTTCATGAGTCCACCATCAGAAGAACACTGAACAACAATGGTGTGCATGGCAGGGTTGGAGGGAGAAAGCCACTGCTCTCCAAAAAGAACATTGCTGCTCGTCTGCAGTTTGCAAAAGATCATGTGAACAAGCCAGAAGGCTATTGGAAGAATGTTTTTGTGGAAAGATGAAACCAAAATATAACTTTTTGGTTTAAAAGAAAAGTGTTATGTTTGGAGAAAGGAAGTTGCACGTGCATTCCAGCATAAGACCTTATCCCATCTGTTGAAACATGGTGGTGGTAGCACCATGGTTTGGGCCTGTTTTGCTGCATCTGGGCGCAGACGGCTTGCCATCATTGATGGAACAATGAATTCGGAATTATATCAGAGAATTCTAAAGGAAAATGTCAGGACATCTGTCCATGAACTGAATCTCAACATGCAGCAAGACACCGACCCTAAGCACACAAGTCGTTCTACCAAAGAATGGTTAAAGAAGAATAAAGTTCATGTTTTGGAATGGCCAAGTCAAAGTCCTGACCTTAATCCAATGGAAATGTTGTGGAAGGACCTGAAGCGAGCAGCTAATGTGAGGAAACCCACCAACATCCCAGAGCTGAAGCTGTTCTGTACGGAGGAATGGGCTAAAATTCCTCCAAGCCGGTGTGCAGGACTGATCAACAGTTACAGGAAACGTTTAGGTGCAGTTATTGCTGCAAAGGGGGGTCACACCAGATACTGAAAGCAAAGGTTCACATACTTTTGCCACTAACTAATATGTAATATTGGATCATTTTCCTCACTAAATAAAATACCTAGAATAATGTTTTTGTCTCATTTGTTTAACTGGGTTCTCTTTATCTACTTTTAGGACTTGTATGAAAATCTGATGATGTTTTAGGTCATATTTATGCAGAAATATAGAAAATTCTAAAATGAGAAACTGAAAAATTCTAAAATGAGGACTGAGAAACACTGCTCTAAAAAGACATTCAGGTGTCCTTACTGCCAGCTAAACAGTGTGCTGCTGTACATTACAGAAGTCTAGATAAACAGAAATGTTCTGTAGAGTCCTGTGTGTAAGCAAAAAACACAAGCGAGTGTCTGAAAGCTAATGTTTCACAGACATTATGTAAGAACGACTAGCAGAAACCACAGGTTTCCTGTAGAAAGCAGTGAGCTGTAAAACTTGAGTTTTTTCTGCACAACCATTTTGGTAAGCAGTGGCACAAGGGTAAAAGGGTCCTGATTGGGACAGTGATTAAAATAATGTTTAAATTCACAAAGATCCTTAGACTGCAGGATCAAGCTTTTGTAGCTCTATTCTCCAGTCTCATCATATACAGTAGAATAAGAGAAGATTCAGTGCTGTTTTGTTAGCAAAGGGAGAATGCAGAAAATAATACAGATGTACCAATGACTGTGATAAATGTTAAAACAATTATTTAATTGAATTCATGCAATACACATATTTACAACATTTAATAATATTTTGTGCATATTATTAAAATACATGTACTTGAATAAAATATAAGTTTCTCTCATTTTCAGAGTGAGAATGAGTTACACCACAAAGACTTTTCATAACCCCAAGAAGATAAACACCATCATTGTCACTGCACAGAATACAATGAAATTAAAGAGCAATTCTGAAGGTGATTTAATACAAAAATAACAAATTAAGACAATGGATAATATGATAAATACAGTGCAAAGAGTATAATGTAAAAAATATGCAAAAAAAGTATATGGAGAACAGAGTGAAAATATATAGTCAGCATATCAGCACACTTATGTATATGTACATTTTATAAAACCACTCAAGAACTTAAAAACATGGAATTATTTTACCCACATGGTGACAAACTCTGACTTTATACATTTGTAACCTCGTCATCATTTTGAACGTTCTTCATCCTCGGTGTTTGGTTTTGTCCCGCAGTGCACCCGGAATACTAACCATCCAAGCACAACACAGCTCAAAAGTAGCATGCAAATGCCGACACTCTGAAACACAAGAGTAAATATGACTTACATACAGCTTGTCTATTTGTAAAAGAATCTTTTCATTTTTTTTACAGTACAGTAAAATTGTTTACCACCCCAAATCAGAAAGTTGGGACAATGGGAAAATGCAAAAACCAAAAGGCTGAATCGTTGAAGAGCAAACATGGGCAGATGATCTCCGGTTTGTCAACACATGCGTGAAAAAATTATTGAAATGTTTAAAAACAATGTTCCTCAAATAAAGACTGGAAGGGATTTAGATATTTATTCCTCTACAGTGCGTAATAACCTTAAATAATTCAAGGAATCTGGAGAATTTCAGTGTATAAAGGGCCTAAACTGAAAACAAGTGATCTCCAATCTCTCAAACGGCATTATATCAAAAGCCATCATTCATCAATAGCTAATAGAACCACATGGGCAACAGCTTACTTTGGCAAACTTTTGTCAGACACTACAATACAGAGTTACATTCACACATCCCACTTAAAACTTTACTGTACAATAAGGAAACCTTATGTTAATCATGTCCAGAAGCAGTGCTGACTTCTCTGGGCTGGGATGTGTATGTGGTATGTGCTCAGACCAATCAGTATTCCAGATCATTTTTGGAAGACACAGACACCGTGTTTTCCGGCCCAAAAACGAAAAGGACCATCCAAACTGTTATCAAGTCCAAAAGCCAGACTCTGTATGGTCTGGGGTTGTGTCAGTGCCCTTGACAAAAGCCATTTACACTTCTGTGATGCAGGATTAACAGAGAAAAGTACATTAAGATTTTAGAGCAAGCTGCCTTCCAGACGACATCTTTTCCAGAAACATCCATGCTGCACACATGACAAAAGCATGGCTGTAGAAATAAAGAGGGTATGGGTACTGGACTGACCGGCCTGCAGTCCTGACCTGTCCTCAGTAGGGAGTGTGTGGAGACTTTTGAAATGAAAAATGTGACAAACAAAACCCTGAACTGTTGCACACCTTAACATGCATTTGCAGGATGAATGGGACAAAATAAGATCTGAAACACTTCATGTCATAGAATTCATTAAAATGTTGTAATAAATGCTTTACTTTGTATGCCAGTGCTTGAACCCCTTCCTTCATTAAACATGAAAAATACATAAAAATTTTTTCAAAAGGTCCAACAGGTACCAAATCCCATGAATCACCTATACATATGTATGTAGTCTCACCTGAGATATCACCATGTTATACTTTGAGCGCAGCAAGAGCTGAATTTCTTCGGTGTTGTTCAGTGGTTTACACCACCTGTGCGTTGGATCACCCTCCATTTGTACGTACTTGCCCTTCCTGTCTGTCATTGCACAATCAAAGTACTCTCCATCAAGGAAAACCTGGACGAGCCACACCATTGGGGGTACGCAAATTGCGGCGATGTGGAAACAGCAATGTTTTCTCCAAGGAGGACGCTCAATGATCAGCATGACTAGCAAGGCCATGACAGTCGGGATGATAAAGATGGCCGAGGAAAACAGACGGTTCCAGTGTGCCTCAATGCATGGACACTCAAAGTTTATATCCACCAGCTTCTCCAACCCCACCAAGATAAAACCCAAAATCGAGCTTGATGCCAGCGAGCTGTCTTTCACTTTTCCATTTAGCTTCGAGTTGTTTCGGTTTGCCATGCTCATTTAGATTAGCAGGAAAAAAGCATAAGACATGCAAGAGTCTGCTAGCTGGAATGATTCACTATGATCAACAAACATCATTCACTCTTATCATCTAGTTCCTCTGTGTTTGTAATAATATGGGCGTGTTGGTATCAGTGAGCTTCTTCCTACCGTCAGTGTGGTTAACATTTCATTTACCCAGTGCATTTTTACATAAAGCATTTAGCAGACACTATAATTCAGAACTACGTACAGATTGTTCTGTATTTTGTTCCATGTACAGTGGGGCAAAAAAGTATTTAGTCAGCAACTGATTGTGCAAGTTCTCCTACTTATAAAGATGAGAAGGTCTGTAATTTTAATACCAGAACTACACGGAGGGACCTGATGAATGACCTGCAGAGAGCTGGGACCAGAAGTAACAAAGGCAGAGAGCTGGGACCAAAGTAACAAAGGCTACCATCAGTAACACACTACGCTCAGATCCTGCAGTGCCAGGCGTGTCCAGGCCTGTCTGGAGTTTGGCAGTGAGCATATGGATGATCCTACGGAGCATATGGAGAAGAAGATTGGGAGAATATCATGTGGTCAGATGAAACCAAAATAGAACTTTTTGGTAAAAACTCAACTCGCCATGTTTGGAGGAAGAAGAATTCTGAGAGGGGTCTGGCTGCAGCCATGCACTCTCAGCCCCACATGCACTGCCAGACTATTCATGACGTCAGTGCACGGTCAGACCGGAAGTGGAAATAAGTAGCGTTTGTTGACCTTTATTGAAGAAGAGAAAGGAATACGGTAGCTGTACTTGGATCATTCGTAATATTTGTTTGTGAATAGTGATATGTTTAGACAGCGATGTTTCAGCACCTGTGTATGTCGTTGTATGCATTTGCGTTGTTGATTGAATGTTAGATTCGCTAATTTTGATCGTATTATTAATAATAACGTTTTGTTGACGATGTATAGATAGCCGTTAGCTAGCTGGCTAATGTAAGCGTTTCAGATGTCTTGTTGGATTGAGTGATAAATCCGTCATTAAAACAGGCTTTTTCTCTGTTAAATTTCTGCAGTAGTAACTTTTCTCAACAGCGAATACCTGCACTTAGACACACGTGTCCTTTATTCAGCCAACAAAGATACTGAACCAACAGATGGAAACAAACAAATGGAAAGTTCTTTGTTGTTAATGCTGTGATACACTGTTTGCTTTTTCTTTTTTGTTTGCGTTTAAAGATG
>JAJAGP010001269.1:168710-178710 GCA_025084515.1 Ancistrus triradiatus
TACTGGACCCAAAATTGTGCTATATCTTGCCAACTTTACCATGTCTTAGCCTATCCACCCTGTTCCCCTTCTGAAACGGTAGTTCCTTGGCTGTCACTCTTCCAAAAACCATTCCTGATCAAGCTTCTTCGCACTGAAGGGTCAGTTTGGCATGTTGAAGAAGTAAGTGTAAGGGCAGGTCACACTAAATACTTGCCACTATAGGTTATAGAAACTGCTTTGTTTTGGTTTCCCCCATTTTTTAATACTGTATACAAATACAAATCTGTTTTCTGGTTGTATTCTGATAACAAGACAGAGAAATAATTATATTTGGTCATTATACCATTGGTAAAACAATGGTATATAGTGTAACGGTGGCCTAAGACTTTTGAACAGTGCTGTACATAATGGCGTTATAACACTCTTGTGGACCCTTTTTCCGCTTCCGTAAATGTTAGGACCCTGGAAACATTGGGGTTTGGTCTGGGAATATAGGACTGTGGGGATGCTGTTGGGAATGTCTGCTTTTGGGAATATAGGATCGCAGAGTCTTCTGAGCATTAGATCCTTAAGATGTAGGGTTCTGGGATGGCCTACGTTTGACAACGTAGGGCTCTGGGAACATTTGGAATTGTATACATAGGCTACTGGACATTTAGTGTACTGGAAACAATGGATCTTGGGGTTATATGCTGCTAGGAATATAGGGAGTTGGGAGCACAGCATGTTTGGAACTTAGGATCCTGAGATCATATGGTTCTGGCAACATAGCGTTCTGGTAGTAAAGGATTCTGGGACTGTAGGCACTTTGGGTATGGGTTTGGCTGGCATAAGATGCTTGGAACAGAGGGTTCTGGAACTAAATCCCTTGCAATATGTTTTGGTGTCAAAGGGTTCTGGGAACTTATGCTTTTAGGAGAAGACTAACCTGAGCACTTTAGATTCTGGGAACACAGGATCATAAAATCCTCGGAACATAGGTTTCTGGGAATTTATGACTTAGCATACGAAGGATCCTGAGCGTTTAGGATTCTGGAAACAATGGATCTTGGGGATGCAAGTCATTCTGAACAAGATATTATTTTAGATGAGTAGCATCCTGGTAAGATTTGCTTTCAGAAAGTGATGATCCTGGTAGGGAGGTACGGTGGCACAGCGGTGAGTGATCCTCTCTCCACCATCTTGTATGGGGTTTGCATGTTCTCCCCATGTCTGTGCGGGTGTTTGGCACATTCTGTAGACATATCAGGCCTCTAAATTGTCCCAGAATGAGTGAGTGTTCCCTTGGCACCTGTCTAAGGTTGGTTTCAGCCCAGCTCCCTGCAACCCTGAATTAGATTAAGCCATTATAGAAGTGGATGTGTAGGGTTTCTGGAATAAAGGACCCCCTATTTTGGGGGGAGGCATTGAATCCTGGGAACAGAGGATACTGGGAATGCAGGGATTTGGGAATGGGAGTACTGGTTTCCCTGCTTAGAAGGTGGAAGGAAGGAGGCTTAGGTAATGGGGGAGGAAGAAATATAGTGTGTAATGGATTCGGGACGTGCTTTAAGTGCTTCAAGTGAAGTAGTGACACTAACGAGGTCTAAAATGGATGGTAGTAACACACACACACACACACACACACACACGTACTGTACATGTAGTAAATAACTGAGGCGGACACTTTGGTTTATGCGTTTGGACGTGGGAGCGGCAATTAGCGTCAGTGTGTATGATTTAAGATACACAGTGTGAGGAGCTCTCAACGCAGCACGAGAGTAAACTAACTTGTTAATTCAGTAACACACACTGAATCAACGGCGAGGAACACAGAAACTCTATTAAAGTTACACACTGAGTCAGTCCGGGTCATTTAATCAAGCCCTAAACATTTTAGCGTCGTATTGTGTAACATAGTGTACAGTGTTCTTTGATGTGTCTTTGGCGTCCTCTGGCGGTAAGACTGTGTAAACGCATGCTTCTATTTTTTATCTATCTTTTATTTTTATTTCAGGATGAGAAGAACCAGCTGATGACCACTAACGTCTGGCTTTGGCAGGTAAAGAGAGGACTTTCTCATAAAGAAATTTGTCCAAAAGTAAATTTTTTCAGGTCCAAAAATGTCTCGTGTCCCTTAATAAAGGAGTGGACGGACTGCAAATTGCGCTGGAACCCAGAGGATTATGGGGGAATCACGTCCATCCGAGTGCCATCGGAAAACATCTGGCTGCCAGACATCGTCCTCTACGAGAAGTGAGAATTTTTATACCTTTAACCAAATTATTAAAGGTACAGTCAGTATATTTGTGATTAAAGATGCAATCAGTAGATCTGTGTTTTCATTACAGTCAGCATGTGATAAACACACATTCAGTATATCTCTGATTAAAGGCACAGTCAGTATATCTGTGATTAAAGGTGCAGTCAGCATATCTGATTAAAGATAAAGTCAGTATATCTGTGATTAAAGATGTAATCAGTGTATCTGTGTTTTCATTACAGTCAGTACATATGTGATAAACATACATTCAGTATATCTGTGATTAAAGATATAGGCAGTATATCTGTGATTAAAGATATAGGCAGTATATCTGTGATTACAGCTGCAGTCAACATATCTGATTAAAGATAAAGTCAGTATATCTGTGATTAAAGGTGCAGTCAGTATATCCGATTAAAGATAAAGTCAGTATATTTGTGATTAAAGGTGCAGTCAGTATATCTGATTAAAGATTAAGTCAGTCTATCTGTGATTAAAAGTATGGGCAGTATATCTGTGATTAAAGGCACAGTCAGTATATCTGTGATTAAAAGTATGGGCAGTATATCTGTGATTAAAGGTGAAGTCAGTATATCTGTGAATAAAGGCACAGTCAGTATATCTGTGATTAAAGGTATAGGCACTGTATTTGTGATTAAAGGTGCTGTCAGTATATCTGTGTTTACAGGTACATTCCATATATTTGTGATTAAAAAACAGTCATTATATCTGTGCTTAAAGGTGCAGTCAGTATATCTGCATATTGAAAGATAAAGTCAGTATGTCTGCGATTAAAGGTGCAGTCAGTATGTCTGTGATTAAAGGTATAAGCAGACTATTTGTGATAATGGTTTGGTCAGTATACATGTAATTTTAAAGGTACAGCCAGTAATTTTGTGATTTCAAAGGTCTGTCAGCATATCTGTGATATCTGTGATTAAAGGTACAGTCAGTAGATGTATTATTAAATGTACAGACAGCATATCTGTGATTAAAGGTAAAGTCAGCATACATGTGATTAAAGATACAGTCAGTATATCTGTTTGTTTTGCCTTCCTCAGCGCTGATGGCCGTTTCGAGGGCTCGCTGATGACCAAAGCCATAGTGAAATATAATGGCACAGTCACATGGACTCCTCCTGCTAGTTACAAGTCGTCCTGCACCATGGATGTCACCTTCTTCCCTTTCGACCGTCAGAACTGCTCGATGAAATTCGGATCGTGGACTTACGACGGCGCCATGGTGGACTTGACCCTGGTCGACCCTCACGTGGACCGCAAGGACTTTTTTGACAACGGCGAGTGGGAGATCCTGGATGCCAGCGGGCGTCGGGGGAGCCGCCAGGACGGCGTTTACTCGTACCCGTTCGTGACCTACTCGTTCATCCTGAAGCGTCTTCCCCTGTTCTACACGCTCTTCCTGATCATCCCGTGCCTCGGCCTGTCCTTCCTCACCGTGCTGGTGTTCTACCTCCCGTCGGATGAGGGCGAGAAGCTGTCCTTGTCCACGTCCGTCCTCGTCTCCCTCACCGTCTTCCTCCTGGTCATTGAGGAGATCATCCCGTCCTCGTCCAAGGTCATCCCGCTGATCGGCGAGTACCTGCTGTTCATCATGATCTTCGTCACCTTCTCCATCATCGTCACTGTCTTCGTCATCAACGTACACCACCGCTCCTCAGCCACATACCACCCTATGGCACCCTGGGTCAGGCGCCTCTTCCTGCAGAGCCTGCCCAGGCTGCTGTGTATGCGCGACAGGCACCGCTACCCGGACGCCGAGCCGCAGCGCAGCCCCGAGCGTGGAGTCAAGAAGGGGGGGAAGAAGAACGCGGCGGGGGGGAAAGACGACGAGTCCTGGGTGTCCATGCTGGAGAAGGCCACCAGCTCGGTGCGCTACATCTCCAGACACATCCGCAAGGAGCACTTCATCAGAGAGGTAGGTAGTAAGGACCCAGTAAAGGACCGACGTCCTGTCCAGGTCCTCCCTGTGTTTTGACGCTTTGGAAATGAGTCAATTGTCACTACATTGAATCAGATTCTGAGAATCGACTCCTAGGCATTCTAATAGGTACAAGCTTTGGAAATGAGTCAATTGTCACTATTTTTGAATCAGAGATTTGGAAAATTGACTTCTAGGCATACTAGTAAGTACAAGCTTTGGAAATGAGTCAGTTGTCACTACTTTGGATCGGAGATTCTGAGAATCGACTCCCTGACTTATTAATAGGTACAAGTTTTGGTAATGAGTCAGTTGTCACTATTTTGAATCAGAGATTCGGAAAATCAACTCCTACGCATAATAGTAGGTACAAGCTTTGGAAATGAGTCATTTGTCACTACTTTGAATCAGAGATTCAGAGAATCGACTCCCTGGCTTATTAATAGGTAGAAGCTTTGGTAATGAGTCAGTTGTCAGTATTTTGAATGAGAGATTCGGAAAATCAACTCCTAGGCATAATAGTACGTACAAGCTGTGGAAATGAGTCATTTGTCACTACTTTGAATCAGAGATTCGGAGAATCGACTCCCTGGCTTATTAATTGGTAGAAGCATTGAAAATGAGTCCATTGTCACTATTTTGAATCGGAGATTTGGAGAATCGACTCCTAGGAATACTAATAGGTACATGCTTTGGAAATGAGTCAGTTGTCACTACTTTGAATTGGAGATTCGGAGAATCGAATCCCTGGCTTACTGATATGTAGAAGCTTTGGAAATGAGTCAATTGTCACTACATTGAATCGGAGATCTGGAGAATCGACTCCTAGGCATACTAATATGCACAAGCTTTGGAAATTGTCAGTACTTTGATTCGGAGATTGAGAGAACTGACTCCCTGACTAATAGGTACATGCTTTGGAAATGAGTCAGTTGTCACTACTTTGATTCTGAGATTCTGACAATTGACTCCTAGGCATATTAATATGTTCAAGCTTTGGAAATGAGTCAATTGTCACTAGTTTGAATCTGAGATCTAGAGAATCGACTCCTAGGCATTCTAATAGGCACAAGCTGCCACAGTGACTACTGTCTTCTAACCACACAAACTTTACGGGTTCCTCACACCACTGTCTTACGCGAAAGTGTTGGCACCCCTAGTCTGAGCCCATGTTCTGAGCGTCTCCTCGCTCTATAATACAACTAACGAAATGACGCTTCTCTGTTCAAGGTGGTGCAGGACTGGAAGTTCGTGGCTCAGGTCTTGGACCGGATCTTCCTGTGGATCTTCCTCACCGTGTCCGTGCTTGGCACCATCCTCATCTTCACTCCGGCACTCAACATGTACCTGAGCACTGCCTCGTAAAAACACGCCACCTGTTGTTTGCTCATTAACTATCTCCTAAAATGTAGACTTGGCCAGTGTGTTGTATATATTTCCATGTTTTAACCCTGCTTTAACTGGTCAGTCTAGTCTACCAACATTTTTTTGTCCATACGTTGCAACACCCAGCCAAAGACCACCATCCTTCTTCCTAAGATTTAACCCTCAACAACTCCAAAACCGCATGCAACCTTTTAAATACGCTCTTATACATAATACTAAAGCATGTTTGCCAGCCACTCCAAAATCACACGTTCAAAAATGTTCCCAAGTGCGTTAGAACTGTCTTAAATACCATATAGTATCCATTAGAAACCAGATACAGTATTTGCGTATGTAATCGAGAATGGGTCTTTACCTATTCAGAACAGCAGATGGCGCTTTTTACACAAATTAAAGCATTTGAGTAGCAGTAGTGTGGCTGTAGTTTCCCCCCTTGGCCAGAGTCCTGAAGTCCCGAGCCCCAGCAATGCCAAGCTACCACTGTCGGGCCCTTGAGCAATACCCCTAAGTACTTTATAATTATGTTGTCCATAATAAGAGTGCAAATAACGAACCACAAAGACGTGAACGATGACTTTTGATCATGGAAAAGGGTTCTTTTCCTCGCAGGGACGTCTGTACTGTCTTGTCTCTCAGACATTAAAGTGTGTCTCCAAATGTGTGTGTGCATTTGTCTTTTTACTTTCACTCACTGACCATTACCTCATTCAATCGATATCGTTTCTCCAACATGAGGAGATTTTCGGCCTTAAAGCGCTTCACATAGGTATGACACACTAACCCCTGTTTAAAATGAGTAACATTAATCAAATATTGTGTTTACAATCCTCTAATTACAGATTTACCCTTTAATTAACAAGTGTTAGTATGCTAAAACGCTTAATACAAATCCTGTGTGGGTTATATTCTGTGGCGAGCTGTTTACATCCCGAATCACTTTCTAGAAAACACGTAGTGCACTAGATATGCCGTAGAAAGCGTTACGTCGGTCCCTACGTAGTGCACTTGTATAGGGAGTGAGCCTACATTTGCTCCTCGGCCTATAACTAGATTTGTGAGCGCCGTCTGTTAAAGAAATACAATAAAGTATCAATTTACAAGTTTAATAAACATGAGTTAAACTTTCCACAATGGTAGTAGACAACATACGAAATAAATCTTCAGCCATTAGTGACCAAACTTTGTCAGGGCGCTAGTTAACGGTTGAGACATGAATCTGCGCATGAGTAAACTACTTAATTCGAGCTCGGTTTGTTATCGGTATGAACGCATGCGCACTAATAATAACAAAAAATTAGTCCAATACGAAATTAATTAGACAGGAGAGAGATTTTGGACGCTATCGCTGTACCTTTATGGCAAAAATTGTAGTAAAACGGTTGTAGAAACATTAGTATCTATCTTTAGTATAACTAAAGTATCCCACATTGATTTTGGACTGTATTTTACAAAATGCAACGGTTAAAAGGTTAGAGTAGTGTGGTGAGCCCGGAATATTTCCGTATTGCCTCTATTAGCGGACTACACAGGGACTGACATGCTTTCTACAGCTATTCGAGGGCACTATATATTTAATAGAGAGTCATTTAGGATTGACTCAGCTCTTCACCCTAACTGATTCTGAAACCCATTGAACTGTAAACGACTTATGTGTTTGTCCCAGCTTACCGGTGTGTGACTGTAATTTCAATAAAAATAAATTACCTCACTACAAATCAGCACTTTCAATCGCATTTCTTTCTGTCATTATTTTCTCCAAATAACACGATTTCGGTATTGGTCCAGGAGTCAAATTGCACTTAACTGACTCTTTTGAGTCAACTGTTTTAAACGACTCACCATTGCACTAGATCCGTTTGCTTATTTTCACGTTGATTTTGCTTATAATGTCACTTTAAATAGCGTTTAGACTTGTATTAGGATAAAGTAAAAAAGAATGAGCTGGGTCGCTAATGTGCTAAACAGAATTTGGACGATATATGTGAAACAAATCAGTGATACTCTGTAACTTTGTTCCTTGCGTTGCAAATTGCCTCTTTCATGAAACGTAGCGCACTAGCAAGGACGCTGGCGCCATTTCAGTACTCGCAACCCTGTAGTGCAGATGGAGCGATTTAGGATACAGCCGGTAACCGTTGGGACTGTGGTATATCGCTAAGCAACTGTAAACATATCAGAGCGAGTATTGAAGGTTGGTGTTGACGGAGGAATTAAAGTTAATTGAGGTATTAATAATACAGTTGTTTCTAACTTTTGTGTTTAGCTTGTAAGCGTTTTCACTTTTTTTGTGAGTTTTCTTTCATATATTGGGTGTAAAGTTAACATTTAAGTTCAAATGTTACGGTCGTCCTAAATTGACGCTAGCAAACTTTTTTTTTTTTTTTTAGCGAATTTGTTTTATTGCTAATGTAAATTCAAATGCTCTTGTTATACATACATACGCACAAATATAGTTTAAAATTGTGTAAATTGACCAAACTTTATTGAATACAGACGTACTTTATGGCTTAGTTTAATGACGTTCTTTACATTAAAGATTTTTTAAAAATTGTTCCTTCAGCCTTAACCAATTAAGCACAATATCAACATGACCATTTATATACGAACATAGGAACCAAAGACCTAGAGGCATCATGTCCTCACTCTACAGGACTGGGCCGGGTGAGGAGGACGACGGGCCACGCCTGCCCCCTTCACTGTCCCTGGCCCCTGTAAACATGGACCTCCTGAGGGCCCGGCTCGTCTCAGCGGGGCCCGGGCGGCCCCAGCGTGACCCGGATGCCCTCGTCTTCAGTCTCAGCGACTTCAAGCAGCAGAGACGCCGCGGCGCAGTTCGCCAAGAGCAGCCCGAGATACTGGTGAGAGATACTGTTTCTAAAATCTTTATCAGGTGTGTGCCGTCTCAATTCGTTAACTCATTTCCCCATTCGTTAATGTGTGGCTTAATGAATGAAAGAATGCACTGATGGAGCAAATTTCCCATTTCATGCCTTTAGTCTCAATTAGATCTCAACATGTAGGTATTCATTTATCGTCAGTCATTTGCTGATTCGGGAAGTCCAAAGTCTGGTTTCACTCAGTTATTCGCCTTGGAATTCATTCACAGATTCATATACCGTTAGGTAGAGGGTGGAAGATTTGGTGTATCCTCTAAGGAGCGTAATGGCTGGATTCACTCGTTCATTCATGTGTGGTCTATAATTATTAGGGAGTTACTCTGCGGCTTATAAAATGACCCTGGCTGTTTTGCAGCCGGCTCTGAAGCGCTACCAGGAGCAGAAGCAGCCCGACTACATCCACGCGAAGAACCGGGAGAGGCTGATCGGCGCCGGCTGGAAGCCCCCTGCGCCGCCTCCTGCTGGGCGGCAGAGGTCAGACCCCGCGGCGTCCGTTCCGCATCTGCCCCAGATACCCGATCATCTCAAACAAAGACAGGTCTGTAACCGATCCGCTCAGCTTAGCTACAGCTCTGTGCCGGCTTTGACTAACGTAGAAAAATCTGTAGGTCCGGAGCGCGCTCGGTTCCACCGCCTCTTCCAGACGGCCGAGGAACGTCTCCGTGCAATGTGGCCACGCCCCCTCGCCGGCGTTCGGGTCCGCCGAGGACGTGATCCGCGCTCAGATCAGCTCGCCCCCACAGATCGTCCGGGTCATCCGGAACAACCCTCACCTGGACTTCCTGTACATGACCCCGGCATATCCCAGGTCGTCCGTCAGTTACGACCTCTTCAAGCTGAAGTAAGAGCCGCCTGGCGCTCAAAAGTTTGTGAACCCTTCGTACCTTACCTAAGCCTATGGTGAGGAAAGCACTTACGAACGCAGCGTTTTCAAGAATACCACTTAGACATGAGTTAAGGAAAAAAGTATTTGAAGCTAGTTAAAGAATAACCACTTTCCATCAGCGTTCCCTTAAGGAAAAAACTTCTTTCCTACGCCCAGACGCATAACCGGACTCTGTCTCGTCTGTTCAGGGTCGTATCGTCCGAGCAGGTCGACCGCTCCGACTACTACACGGTCAGCGCTGGCGGCGTCATGCGCTTCCGCGGCGGCAAGGCCGACTACGTGTCTCTGGAGCGCTGGGAGGAGGAGTACCGGCACCACCGGCGGCTCATGGGCATCCCCACCTTCAGGCTCTTCCGCCAGAGCAAGGCCTTCCGCACGTGGCGCCACAACGTACGTGCCGGAAAGATCGGCAAGTGCAAGCGGGCGCTGCGGGAGCGCCTCTTCGTGGTCCATGAGGTGCGTGCGCGCTCCTTTCGGGAGGACGCATTCCTACGTAATTACGTACTGAACGATCTTCTGCCTGCAGGCCCTGAGACTGGCGCTGATGGACGTCCGAGAGCTGTGCTGCCGCATCGGAGACGTGAGCCTGTGCAGGATCGAGAGGCGCCGCACCGTCACGCTTGGGGTGTTCCGGAGCGCTCAGTACACCCAGCTCAGAGAGGTGACGGA
>JAJAGP010001269.1:181210-213047 GCA_025084515.1 Ancistrus triradiatus
ATTACAACAAGGTACAACACTACTAACACACAAAAACACTACTGACACACAACCCATCATTACAGCAGTGTGCCAGAATACTACCACTCAAACACTACTGATGCACAACCCATCATTATCAACAATTTGTGACACAGCTGACACACAGACACTGCTGACACACATCCCATGATTAACAACAAGATACAACACTAATGCCACACAGTAATTAGTGACACACTGATGCTACTGACACATAACCCATGATACAAAATATGTCACAGCACTCCTGACACACAGTCCCCTACTGACCCACAACCTATCATTAAAAATATGGCACAAAAACCGACACGCATTAATGTTTTTTATTAATGTCTGTCTACACGTGTTTAAAGAAGACTTGTGCTGATGGTCCGATTTTAGAGGCCATGCTGCGTGATGATGAAAACCTGCAGGACATCGTCCAAAAAATCAGGGTACACACACACACAGACACACACACAGTCGAGACAATTACATTGTTGTTTACACATTATACAGGACTATTTGGGTTGTGTAGTTTATTGTGTAGTTTCATTTCACAGGATTCGATTCAGTTTGCGTTTGATGCTGCCAGCACGTACGCCCACAGCTTCGAACCCTTCCACAGGTTTTACTCGGAGAACGAGGGCCTGGACTTGGAAGCTCTTAAGGAACAGGACCACGGTTTGTGTTAACGTTGCAAAAGTTTTGGCGCCCCCGACCAAACGAGGTGTTTATAGATGAAAAGCATTGTGTGTGTGTGTGTGTGTGTGTGTGTGTGTGTGTGTGTGTGTGTGTGGGACACAGACTTGTTGTTTTTCAGTGAATGCCTGCAGAAATATCACAGCCAGCATGAGGAGGCTTTGGCTATTAAACCAAAAAGACACCTGGGGCTACTGCTGGTGGACACGAGCCAGCTAAAAAGCAAGCTCATGCCGTCGCCGCTGCGCTGCCTAGAGGTCTCACACACACACACACACACACACACACACAGTAATAGACTAGCAACAGACAACAGCAACAAATGCATTGTAAGAAAGTCGTCCTCACAGCTGTCTGTTTCCCTTGCAGGTCATTAACAGTATGCTGCCTCTGCTGGCCCGGAGGACGATGGACGCCATTATCGCAGAGACCCAGGATGCCCAGTTCAGACTGGAGCTCGTTCCAACGACCACCACCGAGTTCGTCAACTCCCTCACCTTTCTTGATGAGATCCAGGACAGGGTAAAGCAGACGAGATCGGACCTGGGAGTTTGCACTGTGAGCCCCAGACACATAAACGCTTATAAGGTCGTCGTCCCTCTCTCTTACTCCGTTCCAGACGGAGGCGCTGGAGGATCAGGCCGAGGCGGCGTGCCAGATGTATAAGCTGATCGAGACCTACTCCGTCCCGACTCCTCCGGAGGACCTGGTGCTCTTCTCTATGCTCCGGCCATCCGTCAACACCATGAAAAGCGCCATCGACAGGGCGCTGGCAGAGAGAGACACCAGCATGCTCAAGCTTTGCCAGCATGTGCAGCAGGACATCGACGAGCTCAACAGGGAGGTGATGAGGGTCAAGCAGCAAGCCGAGGTACGAATGAGGCGCAAACAGTAACAGGACACCAGTATTTATCGGGTTCGATACCCAACGCTAACTGCCGAGACTCAAACCTGGGTCCCTACGGCAGTGGGATAGCACATTGGACCGGCGTGCCACCTGGTGGCCCTCATAAAGATGTTGTGTTTCTAATCTAGAATCTGATCTTACAGAACAAGCTCCTTCTGGACATGGATGCGAATCGGGCCGAGGTCCGCTCCGTCCTGAGGGACATCCAGAACTCGGTAGACGAGCTGCAGGCACAAGCCTTCCGCTACAAGTCCTACCAGAAGACCTTTCAGGTTTCGAGATCTTTCACCTTGTAACAAACAAAGGTTGAATGCTTTGAACGCTCAGTGCTCCGATGGTCCGTGTGCGCAGGTGGAGGTGACGAAGTACGACTCCCTGGAGGAGCTTGGGGCCGAGGTCAGGCTTAAGCACTTGCTCTGGGACGCGTTAGAGGAATGGCACGAACTGCAGAGCGCCTGGACGCAGGTACATCATGCTCCAGTGCTAACGCTTGAACGCTTGAACGCTTTAACCGCACCCAAACATGCCGCGCCTCCATTTCACAGAGCAAGTTCAACGAGCTCGACCCTGAGCTCATGAGCGCCCAGGCAAACAAGTACAGCAAGTACGTCAGCCAGCTGGAGAAAGGGCTCCCGCCCAACGACGTCGTGCCTCATCTCAAAACCGCCATCGAATCCGTAAAGGAAGAGGTACGAGCCGCTCCGACCTGCTTCATATCCTGCGCCGGGTCGGATGTCATGGCGTTTTTTTTCGCTCTGTCTTTATAGCTGCCGGTGATCGCTGACCTGTGTAACCCGTGCCTGAAAGCGCGGCACTGGGAGAAGCTGGAGGCTGTCGTCGGGACCAGCCTGGTGGAGCATCCGCTCACTGTCGCCGCCCTGCAGGAGCTCGGCATTTTCAGCTACGGCACAGAGATCCAGGAGGTCTCGGGCCAGGCATCAGGAGAGGCGGCTCTGGAGACGGTGCTTAAAAAGGTCAGCCCCTGGAACATGGTGCCGGGGTCGTGCCGCCGCGCAGGTTTCTAAGCTCTTTGCCATGTGTGTTAGGTGGAGGACACGTGGAAGGCTACGGAATTCGTTGTGTTGTCCCATCGCGAATCCAAGGACGTGTTTATACTTGGAGGAACGGACGACATCCAGGTGATGGCACCTGTTATAAGTGTGCTTTACTTTGCATCATTAGAGACGCGCCTAGTGGGGGGGGCTAACCCTGGTATATTGGGTGTTGGGTCTTTTTGGTCCTTCCCAGCCCCTATCCTGGACTAAACCCTCCTGGTTTGTTGGGAATTGGGTCCTCTTGGTCCTTCCTGGCCCATTTCCAGAACTAGACCTGCACTAACCCTAACCTTAACTCTTTAGCCACAAACATCATGCATACCTGAATAGCTAATACCTCTGTGCTGTGCGTAGGTTCTGCTGGATGACAGCTTGATCAACGTGGCCACGGTGGCGTCCTCGCGTTACGTGGGTCCCGTTAAAGCCCGAGTGCAGGAGTGGCACAGGCAGCTCACCCTGTTCAGCCAGACCCTGGTAATCCAACTCGGTAAATCGATTCTCTCCCCGAGCACAGTCGAACCTTTCCTCTCTGAGCCCGGGTCTGGTCTCTCGCAGGAAGAGTGGCTGACGTGCCAGAGGAACTGGCTGTACCTGGAGAGCATCTTCAGCGCCCCGGACATCCAGAGGCAGCTGCCCGCTGAGGCCAAGATGTTCCTGCAGGCGGACAAGTCCTGGAAGGAGATCATGAGGAGGGTCAACGGCCTCCCCAATGCCCTGCGTGCCGCCACGCAGCCAGGTCAGGGAGCGTCGGGTGTCTGTGTGGGTTGAGTGCTTACTGGCTGTGTGTATGATGAGTGTCGTGATTCTTTTGCACCTCAGGCCTCCTGGAGACCTTCCAGAACAATAATGCTCTACTGGACCAGATTCAGAAATGTCTGGAGGCCTACCTGGAGTCGAAGAGGGTGATATTCCCCAGGTGAGAGGGACGCACATTGGTACACACCACACAGACCCTCACTGTTTTGGATTTTTTTTATTTATTTATTTTTATTTTGGCTGTGTCAGGTTCCAGACCCTTCCGCTCTATTGGCTGTTGGGTACTTTCAGTCTGTTTCGGTTCCATTCCTCTCCTACTCAAGACCGTACTGGTCTATGGGCATTGGGTCCTTTTGGTCCTTCCCAGCCCCTATCCTGGACTAGACCCTCGTCCTGGCCCTTATCTTTGCACTAGATTGTCCTGGTCTCTTGGGTGTTCCATGTCTGAACTGTGGCCTCTCCTACCCAAGACCCCCCTGATCTATTGGGCATTGGGTCCATTGGGTCCTTTTGGTCCTTCGCGGCCCCCATCTTGCACTAGACTCTTCTAGTTTGTTGGGCATTGGGTCCATTTGGTTCTTCCCGAACCCTACAGAACTGCGGTCCCAACTTTTTCCTTGGAGCCCCCCCCACGATGATCTATAAACAACTGTGCCCCCAATCCTGCACACACACAGACCAAACGAATAAAGTGATTCATTGCAAGTCTTTATTTTCAAGACTTTACATAAATGACAACTTTTTTCCTTTTCCTTGAGTGGCAAGTTGATATTCAGAATTTTTCCATGGGAGTGAGCTATTCTAATTACGAATTCCGAGCAACCTCAAAGTACATAAATACACGGCACTGCTTTGGTGTCCGAAACCCCACTAGGTTCTACTTTCTCTCCAACGACGAGCTGCTCGAAATCCTGGCGCAGACGCGCAACCCGCAGGCCGTCCAGCCCCACCTCAGGAAGTGCTTCGACGCCGTCGCCCGACTGGAGTTCGCCCTGCTGGCGACGCCCGAGGACGAGACCGAGAAAGTGTACGGCAACGACATTTTGGCCATGATCTCACCCGAGGGAGAGAAGGTCAGCCATTCATAGAGGTTTGCTCTGTATGAGACAGATCTCACAGTGGTACTATAGCTGCGCGTGTGTGTGTGTGTGTGTGTGTGTGTGTGTGTGTGTAGGTGGTGCTGGGGAAAGGCCTCAAAGCTCGTGGGAATGTGGAGGACTGGTTGGGGAAGGTGGAGGAGGCCATGTTCTCCTCTCTCAGGCTCCTCAGCAAGGCCGCCGTCGCTGACTACCAGGGCAGGCCACGGGTGGAGTGGGTGGTGGCCGGGCACCCTTCACAGGTAACTGGCAAAGCGTAACTTGCCAGCGAACTGTCTGAATGATCACGCTGACCCGATGGGCCTTGTGTCTAGGTGGTGCTGACCGTCTCACAGCTCATGTGGTGCAGGGACATGGATAACTGTCTGGAGGGGGAGCAGGACCACTTCCAGGCCCTCCGGCAGTTTGAACTCACCAACATCGAGGTGTGTGAGAAGCTCTCAGACAGCACTGACTGTAATAGCCGGTGTTCTATTGTCCTCAGTTATTGTGTGTGTGTGTTTGCAGAGGCTGAACGCTCTGGCTGCCCTGGTGCGAGGGAACTTGCCCAAAATCCACCGGAACATCATCACTGCCCTCATCACCATAGATGTGCACGCTAGAGACATCGTTACCGATCTCGTCAAAGAAAGGGTGGGGCTCGATACGTCCTCATTAGGCCGCAGGGAATCATGGGATATGCAGTATTTGAGCTTGGTGTTTTATGTAGTTATGGATTTAGTTATCTAATGTCACGTCAGCGTATGTGGCTAGTCGTAACCGGAGCGGGGTAACGATACTAGGCCGACACACACACAGACCCACACAGCAAACTCCACAAGGGCAGAACCAACATGCTTTTAATGTGAATTCAGACCAAACCATGTGTGTGCTTCTACCTGTGTGTGTGTTCCTCTCTGTGTATGTGTACCTTTGTGTGTGTACACATGTATTTGTGTGTGTGTGTGTGTGTGTGTGTGTCTGCACGTGTCCGTTTTCATGTGTGTATAAATAATGTGTATGTGTGGATGTTTTTGTGCGTGTGTTATTGTGAGTGTTTGTGTTTTTGTGTGTATATTACGTGTAGTTATATATGTGTGTTTCTGTATTTTTGTGTGGCTGTGCGTGCGTGTTTTCTGTGTGTCGGGTGTGTTTATGTGAGTATATTTATGGGTGTTTGAGGGTTTCTTTGTGTTTTTTTGTATATTTTGTATAGGTGTGTCTTTGTTTGCATATTTATATGTGTATGCATATGTGTGTGTATTTATGCATGTATGTGTTTTGTGTTTGTGTTTTGTGTGTGTATTGTTTTGTGTGTATTGTGTGTTTATATGTGTAGTGTGCTTGTGTGTGTGTATATTATGTATGTGTGTAGTTATGTATTTATGTGTGTATTGTGTGTGTATTATGTGTGTGTGTGTAGTTATGTGTAGTGTGTGTGTATGTGTATATTATGTATGTGTGTATTATGTATTGTGTGTGTATTATGTATGTGTGTGTGTTTATATTTATATGTGTGTGTGTGTTATGTATTTGTGTGTATTTATGTGTATTGTGTGTGTGTTTATTATGTGTATTTATTTGTGTATTTGTGTGTGTGTATTATGTATGTGTGTATTTATTTATGTATTGTGTGTGTGTGTATTATATGTGTGCGTGTCTTTGTGTTGTGTGTGTGCATTATGTATGTGTGTGTATTTATGTGTGTTATATGTGTGTATATGTGTAGTGTGTGTGTGATGTATGTGTGTGTAATTGTGTGTATTGTGAGTGTGTGTGTGTGTGTGTATGTAATTATGTGTGTATTGTGAGTGTGTGTAATTGTGTGTGTATATGTGTATTTTGTGTGTGTGTGTGATGTATGTGTGTGTAATTATGTGTGTATTGTGAGTGTGTGCAATTGTGTGTGTATATGTGTATTGTGTGTGTGTGTGTGTGTATGTGTAGTGTGTGTGTGTGTGTGTGATGTATGTGTGTGTATTTATATGTGTGTATTGTGTGTGTGTGCATTATGTATGTGTGTGTAATTGTGTGTATTGTGAGTGTGTGTATGTGTGTGTGTTATGTATGTGTGTGTATAATGTATGTGTGTATTGTGAGTGTGTGTGTGTTATGTATGTGTGTGTGTATAATGTATGTGTGTGTAATTATGTGTGTATTGTGAGTGTGTGTGTGTGTGTTGTGTGTGTGTGTGTGTGTGTATAATGTATGTGTGTGTAATTATGTGTGTATTGTGAGTGTGTGTATTATGTATGTGTGTGTGTATAATGTATGTGTGTAATTATGTGTGTATTGTGAGTGTGTGTGTTATGTATGTGTGTGTGTATAATGTATGTGTGTATTGTGAGTGTGTGTGTTATGTATATGTGTGTGTATAATGTATGTGTGTAATTATGTGTGTATTGTGAGTGTGTGTGTGTATTATGTATGTGTGTGTGTGTGTGCAGGTGGACTCGAGCAGTAACTTTGAATGGCAGAGGCAGTTGCGTTATTACTGGGACAGCGAGTTGGATAACTGCGTTGCTCGCATGGCTCTGTCTCAGTACGTCTACGGGTACGAGTACCTGGGAGCCTGCCCTCGCCTGGTCATCACCCCGCTCACGGTAACACACACACACACACACACACACACACACACAGTGAAAAACGTTAACATGACCTTTACAGGACTCAGATTTGACAGATGGACCTTAGGGACTTTTCCACATGATCCACTGCTGTGTGTCGCTTGTTAGGACCGTTGCTACCTGTGCCTGATGGGGGCGCTGCAGTTGGATCTGGGTGGCGCCCCAGCGGGTCCTGCTGGCACGGGGAAAACCGAGACCACTAAAGACCTGGCCAAAGCTCTGGCCATCCAGTGCGTGGTGTTCAACTGCTCCGATGGGCTCGACTACAAGGTGCTTCTTTAGTCTGTTGTTTTTAATCCTGTAGGCCTCCCAGTTTGTTCGGTTAACGCCACTGATCCTCTGCCGCTGTGCTGAACTGTGCATCCGCAATATACTGTACTGCATGCATCTGCCATAAGGGGGCAGCACAGTGATGTATCACCGATTTTAGTCTTTTATCAGCGTGTTCGATTTTTTAAACGCTGACATGGCATAATAAACGTGACACACACTCACGTAGGGAATGTTGCCTGTGTGAACAGATGATGGGCACGTTCTTCAGTGGCCTGGCCCAGTCCGGAGCCTGGTGCTGCTTCGACGAGTTTAACCGCATCAACATCGAGGTCCTGTCCGTCATCGCCCAGCAGCTCATCACCATCCGAAACGCCAAGGCCGCCAAGGTCAGGGGTTTTTATTCATACAGTGAGATAGATCTCTAGTTATTGAATGGTACTGTTCTTATGGTGTGTGTGTGTGTGTGTGTGTAGCTCTCCCGTTTCATGTTTGAAGGCAGAGAGATCAAGCTGGTCATGACGTGTGCCGCTTTTATCACCATGAACCCGGGATACGCCGGCAGGACTGAGCTCCCGGACAACCTGAAGGCCCTCTTCAGACCCATCGCCATGATGGTGCCCAACTACGCCCTCATTGCCGAGGTGTGTGAGTGTGTGTTCGGTGTTTATGATTTGTTCAGATTTTTTGGACTTATTCAAATAATTCACGTACGAGAGACGAGAATCTGTCATCAAACGATTCACTGATTCAAACTCTGACTCACTCATGTCTACTGGAGTGAGCTAAATGGTTCACTGAGTCATAAATGACTCACAGATCAAGAGAGAAGTGAATCATTAACAGATGATTCACTGCTTCAAACCCTGAGTCTTTGAACTAGAAAGAAATGACTCTTTGTCATTACTGAATGATTCACTGATTCATAACTGATTCACAGACTGACTCACTAATCAATATAGGAGTGAATCTCAGTCATTAAAAATGATTCAGGGTTTCAAACCCTGACTCTCTGAACTAGTGAACTAGGGAGAAATGAATCTCGATCATGACTGAATGATTCACTGATTCATTGACTTACTGATCAACAGAGGAGCCATTCTCAGTCATTAATGATTTAGTGACTCTTTGAACTGGAGAGAAATGAATCTCGTTCATGACTGAATGATTCTCTGATTCATTGACTCAGATCAATAGAGGAGCCAATATCAGTCATGACCAAACCAAATGATTCACTGTTTCAAACCCTGACTTTCTGAACTAGAGAATAATGAATCTCAGCTTTGACTGAATGATTCACTAATTCATAACTAACTCATTGATCTCAGAATCTCAGTCCTGACCAGCTGATTCACTGATTCACACAGTGACTCTCTAAACCAGAAAGAAACGAGTCTTGGTTTACAATAAATTATTTACTGATTCACTGATTCACCATGGGCACGACGAAATGATTCACTTTGTCAAACGCTGTTTCTCTGAACTAGAGAGAATCGAATCTCTGTCATGACTAAATGATTCACTGATTCATTGACTCACATCAATAGAGAAGTGAATATGAGCCATTAAAAATGATTCAATGTTTCAAACCCTGACTCTATGAACTAGAGAGAGTCGAATCTGAGTCATGACTGAATGATTCACTGATTCATTGATTTATTGATCAATAGAGAAGTGAATATGAGTCATTAAAACTGATTCACTGTTTCAAACCCTGACTAGAGAGAATGAATGATTGATTCACTGATTTATTGACTCAGATCAATAGAGGAGCAAATCTCAGTCCTGATCAACTGATTCATTCATTCAAACAGAGTCTCTTTGAACTAGAGAGATTCATTTACTTACTGATAAACAGAGGAGCGAACCTCGGTCATTAACAGATGATTCACTGTTTCAAAATTTGACTCTCTGAACTAGAGAGAAACAAATCTCAGTCATGACGGAACGATTCACTGACTTATAACATAGTCGTCGATCGTATCAATCGATGGAGGAGTGAATCTCAGTCCTGACCAACTGATTCATTGATTCACACAGTGACTCGTTTTCACTGAACGATTCACTGATTGGTAGAGGAGCGAACCACGGTCATGACCAAATGATTCACTGATTCAAACACCGATTTCAGTCACAGACAAACGATCCAAACGCTGACTGACTGAACACTAGCGGAGAAAATTGCAACGATGATCGAAGGATTCACTGATTCATAACTGACCTGCCCAACAAGATGTAAGCAGTGCTCAGCAATGATGGCTGGGGAATGTGGAAAGCCATAGGGTTCTGCTTGAAGAGGCACGTGTGATGTTACAATAGGTGGATTCGTTTAGGCGTAGGTTTTTCTGCTCTGGTATTTGGAATTAGTGCATACCTGTCTCTTGTCACACATGAGGGCTAAACCTTAAAGCTGTGAGGTATCCTCTCTCTGTGCTCTGTAGGTGATCTTGTACTCCGAGGGATTTGAATCCAGTAAGACTCTGGCGAGGAAGATGACTCAGATGTACAAGCTGTGCAGCGAGCAGCTCTCCCAGCAGGACCACTATGACTTCGGCATGAGGGCCGTCAAATCCGTTCTCGTCATGGCCGGGTAACCACGCGCCGACTGTAGGCTCGGCTTTACGTGTTCTCGTGCGGCGGATCGATATTAACGCACTTTGGTCTCTGTGTGTGTGTGTGTGTGTGTGTGTTCCAGCTCTTTAAAGAGAGAGAACCCAGACCTTAGTGAGGACGTGGTGCTGATCAGAGCGCTGCGAGACTCCAACCTGCCCAAGTTCCTCAAGGATGACGCTAAGCTGTTCGGGTACGAGACACGTGGACAGTCCAAAGGTAACCAGCGGTAACGTGGGTAATGTGAAGAGTTCAGTGTTGTATTCTCGACTCTGTGCAGCGGGATCCTGTCGGACCTCTTCCCTGGCGTCCGCATCCCCGAGCACGACTATGGCGCTCTGAGTTCCAGCGTCGAGGCGGCGCTGCGTTCCCGCTCCCTGCAGGCCGTCCCCAGCATGATACGCAGGGTCATCCAGCTGTACGAGACCATGCTGGTGCGCCACGGGGTCATGCTGGTAGGTCCGACGGGCGGAGGGAAGACCACGGTGTACCGCACCCTGGCCGACGCCCTGCTCTCTCTGCACGCGTCCGAGGGCCCTGAGGCGAACCCGTTCTACCGGCCCGTGAAGACGTACGTGCTGAACCCAAAGTCGGTCAGCATGGGCGAGCTGTACGGCGAGGCTCACCCGCTGACTCTGGAGTGGAGGGACGGCCTGATGGCGCTCTGCGTCCGAGCGGCGGCCAGCGAGCCCGGCGACAGCCACCAATGGGTGGTGAGCGACGGGCCCGTGGATGCGCTCTGGATCGAGAACATGAACACGGTGCTGGACGACAACAAGATGCTGTGCCTGGCCAATGGGGAGCGGATCAAACTCACGCCGTCCGTATGCATGGTATTCGAGGTGAGCCGACGCCCGACCCGCGCCCAGCCGAGAAAGTGAACGGCTCGCTCATCGTCCTGCCTCTCCTCCCTGTCAGGTCCAGGATCTGGCCGTCGCCTCGCCGGCCACGGTCAGTCGCTGCGGGATGGTCTACATCGACTCGGACGAGCTCGGATGGATGCCGTACGTGCAGACGTGGATAGCAGGCCTCTCGGACAAGGTGCACCTCCATTTAAGAATGTGACGAAACGTTTGTAGTATAGGGTCCTATTGCAGGTGTGTGTGTCTGTGTGTGTGTGTGTGTGTGTGTGTGTGTGTGTGTGTGAGTAGATGACTGAGCCTGTACGGCTGTACCTCGTGGAGCTGTTCGAATCGTACATCGAGAAGGGTCTCCAGTTTGCGTCCCAGCGCTGTGTGCAGGCCATGGCTCAGGTGGACATCAGCAAAGTCACCACCCTGTGCTGCCTGCTGGAGGCGCTGCTGTTCAGCAAAGGAGCCCCCGATTTCTACATGGTACGGTCCTTCTCACCTCAGCGTCCACTGGTCACAAAAAAAAAAAATTTGAGTCTGAAAATCTACAGTGCAGGTTTGAGGCGAGTCTCGGGTCTGTGTTGTGCGAGTCAGATTTGAGTCTCTGATGTGTGAATCAGAGTCAAGTCTCTGATATGTGAGTCTGAATCGTGTCTCTGGTGTGCGAATCTGAGTCGAGTCTGTGTTGTGCGAGTTCGAGTCGAGTCTGAGTTGTGTGATTCAGAGTCAAGTCTCTTGTGTGTGAGTCTGAATCGTGTCTCTGTTGTGCGAGTCCGGGTCGAGTCTCTGTTGTGCGAGTCCGGGTCGAGTCTCTGTTGTGCGGGTCCGAGTCGAGTCTCTGTTGTGCGGGTCCGAGTCGAGTCTCTGTTGTGCGAGTCCGAGTCGAGTCTCTGTTGTGCATGTCCGAGTCGAGTCACTGGTGTGCGAGTCCGAGTCGAGTCGGTGTTGTGCGAGTCCGAGTCGAGTCTGTGTTGTGCGAGTCTGAATCAAGTCTGGTGTGAGAGTCTGAGATGAGTCTGTGTTGTCTGAGTCTGAATCGAGTTTCTGGTGTGCGAGTCCGAGTCGAATCTCTGTTGTGAGTCCGAGTTGAGTCTGTGTTGTGTTAGTCCGCATTGAGTCTGTGTTGTGCGAGCACGAGTCAAGTCTGTGTTGTGTGAGTCTGAATCAAGTCTGGTGTCTGAGTCCGAGTCGAGTCTGTGTCGTCCCAGTCAAGTGTGTGTTGTCTGTGTTGTCCATGTTGAGTCTGTGTTGTCTGAGTCCGAGTCGAGTCTCTGTTGTGTGAGTCTGAATCGAGTCTGTGTTGTGCAAGTCCGAGTCAAGTCTGTGTTGAGTGGGTCTGAATCAAGTCTCTGGTGTGAGAGTCTGAGTTGAGTCTGTGTTGTGTGAGTCAGAATCGAGTCTCTGTTGTGCGAGTCTGAGTCAAGTCTGTGTTGTGAGTCCGAGTTGAGCTTCAAGTCTGTCTTGTGTTAGTCCAAGTTGAGTCTTAGTCGTGTGAGTCAGAGTCAGGTCTCTGTCATTTGAGTCGGAGTCAAGTTCAAGTCCGAGTCGAGTCTCTGTTATGTGAGTCCCGGTCGGGTTGCGAGTTTGTAAGGTGTGAGCCCGTGTCGAGTATCGAGTCCGATAAAGGTGTGTAATAGTAACCAAAATGATATCTCGAAGCTTTCTGGGTTTTTATTGAGAACGCTAACCAGATGATACTTTTTCGTTGTACATCTTGGGTCTGAAGTTTTCAAAAGTCCTTTTGAATCTTATCTCTCAACAACCTGATTTGTGTGTGTGTGTGTGTATGTGTGTATGTGTGTGTGTGTGTGTGTGTGTGTGTGTGTGCGTGCGCGCAGGACCCCAGCCGGCTAAACACCGTGCTCTGTCAGACGTTCATCTTCTGCTACGTCTGGGCCGTGGGCGGGAATCTGACAGAGAGCAGCTGGGACGCCTTCGACAGCTTCATCAGGCAGCAGTTCGAGGACAACGCCAATGCCAAGGTACCAAGGGGTGAAGGCTCCGGCATGCTGGCTTAGAAGTCTGGTAGATGATGTACGGAGTAACACAGAAAAAGCCGACGTTTCTGATCCCATGCCTAATGCGCAAGTTCCCGATGATGTTATTTTATATATAATTCAGATCTGGCAGCCCCGCTGGCCGGACGGGACCCACGCTTGGCCCGGAGCTTTGCTTCAGAGTGCCGACCTTGCTTGGTATGCCAAAAGGCTGGTCTTGACTGTCCCTCATCGCGCTCCCTGTCCATAAAACTGCCCATCCCGAATATTAAAGCAGCTTCCTGCGTGGAGGATATTTATTGCAGGAGGGCAGCGCAGGACAGGAGACATTAATAGCATTCAAAGAGAATTGGAGAGGGAGAGAGGCGGCGAATACCAAGCAGCTCTCTTCGCAGACTCAGCACCCTTAATAACGTGACCATGTGATTAGTACATCCCTGACCATGACATCCTTTAGGATTGTTTGAATTTGGGGAAATAAACGTGCACATGACCTTACGAGTACCAAAAGGGGCACGTGTTCTGTACACGTTCCATACATGGTGTGTTTAGTGAAGAACTCGTGTGCTCCGTCCTCACAGCTCCCGAGCGGAGGCGACCTCTGGAGCGTGCGGATGGACCCCGAGAGCAGGCGCCTGGAGCCGTGGGAGAAGATGGTCCCGTACTTCAGGTTCGACAGCTTTCATACGCACCCGATCCCACCGAAGGGTGCGCTGTTGTCCTTTTCTGACTCGCCCCCTCTTGACTTGCCCGCCAGGTACAACAAGGACGTGCCATTCTTCGAGACGCTGGTGCCCACTACGGACACGGTGCGCTACGGCTACCTGATGGAGAAGCTCCTGTCGGCGGGGCGCTCCGTTCTCTTCACGGGCATCACCGGAGTCGGAAAGGTAAAGCGTGAATGGGAGAGCGCCAGAACCGCAGATGTCGGGTGTTACCTAGACCCTGTACGTCAATGCGGCCGCCATCTTGGTCCAGGCAATACTGGGCTGTAAACAAACAAAACTCCCGACTGATTTCAGGGAGTTATTTTATATTCATGGGTTTTGATCTATGTATGTGTATTATTATTTATACTATTGATTTATACTACTATACTATTTACTGTTGGTAATTTCTTCTTATTATATTATATTATTATTTGTTAGACTAGAATCTGGCAATACAGTTTTTATTGTTGCCAATAGGGTGAGAATGTTAATTAGTGTTAATGACTCACAATTAATGTGTTAATGTTAATTAATGTGTCTGGGTATATATATGTAAAAAGGGAGACGTGTCATTGTTTCTGTTTGCGTGTCAGTCGGTGGTGGCTCGAGGCTTGCTGAACGGCATACAGGAGCAGGCGGGGTACGTCCCCGTCTACATCAACTTCTCCGCCCAGACGTCGTCGGCTCGAACGCAGGAGATCATCGAGTCTAAGCTGGAGAAGAAGAGGAAGAACGTGCTTGGTGTGTAGGACGTTTTCCTTAAAAGCCCTCAGCAAGACCGTGGCTGAGTCTGTTTGGGTCGTTTCTTTCCCAGCAGATTTTCCCAGTTTCAGTCCAAAGTCTTGGCACCTGTGAGGTTCCAGGAGTATTTATCGCACTGGAAAAATCTGCTTTTAGTTACAGTGCAAGCTGGAATTTACTACAGGAGTCCCTAAGACTTTTAAAACTGAGGTGTTTTATTTATTTATTTTTCCCCCAATTCATTGTTTATTTTATATTGCTTTCCTTTATTTTACTTTATTGATCTCAATTCTGTTATTGTTTTTACTCATTCTTACTACTTTTCCAATCCTTTACTTTGTTTCAAAATTGAAGTTTTCCCTTGAATTTTATCAGTCTCTTAATTCTCGTCTGATCCTTATCTAATTCTGTTCCCTTTTTCAACACTCGGCTGCGTTGAAAGTGAGGGTTGTACGTTGTTGTCGGCGCGTGTCCGAGTGAAAACAAAGCTCGATTTGATTGCTTCGGGTCCGTTTCAGGCGCCCCCGCTGGCAGACGGGTGGTGGTGTTCGTGGACGACCTGAACATGCCCAAGCTGGACAGTTACGGCTCGCAGCCGCCCATCGAGCTGCTGCGCCAGTTCCAGGACTTCGGCGGCTTCTACAACCGCGACAAGTTCTTCTGGACCGACGTCCAGGTAACCTGTTCCGCTTCGGCTAACTTGACCTTTGCCCGGATTACATAAAGTTTCACCGTTTGGCATTGCAGGATGTGACCTTAGCGGCGGCGTGCGCGCCCCCCGGCGGAGGCCGTAACCCCGTGACCCCGCGCTTCATCCGCCACTTCAGCACGCTCTGCCTCCCCACGCCATCCGAGCACAGCCTCAAGCAGATCTTCAAGGTCCGTGGTCACTCTGTGTGCGTCTGTGTGTGTGTTTGTGTGCTTACCGTGTGTTTGTGCGCAGGCCATCCTGGGCGGATTCCTCAACGACTTCACGGCGGCGGTGAAGCAGGCCGCCGGTAGCATCGTGGACGCCGCCGTCGAGATTTATCGGCGCATGAGCGTGGACCTGCTGCCGACGCCGGCCAAATCCCACTATGTCTTTAACCTAAGGGATCTGTCCAAGTGTGTGCAGGGTGAGAGCCACAGCAGCAGGACGACCTGCATTTCTTAACCTGAGCTCCTCACTATGCGGCTAGGGTAGGCTGGGTAAAGCTTAACCGAATCTCGCGCGTCCCTGTAGGCATGTTGCAGTGCGAGCCGGGCACGGTGCAGGATCAGAACCAGGTCTTCCGTCTGTTCTGTCACGAGTGCCAGCGCGTGTTCCACGACCGGCTCATCAACGCCGAGGACAAGGCCTACTTCAACGCCATGATCTGCGAGATGGCCGGTCAGAATCGAGAGACGTGTGTAATTGTTTGGTTTCCTCCCTTTCTGTTCTCTTCACTAACAATCTGTCGCCTGACAGGCACGTATTTTGGGATCAGCCTGGAGCCTGGCTCCCTCACCGAGCATCCTATCATCTTTGGAGATTTTATCAAGGTAAATATTGTTCATACAGGTTCAAGCGACACACAGTGCGATTCTCTCCTGCGTAGGGATTAAGATACTAAATACATCGGAGAACGCCTTTTATAGTTTCTACCTCATGGCTACGTGGTGAGTTGCCTGCCGTACGTTCAGAGCCTTTCTGTTAAACCAAGGGGCTCGTTGTCAAGTTTGAACGCGACCCGATTACCGGCCTGGTCGTGTGCTGTATTGTGCAGGTTGGAGCAGAGAAGGGCGACCGCGTCTACGAGGACCTGACCGATATGGGGAAGATCAGGGACGTCCTGCAGGAGTATCTGGACGACTACAACGCCACCTTCTCCAAAGAGACCAAGCTTGTCTTCTTCCGGGATGCCGTCGAGCACGTCTCCAGGTAAACCAGGTCAATGAGTCGTTCGTCCACCCGTCCGTTCATCCGTTCGTCCTTCTGGTCTCTCTGTCTTGCGTATCAGGCAACCCGAAATATGTACACGCTTGCATATCTCATATTCATTTAGATCCTGTCCATTCACCCGTCCATCTGTCCATTCAGCCAGAGACTTTATGGCCTCATGCAGGAACGTGTTTGTGTGGCCTTGTGCAGGGCCGTGTCCCAATACTTTTGGCCAAGTGATGGATTGTGTCTGAATACTTTTAGCTGCGTTCGGGGGCGTGTCCCAATACTTTTGGCCACATGACGGATTGTGTCCCAATATTATTGGACGCATGCGGGGATGTGTCCCAATACTGTTGGCCACACAATGGATTGTGTCCAAATATTTTTGGACGCATGCGGGGACATGTCCAATACTTTTGGCAAAGTGATGGATTGTGTCTGAATACTTTTAGCTGCGTGCAGGGGCGTGTCCCAATACTTTTGGCCACATGATGGATTGTGTCCCAATATTATTGGATGCATGTGGGAACGTGTCCCAATACTTTTGGCCTTGTGCAGGGATGTGTCCCAATACTGTTGGCCACATGATGGATTGTGTCCAAATATTTTTGAACACATGCGGGGACATGTCCAATACTTTTGGCCACATGATGGATTGTGTCCCAATATTATTGGATGCATGCGAGGACGTGTCCCAATACTTTTGGCGTCATGCGGGGACATACCCCAGTACTTTTGGATGTGTGCGACGACGTGTCCCAATACATTTGGCCAAGTGATGGATTGTGTCCGAATACTTTTAACCTCGTGCAGGGACGTGTCCCAATACTTTTGGCCACATGATGGATTGTGTCCCAATATTATTGTACGCATGCGGGGACATGTACAATACATTTGGAGAAGTAAAGTATTGTGTCCAAATACTTTTGGCTGCGTGCGGGGACGTGTCCCAATACTTTTGGCCACATAATGGATTGTGTCCCAATGTTATTGGATGCATGCGAGGACGTGTCCCAATACTTTTGGCCTCATGCGGGGACATCTCGCAGTGCTTTTGGATGCATGCGACGACGTGTCCAAATACATTTGGCCAAGTGATGGATGGTGCCCGAATACTTTTGGTCATGTCCTGGACATGTCCAAATACTTTTGGCCCCATGATGGATTGTGTACCAGTATTTCTGGACGCATGCGAGGATGTGTCCCAATACTTTTGCCATCGTGCGGAGACATATCAAAATAGTTTTGGACGCCTGCGGGGACGTGTCCCAAAACATTTGGCCAAGTGATTCGGATTGTGTCCGAATACTTTTGGCTTCGTGCCGAGGTGTGTCCCAATACTTTTGGGAGTAATAAGAAAAAGAATATATACAATAAGAGATAACAATATGCAGCGCTTTTCGAGCACCATATAATAACCAAAGCGTGTGTTCTCTTCAGGATCGCCCGGATGATTCGGCAAGAGCGTGGCAACGCCCTGCTGGTCGGCGTAGGCGGGACCGGGAAGCAGTCTCTGACGCGATTGGCCGCCCACATGTGCGGCTATCGCTGCTTCCAGATCGAGCTGAGCCGCGGCTACAACTACGACAGCTTTCACGAAGACCTGCGGAAACTCTACAAGATGGCGGGCGTGGACGGCCAGGACATGGTCTTCCTCTTCACCGACAGTCAGGTACCCTGGCGATTCCTGTTGTAGGAATAAGTTTGTGAACCCCTTGGGATGTTCTAGGTTTCTGTACCGAGTGATCATTTCGATCTAAATCCCGGCCCTAATCTGCTCAAACTGATAGCATAACAGTTGTAGCAGGCCCTGCCATGCCCCCGGGGGGCGCCGTGAGGCGAAGTGTTACAGCGTTAATGAGCTGTGTTAATTATCCGCGTGTGATTGGCTCAGATCGTGGTGGAGGAGTTCCTGGAGGACCTCAACAACATGCTGAACTCTGGTGAGGTGCCCAACCTGTTTGAGAAGGATGACTTGGAGTACGTGCTGGCGGCCACGCGGCCCCGCGCCAAGGAGGCTGGGATCGCCGAGGGAAACCGGGACGAGGTCGGTCTGGACCGCGACTTAACGTGTCCATCTACTGCATCCATCCTTTCGTTCACCTCTATTCTCTAGCTAGATCTGTTCCACTTAACACCAAATCCGTACCTGCTTACATTCAGCTAGATCTCAGTCATCCACCTGGACATTTATCCATTCTTCAATCTTTCATCCATTCATCCATCCATTCCTGCATTTTTCATCACTTCCTCTGTTCATTCCTCCATTTGTTATCCATTCCTCCATTTTCTCCTCCATTTTCTCCTTCATTCATCTATTTGTTATCCATTCCTCCATCCATTCCTTCATTTTCCCATTCATTGCTCCATTTTTTCCTCCATACCTCCATCTTTCCTCCATTTGTTATCCATTCCTCTGTCCATTTCTCCATTTTCTCCTCCAGTCCTCCGTTTATCCATTCCTCCATCCATCCTTCCATTTTCCCATCCATTCCACCATTTGTTATCCATTCCGCCATCCATTCCTCCATTTTCTTCTCCATTCCTCCGTTTTCTCCTCAATTTTCTCCTTGATTCCTCCATTTGTTATCCATTCCTCCATTTTCCCATCCATTTTCTCCTCCATTCATCCATTTGTTATCTATTCCTCCGTCCATTCCTCCATTTTCCCATCAATTCCTCCATTTTCTCCTCCATTCGTCCATTTGTTATCTATTCCTCCATCCATTCCTCCATTTTCCCATCCATTCCTCCATTTTCTCCTCCATTCGTCCATTTGTTATCTATTCCTCCATCCATTCCTCCATTTTCCCATCCATTCCTCCATTTTCTCCTCCATTCGTCCATTTGTTATCCATTCATCTATCCATTCCTGCATTTTTCATCAATTCTTCCGTCCTTTTCTCCATTTCCATCTGTTTATTTTGTTATCTATTCCTCCATCCATTCCGACATTTTCCCATCCATTCCATCCGTTTTCCTCCAGTTCATCCATTTGTTATCTATTTCCTCCATCCATTCATTGGGTATCTATCCTCCACCATTTCCGCATTTTCCCATCCATTACTCCATTTTATCCTACATTCGGTCAGAGGGGGGGATCTATTCCTCCATGCCAGTTCTCCCATTTTCCCATCCAGTTCCTCCATTTTCTCCTCCCATTCGTCCATTTGTTAGAGATTCCTCCAGGCCATTCCGACATTTTCCCATCCATTCCTCCAGGTGTCTCCTCCATTCGTCCAGGGGTGATCCAAGGTAATCTATCCATTCCTGCCATTTTTATCAATTCTTCCCGTCCTTCTACTCCATTGCCATCTGTTTATCCTAATTGTTTTATCCGTTCCTTCCTTATTCATACATTAACTCCTTATTCCAGCCATCTTCATTCATTCATCCATCCATCCATCCTTTCATTATTGCATCCACCCTGCCCACCCCATCCATCAGTTCATTATTTCATACAATCAATACATCCACTGGTTCATCTTTCAATTCATTCATTCATCCATTAATATATTTTCTCTCTATGTTCATCCTTTTGATTTATCCATATGCTTATTCATCCATCCATCCAATCGACAGTCGTGGTTCGTTCTTTATATATTCTTTATATACAACCATTGGCCACTAATCCATCCACCTCTCCATCCGTTCCTCCATCTATAGGCTACTTGAGTGTATTTTCGGAGCCATCAGCATCATGTCCGTTTGAACCTTGTATGTGCAGGTCTTCCAGTTCTTCATCTCCCGTGTTCGGGAGAAGCTACACATGGTGCTGTGCATGAGCCCGGTGGGCGACGCTTTCCGCTCACGCTGCCGCATGTTCCCCTCGCTGGTCAACTGCTGCACCATCGACTGGTTTGTACAGGTCGGTCCCAGTAGATTCCCTGTTTGATTTGTTCTGGGATTTGTGTTTGTTGTTGGTTTTGCGTAGTAATCTTCTGCTTGTGCTCACAGTACAGTGTGATGGTGTAAATGTACAGGTGAATGCCGCCTCTCATTATCTCTCTCTCTCTCTCTCTCTCTCAGTGGCCGTGCGAGGCTCTTCTCTCCGTCTCTCGGACGTTTTTCCAGAGCATGGACTTTGGCAGCGAGAGCATGAAGAGCTGCTTGTCTCAGATGTGTGTGGAGATCCACACAAGCGTGACGGACATGGCTGAACGCTTCTACCTGGAGCTACGGCGCCGATATTACACCACGCCCACTTCCTACCTGGAGCTCATCAACCTTTACCTGACCATGCTGGGTAATAAGAGGCAGCAGCTGGAGGCGGTGAGGGTCAATCATTTATTTAAGACATCTGGAGGAAGAGTAGAAGATGTGGTTATGGAGGCTGCTGGGATAGTGAGACAGAGAGAGTGTGGGTGTGGGTTTTATGGGTTCATGGGATGTGACCATACAATACAATACAATATACCCTGATATAGTTATACAAGTTTCAAGGGTGTGACCCTACACCCTTCTTATGCAGCTTACAGTTCTGCATTATCCAGAGATATGACCTTACAACCTCGTGATACAGCTTTCTGTTATACGTGATCCAGGGATGTGACCCTACTCCCTTATTACACAGCTTACTGTTCTACATGATCTAGGGATGCGACCGTACAACCTCATGATACAGCTTAGAGTTCTGCAAGTTTCAAAGATGTGACCATATGCCCTTTTTACACAGCTTACACTTCAACAAGTTTCAGGGATGTGACCATTTGCCCTTATTACACAGTGTATAGTTCTACAAGTTCCAGGGATGTGACCAAACAACCTCATGATACAGCTTACACTTCTACATGATCTAGGGATGCGACCATACAACCTCATGTTACAGCTTAGAGTTCTGCAAGTTTCAGGGATGTGACCCTACACCCTTATTACACAATTTAGAGCATTACAAGTTCCTGGGATGTGATCATGCAGCCTCATGATGCAGCTTACAATTACACATGATTCAGGGATGTGACCATATGCCCTTATTACACAGTGTACAGTTCTACAAGTTCCAGGGATGTAACCAAACAACCTCATGATGCAGCTTACACTTCTACATGGTCCAGGGATGCACATCCATGTAACCAGTATAACTCTAAGCTGTATTATGAGGTTGTATGGTCACATCCATAAATCTTGTATAACTATGAGGTGTTTCATGAGGGTTTGTGGTCACATCCCTGTAATATGAGCAGTTCTATGAGGTTCTATGGTCGCATCCATAAATCTTGCATAACTATCATATTATGAGGTTGTATGTTCGCGTCCCTGTAACCAGCATAACTATATGCTGTTTCGTGAGGTTGCATGGTCAAGTCCCTAAACCTTGTATAACTGTAAGAGCTATCATGAGGTTTTGTGGTCACATCCCTAGATTTTGTAAAAAACAGAAGCAGTATCATGAGGTGTTATGGTTAGATCTGCTACTAGAAAAAATGCCATGTGCATGTTGTCATGAGGTTGTGTGTTCAAATCTCAGCTGCTATTTTACATGTAGAAGGAGCAGGAGGAAAATATCCAAAAGGTTACAAGGTTAATCCCATGTAAAGAATTGAAGACATGTGTGACAGAAGACGTGTGTGTGTATGTAGGCTCGTGACCGGGTGAAGAATGGTCTGATGAAGCTGTTGGAGACCAACGAGCTGGTGGGTACGATGAAGGCCGAACTGTCCGCTCTGGAACCGGTGCTTAAACAGAAGTCCATCGACGTCAACGCGCTCATGGAGAAACTCTCAGTGGACCAGGAGAAAGCCGACCAGGTGTGTGTGTGTGTGTGTGTGTGACAACCAGAAGGTTTGTGTATGTAACTACTGACACTTTGACCCGCAGGTCCGCAGCATGGTGAAGGAGGACGAGGCCCTGGCGAAGGTCAAAGCGGAGGAGACCCAGGCCATCGCGGACGACGCGCAGCGCGATTTGGACGAGGCCCTGCCTGCCCTGCAGAGCTCCAACAAGGCCCTGGATGCGCTGGACAAGGCCGACATCTCTGAGATCCGGGTCTTCACCAAGCCGCCTGACCTGGTCATGACCGTCATGGAAGCCGTGTGCATCCTGCTCAACAGCAGGTGGGTGCCACTGGAGTCTGGGGCCTGCGAGCCGGACCTTCTGAAGGGGGGGGGGCCTTAACCTTTTCGCACTCTCCCCCGACAGGACAGACTGGGCCAGTGCCAAGCAGGTCCTGGGAGACTCCAACTTCCTGAAGAAGCTGACCGAGTACGACAAGGACAACATCCGGCCGCAGATCCTGCAGAAGCTGCAGCGCTACATCCAGAACCCGGACTTTGTTCCGGAGAAGGTGGAGAAAGTGTCCAAAGCCTGCAGGTCCATGTGCATGTGGGTGAGAGCCATGGACCTCTACTCCCGCGTCCTCAAAGAGGTGGGGCCAAAGCGAGAGAAGCTGGCTGCTGCCCGGGTGAGTCCAACTAGAGTGAATACAGGGTGGGAGATAAAGAACCTGAATCTCACAGTGAAGGATGGATGGATAAATGCAGAGTTGGATGTGCCATAGAAGTCAAACTGAACCTGTCGTTGTTCCAGGCCGAGCTGGATGCTACCAAGGCCACTCTGAGGGAGAAGGAGGAGAAGCTGAGGGAGGTGGAGGATCAGATCCGGGTGCTGCAGGAGCAGTACAGGTGCAACGTGGCTGAGAAAGAGACTCTGGGTGAGAAGAGGATAAGATTGGGGGCCTGTAGCATTAAGTTTTACCCCAGCCATTTAGGAGCCTCCTCTCTGTGTGTCCGTGTGTCTAGCTAAGTCCATGGCTCTGGACACGAGGCCCGGCTGGACCGCTCGGGGGGAAGCTAGGGAAGCTGACGGCGGCTCTGGACGACGAACGCTGAGCGCTGGCAGGAGAGCGTCGCTCAGTTCGAGCTGGAGATCAACAACGTCATCGGGAACGTGTTCGTTGCCGCTGCCTGCGTGGCTTACTACGGAGCCTTCACCTCCAGCTACAGACAGCTGGTTAGCGCACTATTACAGAGGCCTTTGACCGCCTCACCCGCGCGGACGTACGGCATCATATATACCGTGTGTGTGTGTGTGTGTGTGTGTGTGTGTGTGTGTGTGCGCAGCTGATAGAGCAGTGGATTTCTCGCTGTCAGGACCTCGGGATCCCTATCAGCTCCAACTTCAGTCTGATCGGGATCCTGGGCGACCCGTATGAAATACGGCAGTGGAACGCCGACGGTCTGCCCCGCGACAACGTCTCTACCGAGAACGGCATCCTGGTGACCCGCGGCCGACGCTGGCCACTCATGATCGACCCTCAGGATCAGGTAACCACCTGTGGGGTTGTTATGTTTAAGTGTAGCATTATTGTGTCATGAGGTTTGCGATACAGCCGAGTCCATTTGCCACGCCCACTAGCGGATGAGTGAGGAGTTGCTGCGGTTCGACGCCCTTGCAGTATGCTCTAAGGTTCCTCTGAAAGAGAAAGACGGAGGCTCGATGTCTGGCACAGACATGCAGCACTGTGCAAAAGTCTTGGGCCACCATTAGATATGTTGTCTTAGCAAAACATGTATTTCCTGTATTTTCTGGTTGTTTTCTAATAAAGAGGCCGAGAAATAATTATATATGGTCATTATAGCATTGCTAAAGCAGATCTAATTTAATGGTGGCCTGAGACTTTTGGACAATTCATGTTGTCGCCTTACACCAGCAGCTCCCAATGCAGAGGGTGTTATATGGGGGCGCAGCAAGTGTGGTAGAAATAATTTTATTTTTGATCTAATACTGCTGAGATACCGCTTCTGTTCTTCCCTGTGTAATCTGGAATTATTCTTAAAACTTGATGTTGAACTTGAGTTTGTGTCGTTCTCATGTTCAAGTGGGATTTAGGTAAGTCCCTAATCAACACGAAAACGAATTTAATTATAGCTGTAGTTTAATTAGTAAACAAATGGACCTAGAGTGATCTTTTCATTGTTACGTTCTGACACTTGGAGCAAAGCCTATGTTTAAAGCCTTCTGTAGGTCAGTGTAAGGTGACGTCTGGTTAAAGTTCAGCATAACCCACGAGTTAAGGTCTTTTGGTGAGGGACACTAAGGGCGCTACCCTACACTCGTTAAATTTCCTAATAAATGACTATTATCTGGATGGTCTTGCCGGTTTTGCGTCCCTCCTTCCTCAGTGGCAGAGGGACGTCGTGAGACTGGAAATCAGGCCGAACAAAATAAGGGAGAGAAGTGGGGAAAAAAAGGTTTAAACCAGGTTTTTACCAAACAGCTCTAAATTACATCAGAATCTCAGTATGGATAACCAATAGGCTCAAGATGTGACACGTCCTCTTGTCAATCGCAGGCGAACCGCTGGATCCGCACCAAAGAGGCGAAGAACGGCCTGAAGGTCATCAAGCTGACGGACGCAGGGTTCCTGCGCACCCTCGAGAACGCCATCCGTCTGGGCATGCCTGTCCTCCTCGAAGAGGTGAGCTGTACCCCCTTGCCCCTTCTCGTCTTCTTCGCCCGACTGTGTCACTTAACAAGCTCGTCGGGCAAAAGACCAAGCTTTCTGCATGCTATGATATGGATGCCGAAATGGTCAAAAAGCGCCGAATGCAGAAAGAGAAAAACAGTCAAAACGTCCTGACACGCACAAATCAGTTCAGTAGAAACAAGACGATTAAACCTGTTCACGAGTTCAAGCAACAACCTGTGCAGAGTTGTGCAAAAGTTTTGGCACCCCTTTATGTGTTTTTTTTTCCTCATTGAGAAGAGCTTGGCACAACTTGTCTTGAGACTGAAAGCTGTGTTTAAAACGTGCCTGTCTTTTGTGTAGCTTAAGGAGGCTCTGGACCCGGCTCTGGAGCCCGTGCTGCTGAAGCAGACGTTCGTGTCCGGCGGCAGGACGCTGATCCGCCTGGGCGATTCCGACATCGATTACGACAAAAACTTCCGATTCTACATGACCACCAAAATGGCCAACCCTCACTATCTCCCCGAGGTTTGTTTATGTGTGTGTGTGTGTGTGTGTGTGTGTGTTTGTGCGAGTGCTTTGCATGGCGACCCCGCTGTTATCGCCATATCTCTATCCAATCCCTCTTTGTCGGAGAGGATGTGAGAGAACGACCGGACAGCCAAGTGCCAAAAACGCAGCACCCTGGAGCTTGGCGCTGGCTTGAAGGTCAGCTGGATGCCGGTGCAGGTCCAGAATCAGCTGCCAAGCGCTAATGCCAGCAGCACAGTGCTGTCAGAGAGAAGAGAGAGCGCTGCTCGATGGAGATATGCTGTCTCAGTGGGCTCCTCACTCACAGCGCTAACATTTGACAACTCGGGCCTGCCAGATCGTTTTATCTCTCACATAAATATGGCCCACAACTGCGCCTAAAACATGAACGTTTTCTCGTCGTGTCGGCCCACATTCTGCCCGGACAACTTCTCTAGAACATTCGATCGTTTCCAGACTCGGGCCCCAGCTTGAGATGCTTTCATATAATCTGGCCAGAATGCAAAACATTGACCCTCACGTTTCACACGACAGCGCGCTTCTCAGAGCTAGAGCTGGCCAAATCACTGATTGAGACGTTAGCAAAGTGCTTGGGAATGGAGGTGTTTCTTGGCCAGACTGGTGACACAGAGCCTTTTACTCGGGGGGCAGCAGGTGCTTCAGAATGCTTCTTCTTGGGAAAGTAGGTGCCTCTTGGGCCAGACAAGATTCCCAGAGTTTCAGATTGGGGACGCCAGTCTTTCTTGGCCATCCTCCATTCCGAACGTTCCTTATTGGGAAAGTAGGTGCCTGTGGGCTCATTGTTTTGACCCAGCCAATCAGCTCCTGCAAGCCTTACCATTAAAGTTAAATAATGTAAAAAAACCATTTTGGTTTCCATTTTTTTTTATAGGTCTGTATCAAAGTGACCATTATCAACTTCACCGTGACCAAGACCGGCCTGGAGGATCAGCTGCTCAGGTAACGCAGGGGGAGGAAGCGTTGGTAGGACCACTTGCAAACTGGTCAGGTCTGCAGAGCGAGAAACATGTCGGTATGTGTCCGCAGTGACGTGGTGCGCCTGGAGAGGCCCGAGCTGGAGGAGCAGAGGAACCAGCTGATCGTACGCATCAACACCGACCGCAACCAGCTCAAAGCCATCGAGGATCGAATCCTCAAACTGCTGTTCACCTCGCAGGGCAACATCCTCGACAACCAGGAGCTCATCCACACCCTGCAGGAGTCCAAGGTCAGGGTCTGGGTCTGAGGGAACGTACTTAGATATGGATACGTGTCGGAGAGTGTGTGTGTGTGTGTGTGTGTGTGTGTGTGTGTGTGTGTGAACGAGCACAGTAATCGAGACTGCATTCCTCTTCCCCGTGCTCGGTCAGCGTGAGATGGGGATAGATGAGAGTTTTAAGGCGGAGGCGTGCTGACAGATGGATGGAAAGATGGCATCGTGACGGCTTTGCCCTTGAGGGGGATAAACTTTGATCCATCTTTCGATCCGTTGCCTCGTCCTTAAATCCTCCGGACGTCCAGCTGTGGGACGTTTCTACAAAGCGTACACAGCAACGCATTTGGAGCCGGTCATTACCGAGGGGGGGTGCCAATACTTCTGGAGCAAAGTCCGTGACCCCATCATGGCCACGTAAATGCAAACAGATGTCATCGAACCTGCCTCTGTTTACTCGCCATTCGTCTTTGTTAAGCCCCAGTCTTTGTTTCCATGGCTGAAATACCTGTGTGTGTGTGTGTGTGTGTGTGTGTGTGTGTGTGTCTGGTGCAGGTGACATCGGAGGCCATTAAGTGTCGCCTGGAGGAGGCCGAGGCCACGGAGCTGATGATCAACGCGGCCAGGGAGAAGTATCGGCCCGTGGCCACGCGAGGATCGTCATGTACTTCGTCATCGCCCTGCTGGCCGACATCGACCCCCATGACCAGTTCTCGCTCAAGTATTTTAAACAGGTCTCAACCCACACACACCCACACACACACACACACTCAAACAAAACATAAACATGTAGAACTCGTTAACATGGTTAGAAGTGATGTTAACTGGATAGCAACCACCCTACACAACACCATAGCAACCCTTGGGACACCATAGCAACCATTCCTTATATTAGATAATAAGCCAATAACTACCAACGGCTCCATGACCTAAAATGAAGTGGTTTTTCTGACGGCCAATTGGTTTCTTCTGCACTGTTCAACAGCAACCATCGAGAACATCGCCTAGCACGGGAGCCTCGGCGAGAGGTTACGGGATTCTCCTGGACCGCCGCTCCTCGCGCCTACACCAACGTTCCCGGGGCCTGTTTGAGCAGCACAAGGCCATCTACAGCTTCATGCTGTGCGTGGAGATCATGATGGAGAGAGGCGAGATCGGCCCTCACGAGTGGTCCTACTTCCTCCGAGGAGCCGGTGGCATTGACAAGGTTCGTGTGTTGTGTGTGCCTTAATATGCCAGAAAGTGTGACGTCGACTCAACTTGCGCCTCTCTCTCTCTCTCTCTCTCTCTCTCTTGCAAGGAGCTCTCGGAGAAGCCCGACATTCCTTGGTTGTCCGATTCCATGTGGAAGACGTGCTGTGATTTGGAGACGACGCTCCCCTGCTTCAGCGGCATCACCAGAGACATCGTGTCCACGCCTATCAGTGTTCAGCTGGGTAAGCCCACCATTGTTTTCACACACTCAGGGGGAAAGCACCTCTTCTCTCTATCAGCATTATATGCAGATCTACTGATCCTACTGACCTGTATAATAGCAGTGACCCAATATCATGGGAGCCCCGAAGCCCCAGACAGGGCACAAAGAGGCCCCTGAAGGGCAATGACTGTAATTCAGTCAGTTTTTTTCGGCCTACAGCTCTTAACAAAAATCGCAACTTGGTCCAGGGTGCACCCTGAGGTGATGATGCTCTTTGCGACCCTGAAGGTCCCCGTCAGGGCACAGAGAAACGACTAGCAACCACCTACACAAAAAAACCATAGCAAACACAGAGGACAACATAGCAAACCACCTAGTACAACACCATAGGCAACCACCTGCAACACTTCTTAGCACTTCCCCTGGGATTCCATATCGACAACCATAGCAACCACCTAGGAAAACCATAGCAAACCACCTAGTACACCATAGCATCCACCTGGGAAGACCATGACAAACACCTAGCAAACTCAAACTTTTGCCTTCTAGTTATTTTTATTCTATTTCCTCTAAAGGATGCTTGGATGTGGCCTGTGACATCCGGAGCAGTGGGAGAGCTACGTGACATCAAACACACCCTCCCAGCATCAGCCTGAAATCAGGGGCCACTTGAACGAGCGCCTCAGATCTTTCCAGAAACTCCTTCTCATTAAGAGCTTCAGTGAAGAGAAGGTTTGCGGAGGGGCGGATTTGGCCTTTGATGGGCGTATAATCCGAATTTTACCCTTTGATCTTTATCGCACGTGCCCACAGGTCGTTCTTGCGGTGACCGAGTTTGTGATCGTCAATCTCGGGAGGCAGTTTGTCGAGAATCCGCCCATGGATCTGGCAACTCTGTACGCCGACATGTCTCCCTCCACGCCTCTAGTGTTCATCCTCAGCACCGGCTCCGATCCCATGGGAGCATTCCAGAGATTCGCCAAGGAGAAGGGACAGCAGGACAGGTAACGACACGCATTGGCGTGTAGGGTCAGCGTGGATGTTCCCATGTGCAGTACCCTTTCCCTCCACAGGGTGGAGTCCATTTCTCTGGGTCAGGGTCAGGGGCCCATAGCGGAGAAGATGATCGGCGAGGCCCTGAAGAACGGCAACTGGATCTTCCTGCAGAACTGCCACCTGGCCGTGTCCTGGATGCTCGCAATGGAGGAACTCATCAAGAGCTTCTCCGAGCCTGGTGTGTGTGTGTGTGTGTGTGTGTGTGTGTGTATGTGTGTTAGAGTTCGGTCCACCAATAACAGGTCTTTATTGTTGGTATTGGCTGC
The DNA here is from genome assembly GCA_025084515.1 of Ancistrus triradiatus. Lineage (NCBI taxonomy): Eukaryota > Metazoa > Chordata > Actinopteri > Siluriformes > Loricariidae > Ancistrus > Ancistrus triradiatus. Next base: position 210,303 of record JAJAGP010001269.1, read on the forward strand.
TTATTGCTGAGATGTGACTGACTGGTTTTGCAGGCTCCGTCATACACGAGAACTTCAGGCTGTTCCTCAGTTCAATGCCGACCAGCATGTTCCCTGTCACGGTGCTCCAAAATTCAGTCAAGGTACCGACAGTGACACTACAGCAGGCCGTGAGCCCCTTTGGCTTAAAAACCACTGATCCTATTTAAGCTCTCTTGATTGGGACGTGCGGTGCTCGTGTGTTTTCTCCTGTGCCAAAGCGCATCGCGTTCGTCTGAACGACTTGACGGCGCGGCTCGCATATTAATCTCGACGGAAGGTCGCCATAATTTCTCAGAGCGCCGCGTGTAAATGAACCTAACGACCGTGTTACGTCTGACTAGGTGACTAACGAGCCGCCCAAGGGCCTACGTGCCAACGTGCGACGGGCTTTCACTGAAATCAGCGGCACGTTCTTCGAGGAGCACGTCCTGCAGAGGAAGTGGAGGAAGATGGTCTTTGGAGTGTGCTTCTTCCACGCCATCGTTCAGGTCAGAGATCGTGAGGCCGAGTCATTTAAAGGCTTGCAGAAAAACAGATTGTAAAATGTTCACGGAAAAATGAAACTAATAATCAGACTGTTTATTTCATCATGTTATAGACTGTCTGATGTGAAACTGGTGTGTGTGTGTGTGTGTGTGTGTGTGTGTGTATAGGAGAGGAAGAAGTTCGGGCCTCTGGGTTGGAACATTCGTTACGAGTTCAATGACAGTGACAGGGAGTGTGCGCTCCTCAACCTCAATCTCTACTGCCAGAAAGGCCAAATCCCCTGGGATGCTCTCATCTACATCACTGGTAGGTGTGTGTGTGTGTGTGTGTGGGTGTGTGTGTGTGAGTGTGTGTTAGTGTCAGAGAGAGAGAGAGAGAAAGAAAGAGTGTGTTTTGGTGAGAATTATTCATGGCATTATTCATCGATCCGCACCGTCTCACCGGCCCCTCATCCGTGCCCTGAGAGAGGGAGAGTGTGTGTGTGTGTGTGTGTGTGTGTGGACATGGTTCATGCACCAGAGCAATATCGGTACAGCTTTGTTAAAGGCAGAATAAAGGCAGGTGAGTGCGGGTTAACGGAATGGAAACGCGAGCGATGGAACAAAGCAGAGCAAAAGTATGCGGACACGTCTTCTAATTGGCGGGATCAGGTTGTACCTCAGATCTCCACCACCTCAGAACTCGTCGAATTCAGTACGCATTTAGACCAGAAAAAAAACGTCTCGGTTCTTGTTGTTTGCTCGGTACTCGAAGCGCACTTGCTTCAACTTCGAGTTGAGCCGCGCGAATCATTTCAGCTGAAACTCGATTCACGATTCAGTACGCAGTGATTCAGATTCACAACACCCATTTCTTAATTTTTTTTACACCTTCAGTAATGTATTCTTAGTGCAAATAAATTCCCATGGGTCCTAAAAATGCAAGGGAAACCGAAAGGAACACAGGCTGAGTTCACCAATAGAGTAAGTGTTTTGCCTGTACGTTTTACTTTCAACCGATGACTCACTAAATGACTCACTAAATGACACAACAACACGACTGGATTAATGCATATAATGCCTTATATAATATAATGACATTATTGGGAGAAATGAGAGAAACCTTGCTCAGTACTCAGCGTTTTCGGTTCTCGACGAGCCTTCTGGAACTGTATACCGCTGTATTTGACTTGACAGACCCAACGAAAGCAAGTGGGCATTTTAACTTTGTTTGAACTCTCTGTTTGTACTGTTTGAACTCGCTGTTTGAGCTGTTTGACCTCTGGTTGAACTCGCTGTTTGTGCTCTGGTTGAACTCGCTTTTTTGTGCTGTTTGACCTCGCTGTTTGTGCTCTGGTTGACCTCGCTGTTTGAGCTGTTTGACCTAGCTGTTTGTGCTCTGGTTGAACTCGCTGTTTGTGCTCTGGTGGAACTCGCTATTTGACCTAGCTGTTTGTGCTGTTTGACCTCACTGTTTGTGCTCTGTTTGACCTCGCTGTTTTTGCTGTTTGAACTCACTGTTTGTCCTCTGGTTGAACTCGCTGTTTGTGCTGTTTGAACTTGATGCTTGTGCTGTTTTAACTTGATGTTTGTGCTGTTTGAACTTGCTGTTTGTGCTTTGTTTAAAGTTGCTGTGTGTGCCCTGTGTGTGTGTGTGTTTGTGTGTGTTTTTAGGGGAGATTACTTACGGAGGGAGGGTTACAGACGCGTGGGATCAGCGCTGTTTGCGTACCGTCCTCAAGCGCTTCTTCTCACCGGCCACTCTAGAGGAAGGCTACAACTACTCCGCCTCAGGTATATACACACACACACACACACACCCACACACCCCCACACGTGCACACACGCACAATGGCACATCATTCCTGGCTCTGATTCTTGCCCGCAGGCATCTACTTTGCTCCCGAATTTGACACCCTGAAGGAATTCACCGACTACATTGAGCAGCTCCCGATCGCGGACGATCCGGAGATCTTTGGGATGCACGAGAACGCCAGCCTGGCTCTCCAGGTAAAGAGACGCGGTAGCGGAACGCGCCGTACTGCTGTTTGGGCGGTAGTTTCAGTTTCATTCACAGGTCCGCATTTTGTCGTGACCCGCACAGAGGCAGGAGACGTCGACTCTGATCAGCACCGTCCTGGAGGTGCAGCCGCGCTCCTCGGCATGCGCCGGAGGCAAGAGCGACGACGAGGCGGTGCTGGAGCTTACCGAGTCTGTCCTCAGCAAGATCCCCGGTCAGCACCGAGCGCACCCACGACTC
>JAJAGP010001270.1:0-212709 GCA_025084515.1 Ancistrus triradiatus
TGGACGTAGTTATTAGGAGATAATCTAAAGTTGTAAAGTTGCTTTGAGACAATGCTCCAATGTAAAAAGCGCTATATAAATAGATCTGACTTGACTTAAAGGGCATCTGCTAAATGCTGTAAATGTAAGTCTTTTTTCAAATTGTTTAGTCGAGTTTCAAGTCATCAAATTCAGAACTTGAGTTGCACTGCAAACTGCTCTGCTTTGCCTTTCTTTCCCTTGAATTTCAATCCAAAAGTAAAAACAGGACAAGCTCAAGGCCGCTCACATCGACCCTCTTCATAAACTCGAGCCTGTTCCCATGGACCTGAGACTGGATTTGATTTCTTTCCCATCATTCACATCTATTAATCCACTCTGACGTTTCCTCACATGTGTCCTTGTGTTAATCAAACACTGAAACTGCCCGTGACTGTGAGAAACATCTCAGAGCCTCAAACAAAGTGAAGTTAGTATAAATACCATGCACCTGAAACACTGACCTCAGTGAAAGAGCAGAGAGAACAGTCAGCATGTTCCCTATCTGGTCCTGCATTTCACTTCTCCTGACTTCGGTTCTGGCTTTACCGATCGACCACAATAAGACGTGGAACGGCACGAGGTAAGACATGGACAAACACGACCAGCTGCTTTTTCATTAATCAGTTTAAGCTGAACTTCAATCATAAATCTGCTTTGCTTCATGCAGTGATGATGCCGCCACCACTCTGGTTCCTTCATTTCGAAACTCCACTTATCAAAGGTAGGTGCAGTCAGACGGCGTGGGATGCCACCTTACCAGCATCTGTTCGGTTACCTCCGGTTTATATAAGCCTGATATATCTAGAGTGCTTGAAAGTTTGTGAACCCTTTAGTTTTTTATATTTCTGCATAAATATGAGCTAAAACCTCATCCCATTTCCATACAAGTCTTAAAAGTAGATAAAAATATTATACATGGTCATTTATTTATTGAAGAAACTGTGAGTGTTAAAAGTATGTAAACTTTTGCTTTCAGTATCGGCTTTAAATGTCATATGTTACTCTCATTTACAAGGAAATATCTGGACTTCTATAACAGGACCAACAATATGAGCCTTCCAGGGTGAGTATTCTGTACGGAGTGACTAATGTGACATGGCTGGGTTATTTTATCAGCACGTTCTATAAGCATCACCTCCTCCATCTATATAGTCCTATTTATTAGGATTTTAATCATCAAGGTGGCAGTCAGAGGTAGCAGAAGCACACAAATTCTTTACTTAAGTAAAAGGCACTACTAAAAGTTGAAGTACGACTTATATGTTTCACGCGAGTACAAGTATAAAAGTACACGCTACTGAATGTAAAAGTAAAAGTATTTCTTTAAAAAAGTATTTTACCTCCATTTTTGAAGTTGTGCAGATCTATGATTATGAAATATTATACAGTTTTTAATCTACCTCTTATGTTGATGCCAGGAATAGAATTCACTGTATTGGGGACATACAACAAAAAGTCTAGAGTGTGATTAATAAAAACAGGGTAAAGTGTATAGAGTTATTTTTGGGAGTAGAATGCATTACGCTGAACATTAAAAAGTGTTAGAAAGACTTTATAAGGTTTATACTTTCAGAGTGTCACATATAAGGCAAATTTTGACATTTCCGAGTATCTCCATCATCTCATATACATGCCTGTAAAGTTGTACTTGCTACTCAAGAGCACCTCCAAAATCATGGAGTGTTACAAAAATTGAAAGGGACACGCCTGTGATATTCTATTCTTTAGCTGCCAAAATAGAGTTGCCTAAATAAAAAAGAAAATCAGATAGATTAAACGGATAAATAAGCAGATTTATAAAAGCTCAAATAACGAGCTTGTTTTGAAAATGTAGTGAGTAAAAGTACAGATTTTTCTTTTAATATCTTGTAAGTAAAAGTAAAAAGTATTAACTTACAGAAAAAATCAAGTAAAGTACAGATGATTGAAGAAATACTTTAAAAAAGGTACAGTAATGAAGTACTCAAACCAGCCTTTCAGAATAACAAATCAGGGTTTAAAAGCTAAAGAACAATGTAAATATCACATGTAACGTCATATGTTTTTCTTATTTATAGTACATATTGGGACTATTCCAGTAACCGGACTGAACAATTCCCTGAAATTGGGTGAGTATTCTGTACGGAATGACTAATGTGACTTGGTTCTGTTATTTCATCTGCACCTATGCACCATAATACCAAACAAAAAGATCTGACACTGTAAAGAAACGAATGACACCTCGACTAATATAATTGGTCATTTAAATCACTGTGATATTCGTCTTGACTGAGAGTTGTATGCTGTACATGTTTTTAGGATACCACCACTAGGAGAGCCATGTCCTTTATCCATATGCGCCACTCTAAACCTGGCTGAGAGGTTGGCGTCTGGTGATGAAATTGCTGGAGGTAGAACTAACGACCCCGATTCATTCGGGAAGAAATGAGAGACAAAATGAATTCCTGATTGCTTCAATGCTTCACGATTATCCAGGGAGCTCAACTGTACTAGTTATGAATGTGTAATGATGTGAAAAAGTACAATATACACAGGGATACACTTTCATCTTCAGCCTTGTAAAGCATTTTACTATGGAAAAAGTTATGGCACTACAGTATAATTCAACTAATTTCGACAAACTGTACAATCATACAAATTCTGTGACACCTAGAGCGTGAAAAACATGTCAATTGTGAGCCCTTTGGCACTGTGTTGTGGACTTTTGCATCATTTAGTTGACCTGACCTTCATCGACATTTGTGGGTTTTTATCTAGAGCAGAGATGTGGGACTGTGGTAGCCTAGCGGGTAAGGTACTGGACTATGGACCAAAAGGTCCAGAGTTCAAATCCCACCTCTGCCAAGCTGCCACTGTTGGGTCTGTAGGAAAAAATGCAATTTTCCTATACCTGTACTATTATGTGGCAGATGCTATTTCATTTCAGAATGTATGTACGTTATGTTAAGTATCTATGAGATCCATATTTCAAGGAGACCAAGGTGGTGAGACATACAGCGCTGTACAATGGTTGCACGATAATGCACAGAACGGACACTCATTTTCGACCATATTAGACACCATTTGCCTGGGCTGCGAAGTGAGTAATTTCCTCAAACCAGAGGTGCGGTCATTCCCAACAGCATGGGGCCTTACATTCTCACCTCAAGACACACACACCATCCTGTATGCAAACTACATATTGCCACAGTCAGCTGACACCCAGGTGATAACTTTGTCCCCTTGTTAGATCAAAGGTTTTTTCTGAATATAAAGATACGTAGCCTGAGAACCTGGGAGAGAAAGTATAATGGTATGAGCTTTTAGAGAGAGAGAACATCGAGAGGCCGACATTCGTTACCATCGCGATCCATCATTCTTGTAAGTTTGTATTATTTGTCTGTATTATTATTATCTGTCTTTTGTAATAAATTCACTGTTACTCCTTTCTTTATACTAGTCTTCTAGTAGTCCTTTCTAGACAGATAATATATATGTAATAATAGATCCTCTTGAAAGCTGTATAGTTAGGCATGTTTAATGGTCATCCTCTGCCATGTGTAAAAGGACTAGATCTTGATATGATTCTAGCTGGCACGTTGATAAAAAAACCCTCTGAACTAACTTAGTGCATTAATACACTAGATATGTTGTAACCGACCTCTGACAGACTTGAATAAGGTTTGTAATATATTGCGTTATATAATATACACTGAAGTTTGCACGTCGGTATGAAACCTCTGAATAGAGTTAATATTAATAGGAGATGCTAAATTAAACTTGGAGTCAGATATTAAACTAAATTGGAGTCAAATCATAAACAATAATAACACGCATCTATCCTTCGACTGCGTCCTATTTCCGTCTTTGGTCATAGAGTCGCAGAGGGTTAATAAGAGCTCTGATAATCTCAGACATAAAAACCCTACAGGTACCTTGAGGCAAGACCCTTAACCCACAATTGCTTGGATTGTAAGATTGTACCAATTGTAAGTCGCTCTGGATAAGGTTTTCTACTAAATGCTGTAAATGTAAATGCAGAGCTTTTTCTATCAACTCTTTCCAGTATTGTAGTATTAGTTGGAACACTTGATTTTTGTAGAAGAAATCAGGTTTAATCCTTCATTCATCTTGTTTGTAATGAATTATCAGTGTGTTCAATAAAAAAATTAAACGTGCAAACGTTGCATGTAGTTTTGCATGCACGTTACACTTTACAATGAAATATAATGATTAATATCTGTGCTCTCAAACCACCTTAAATAATCCTTGGAGCAGGTGTCTCTGTTTCAGTGCTAAATCAGCACGGTGCATCCTGGGCACTGAGTGAACTCTTTATTATCTGAGTGTGTTTACAATCCAGCTGCGGCTACTTCGTTCGCAGGGTGCAAGACTTCTTTTAGTTCCTAGAATTAAAAAAGTCCACAGCAGGGGGGAAGGCTTTCTCATACATGGCCCCCCAACTATGGAATAAACTTCCCACTTTAGTTCGAGACTCAGACACTCTACAAATTTTAGAGTCTAGGCTAAAGACATACCTATTTAACACAGGCTTTTTGACTAGATTTAGACCAGGATGCATGGCTTGGGTCACTGGGGCCGGAGTCTGGAGTCATGTCTGGCCTGCCTGCCTTGTCCGCTAAGCAGGGAGTGTCGAGGGGCGGTCTGGCTGAACTGGGCTTCGGTCCTCGTGATCTTGACTCATGCATCCTTGCCTTAGACTAAGGGCAGAGCTGGGGGTTTCATAGTCAAAGAGTCTTATGGTGATCAGACGATGTTTGGGATGCTGTCTTCTGTCTCCCGTGGGGTTGCCAATGTCTCATGTGATCCCTCTTGGCTGCGTTTCCTACCAGTTATTCCTCTTTAGCTCTAGCTATGCTGCTATAGCTAATGCTGTCGGGGTCTCATGCTACACATGGCATCAGTAATTGTTAATAGACACCGTGCTCTTAATCAATAACTAATTACATTTTCTGTTTTATCTTCCGGTACCAGTTCTAGCCCCACACATGATGTTCCATCCGCTGCAGCTCCACTCAAGCTGCTTCCGTCATCAGCTCCAGCTCCATCCATACCCAGGCCACTTAATGCCGATGTGCATACTTCACATTTTATTCGAACTTTGACTCCATGAATTTAGTTTCGCTCTTAGAGTTTATCATCTATGGAGGTTGGTCCCTTTTTGAGTCTTGGTCCTCCCAAGGTTTCTTCCTATAACACTCAGGGAGTTTTTCCTTGCCACTGTCGCCCTAGGCTTGCTCAATTTGGGATTGGACATAGTTATTAGGAGATAATCTAAACTTGTAAAGTTGCTTTGAGACAATGCTCCATTGTAAAAAGCGCTATATAAATAGATCTGACTTGACTTGACTTAAAGGGCATCTGCTAAATGCTGTAAATGTAAGTCTTTTTTCAAATTGTTTAGTCGAGTCTCAAGTCATCAAATTCAGAACTTGAGTTGCACTGCAAACTGCTCTGCTTTGCCTTTCTTTCCCTTGAATTTCAATCCAAAAATTAAAAACAGGACGAGCTCAAGGCCGCTCACATCGACCCTCTTCATAAACTCGAGCCTGTTCCCATGGACCTGAGACTGGATTTGATTTCTTTCTCATCATTCACATCTATTAATCCACTCTGACGTTTCCTCTCATCTGTCCTTGCGTTAATCAAACACTGAAACTGCCCGTGACTGTGAGAAACATCTCAGAGCCTCAAACAAAGTGAAGTTAATATAAATACCATGCACCTGAAACACTGACTTCAGTGAGAGAGCAGAGAGAACAGTCAGCATGTTCCCTATCTGGTCCTGCATTTCACTTCTCCTGACTTCGGTTCTGGCTTTACCGATCGACCACAATAAGACGTGGAACGGCACGAGGTAAGACATGGACAAACACGACCAGCTGCTTTTTCATTAATCAGTTTAAGCTGAGCTTCAATCATAAGTTTGCTTTAGTCTGCAAAGGTATGTGCAGTCAGACGGCGTGGCCACCTTACCAGCATTTGTTTGGTTGCCTCCGGTTTATATAAGCCTGATATATCTAGAGTGCTTGAAAGTTTGTGAACCCTTTAGTTTTCTATATTTCTGCATAAGTACATTTACATTTACATTTACAGCATTTAGCAGACGCCCTTATCCAGAGCGACTGTCACGAACGGGGTGCCTAACTGGCAAGGAGGAGACGTGCGCAGGTTCTAACGTGATAACCATTATGATGTTTATTCAAAAATATAATAATAATAATAATAACACACAATACCCGAAAGCAGGCTTAAACTCAACACAAAACAGCCTATAGCTGGTAACTACAACAAAACTGGCTCTAACTGCCGAACTAATGCATACATGAGCTTATCCCAAAAACCATAACATAAGCGAGCCTGAACCGCTGAACGAACGTGCATGAGCTTATCGCCAAAACCATAACATGAGCGGGCTTGAACCGCTGAACGAACGTACATGAGCTTATCGCCAAGAACCATAACATAAGCGGGCTTGAACCGCTGAACGAACGTGCATGAGCTTATCGCCAAAAACCATAAACATGAGCGGGGCTTGAAACCGTGAAACGAACGTACATGAGCTTATCGCCAAGAACCATAAAACATAAGCGGGCTTGAAAAACGCTGAACGAACGTACATGAGCTTATCGCCAAAACCATAACATAAGCGGGCTAGAAACCGCTGAACGAACGTACATGAGCTTATCGCCAAGAACCATAACATAAGCGGGCTTGAACCGCTGAACGAACGTACATGAGCTTATCGCCAAAAAACTATAACATAAGCGGGCTAGAAACGCTGAATGAACATACCGTCTGTGACATGGCAAAGGGAGCTTTCCCTCGATAATTTCCCCGCGCCGAGGGGGAGCCGGGACGCTGTTTAAATAGTCAAGCTTACAGCTGCAAGTCATTACTGTAGCGTCCCGGCATCTCCCTCGGCGTCTTGCAAAACCGGGTGGCGCTGCAAAGGTCCATGTCCTGGATCGCCACCCGCGCGACTGGGAGGAGCGCAACACCCGTTGCTCACGGCGTACCGTGACATACCCCCCCCCAAGGAGCCCGAGACGGAGCTAGGGCTCCTTCAAAGGCCCCCCCTTCACCCTGTCCGGGGGTTTCCTCTCTGGGCGGAGCCTAGGGCGAAACGCGACCCACAATTATGGTTCCGAAAACAAGGCCTCCGGAGGACGGACGGCCCCTAGCACAGGAGCAGCAGCCGTGGACGAGATGCCGACAAGCTGAGACGACGAGGCGGCGCTTGTGTGAGCAGGGACGACGAGGCGGCGCTTGACGGCGGAGAAGACGAGGCGGCCGTGCTTGGCGGCGGAGGAGACGAGGCGGCCGTGCTTGGCGGCGGAGGAGACGAGGCGGGCCGTGCTTGGCGGCGGAGGAGACGAGGCCGGCCGTGCTTGGCGGCGGAGGAGACGAGGCGGCCGTGCTTGGCGGCGGAGGAGACGAGGCCGGCCGTGCGTTGGCGGCGGAGGAGACGAGCGGCCCAGTGCTTGGCGGCGGAGGAGACGAGGCGGCCGTTGCTTGGCGGCGGAGGAGACGAGGCGGCCCGTGCTTGGTGGCGGAGGAGGACGAGGCGGCCGTGCTTGGCGGCGGAGGCGACGAGGCGGCCGTTGCTTGGCGGCGGAGGCGACGAGGCGGCCGTGCTTGACGGCGGAGGCGACGAGGGCGGCCGTGCTGACGGCGGAGGCGACGAGGCGGCCGTGCTTTGACGGCGGAGGCGACGAGGCGGCCGTGCTTGACGGCGGGGAGGCGACGAGGCGGGCCGTGCTTGACGGGAGGCGACGAGGCGGCCGTGCTTGACGGCGGAGGCGGACGAGGCGGCCGTGCTTGGCGGCGGAGGCGACGAGGGCGGCCGTGCTTGGCGGCCGGTGGCGACGAGGCGGCCGTGCTTGACGGCGAAGGCGACGAGGCGGCCGTGCTTGACGGCGGAGACGACGAGGCGGGCCGTGCTTGACGGCGGAGACGACGAGGCGGCCGTGCTTGAACGGCGGAGACGACGAGGCGGCCGTGCTTGACGGCGGAGAGGGGACGACGAGGGCGGCCGTGCTTGACGGCGGAGACGACGAGGGCGGCCGTGCCTTGACGGCGGAGACGACGAGGCGGCCGTGCTTGACGGCGGAGTCGACGACGTGCGGCTTGACGGCGGAGTCGACGACGTGCGGCTTGAAGCGGAGTCGACGACGTGCGGCTAATTACTTGACGGCGGAGTCGACGACGTGCGGCTTGACGGCGGAGTCGACGACGTGCGGCTTGACGGCGGAGAGTCGACGACGTGCGGCTTGAAGGCGGAGTCGGACGACGTGCGGCTTGACGGCGGAGTCGACCGACGTGCGGCTTGACGGCGGAAGTCGACGACGTGCGGCTTTGACGGCGGAGTCGACGACGTGCGGCTTGACGGCGGAGTCGACGACGTGCGGCTTGACGGCGGAGTCGACGACGTGCGGCTTGACGGCGGAGTCGACGACGTGCGGCTTGGACGGCGGAGTCGAGACGGACGTGCGGCTTGACGGCGGAGTCGACGACGTGCGGCTTGACGGCGGAGTTGACGACGTGCGGCTTGACGGCGGAGTCGACGACGACGAGTGGCTGCAGACACAGAGTCGACGACGACGAGTGGGGCTGCAGAACAGAGTCGACGACGACGAGTGGCTGCAGAACAGAAGTCGACGACGACGAGTGGCTGCAGAACAGAGTCGACGACGGCGGAGTGGCTGCAGAACAGAGTCGACGACGCGAGTGGCTTGCAGAACAGAGTCGACGACGGCGAGTGGCTGCAAAACAGAGTCGTGGACGGCGAGGAGTGGCTGCAGAACAGAGTCGTGGACGACGAGTGGCAGGCAGAGCTGAGTCGTGGACGACGAGTGGGCTGCAGAGCTGAGTCGTGGACGACGAGTGGCTGCTAGAGCTGAGTCGTGGACGACGAGTGGCTGCAGAGCTGAGTCGTGGACGACGAGTGGCTGCAGAGCTGAGTCGTGGACGACGAGTGGCTGCCTGAGAGCTGAGTCCGTGGACGACGAGTGGCTGCCCAGAGCTGAGTCGTGGACGACGAGTGGCTGGCAGAGCTGAGTCGTGGATGACGAGTGGCTGCAGAGCTGAGTCGTGGACGACGAGTGGCTGCAGAGCTCTGAGTCGTGGACGACGAGTGGCTGCAGAGCTGAGTCGTGGACGACGAGTGGATGCAGAGCTGAGTCGTGGACGACGAGTGGCTGCAGAGCTGGAGTCGTGGACGACGAGGTGGCTGCAGAGCTGGAGTCGTGGACGACGAGATGCTTGTCAGCGGAAGTCGTTGGACGACGTGATGCTTGTTGCAGCGGAGTCGTGGACGACGTGAGGCTTGACAGCGGAGTCGTGGACGACATGAGGCTTGACAGCGGAGTCGTGGACGACGTGATGCTTTGTCAGCGGAGTCGTGGACGGACGTGATGCTTGTCAGCAGAGTCGTGGACGACGTGATGCTTGTCAGCAGAGTACGTGGACGACGTGATGGCTTGTCAGCGGAGTCGTGGGACGACGTGATGCGTTGTCAGCAGAGTCGTGGACAACGTGAGCTTGTCAGCAGAGTCGTGGACGACGTTGAGATGCTTGTCAAGCAGAGTCGTGGACGACGTTGATGCTTGTCAGCGGAGGGTCGTGGACGACGTGGATCAGGGACGACCTCTGAACGGTCTCCCTGGAGGCAGCAGCAGGCCACCCGCAACTGGAACTGCGACAGCCTTCCAGAGGACGGGAACAGGTACGGATGTCCGTGGAGCAGGGACTGGGACACGAGAGTCCGAGTGTGCAGGACCTGGGCACGAGAGTCCGAGGTGGGGGGGATGCAGGACTGGGCACGAGAGTCCGAGGTGCAGGACTGGGGCACGAGAGTCCGAGGTGCAGGACTGGGCACCGAGAGTCCGAGGGTGCAGGAACTGGCAAGGCACGAGAGTCCGAGGGTGCGGTGTTGGCACATCACCAGCGAGTTTTCCATCACACCACAATGGCGACGCTATAGGCTCAACTACATAGCTAGTGCGGTCCGATTTACAACAACTCCAACAACCAGGGGTTCTAATCCTGCGTCTGCGTGGTCAAAGCACTATGCCCACCGCTGCTGGTTTAACGACCGAACTAATGGGGCTGGGGATTTAAGCTGGTCGGCGTTTGGCCCGAGCCTTCCAGCAGCTGACTAGCTGGGGTTCCAATAACTATAGACCTCCCTTAACTGAACTTACGAAAGGACTGGGCGACCAGAGAACTCCTGCCTGGAGTCGTAAGCGAGACCGAAAACTGGTCCCACAGCTCACTCATGAGCTGATCGTAGGTCCCCTGTGACAGCCGGGACCAGTTGGCCGCTGCCCCAGTCAAGTGCAGGGCCAGTAAGACGCCAGTTCACAAACACTAAACGCCCTGAACTCAGAGTAGTGTGGGGGTACTGGCGTAAGTAGGCTGCACACTGCCGAAAAAAATTCTCCACAAAGACAGGGATTACCATCCATATTTATTGGGCAGCTCAACCCGAGCGGCCCAACGCTATCACCTGCCGTCTCCATAGTAGGGCGGGGGGAATTCTGTCACGAACGGGGTGCCTAACTGGCAAGGAGGAGACGTGGAGCAGGTTCTAACGTGATAACCATTATGATGTTTATTCAAAAATATAATAATATAAGAATATAACACACACCCATACCCGAAAAGCAGGCTTAAACTCAACACAAAACAGCCTATAGCTGGTAACTACAAAACAAAAATGGCTCTAACTGCCGAACTTACTGGCATGCATACATGAGCTTATCCCAAAAACCATAACATAAGCGGAGCCTGACACCGCTGAACGAACGTGCATGAGCTTATCGCCAACAAAACCATAACATTGAGCGGGCTTGAAACCGCTGAACGAACGTACATGAGCTTATCGCCAAGAACCATAACATAAAGCGGGCTTGAACCGCTGAAACGAACGTGCATGAGCTTATCGCCAAAACCATAACATGAGCGGGCTTGAAACCGCTGAAACGAACGTACATGAGCTTATCGCCAAGAACCCATACAATAAGCGGGCTTGAACCGCTGAACGAACGTACATGAGCTTATCGCCCAAACCATAACATAAGCGGGCTAGAACCGCTGAACGAACGTACATGAGCTTATCGCCAAGAACCATAACATAAGCGGGCTTGAAAACCGCTGAACGAACGTACATGAGCTTATCGCCAAAACTATAACATAAGCGGGCCTAGAACCGCTGAATGAACATACCGTCTGTGACATGGCAAAAGGAGCTTTCCCTCGATAATTCCCCGCGCCGAGGGGGAGCCGGGACGCTGTTTAAATAGTCAAGCTTACAGCTGCAAGTCATTACGGTAGCGTCCCGGCATCTCCCTCGGCGTCTTTGCAAACCGGGTGGCGCTGCAAAGGTCCATGTCCTGGATCGCCACCCGGCGACTGGGAGGAGCGCAACACCCGTGCTCACGGCGTACCGTGACAGCGACTTACAATTGATACAGTCTTACAATCAAAGCAATTGTGGGTTAAGGGACTTGAAGGACCCAAGAATGGCAGCTTGGCAGAGGTGGGATCTGAACCCTGGACCTTCTGGTCCAGAGTCCAGTACCTTACCCGCTAGGCTACCACAGTCCCTTAGGTTAAGTATAAGGTTAGTCCTTAGGTTAAGTATAACCGAAAACCTCATTCGATTTCCAGACAAGTCCTAAAAGTAAATAAAAATATTATACATGGTCATTTATTTATTGAAGAAACTGTGAGTGTTAAAAGTATGTGAACCTTAAATGTCATATGTTACTCTCATTTACAGGAAATATCTGGACTCCCATAACAGGACCAACAATATGAGCCTTCCAGGTTGAGTATTCTGTATGGAGTGACTAATGTGACATGGCTGGGTTATTTTATCAGCACGTTCTATAAGCATCACCTCCTCCATCTATATAGTCCTATTTATTAGGATTTTAATCACCAAGGTGGCAGTCAGAAGTAGCAGAAGCACACAAGTTCTTCACTTAAGTAAAAGGCACTACTAAAAGTTGAAATATGACTTATATGTTTCATGCAAATACAAGTATAAAAGTACACGCTACTGAATATACTTAAAGTAAAAGTATTTCTTTAAAAAAATTATTTTACCTCCATTTTTGAAGCAGTACAGATCCATGATTATGAAATATTACACAGTTTTTAATCTACCTCTTATGTTGATGCCTGAAATAGAATTCACTGTATCGGGGACATGGATAAACCTCTAGTGTGTGATTAATAAAAACAGGGTAAAGTGTAATAGTTATTTTTGGGAGTAGAATGCATTATGCTGAACATTAATAAAGGTTAGAAAGAGTTTATAAGGTTTATACTTTCAGAGTGTCACATATAAGGCAAATTTTGACTCATATCCGAGTATCTTTATCATCTCATATACATGCCTGTGAAGCTGGACCTGCTACTCAAGAGACCTCCAAAATCATGGGAGTGTTACAAAAATTAAGTGCCCGCCTGCGATATTCTATTCATTAGCTGCCGGAATAGAGTTGCCTAAATAAAAAAGAAAAATAGAAACATAGAATAAACAGATAAATAAGCAGATTTATAAAAGCTCAAATAACGAGCTTGTTTTGAAAATGTAGTGAGTAAAAGGACAGATTTATCTTTTAATATCTTGTAAGTAAAAGTAAAAAGTATTAACTTACAGAAATAATCAAATAAAGTACAGATGATTGAAGAAATACTTTAAAAAAGGTACAGTAATGAAGTACTCAAACCAGCCTTTCAGAATAACAAATCAGGGTTTAAAAGCTAAAGAACAATGTAAATATCACATGTAACGTCATATGTTTTTCTTATTTGTAGTCCACATTGGGACTATTCCAGTAACTGAACTGAACAATTCCCTGAAATTGGGTGAGTATTCTGTACGGAATGACTAATGTGACTTGGTTCTGTTATTTCATCTGCACCTATGCACCATAATACAAAACAAAAAGATCTGACACTGTAAAGGAACTGCATCGATGACACCTCGACTAATATAATTGGTCATTTAAATCACTGTGATATTCGTCTTGACTGAGAGTTGTATGCTGTACATGTTTTTAGGATACCACTACAAAGACAGCCATGTCTTTTATCCATGTTCGCCACTCTAAACCTCGCTGAAAGGTTGGCGTCTGGTGATGAAATTGCTAGTGGTTTTAACAACGACCCCGGTTCATTCTGAAAGAAATGAGAGACAAAATGAAGTCCTGATTGCTTCAAAGCTTCACATTTATCCAAGGAGTTCAACTGTACTAATTATGAATGTGTAATGCTGTGAAAAAGTACAATATACACTTTCAGTGTGTTCAATAAAGAAACAAAACGAAAACAAAATCTTTTTTTATTTGCATCATTGTGGCACTCCATATCCCATCTATGGCTAAAATATATTTTTTAAAAAGAAATCCACAATAAGTTACTTTAAAATACATTTTTAATCATTTTAACTCAGTCCTGTTACCCTAACATATTTCCTGTATATGTGATGATATTGTAACTATGACTGAAAAGGTCAATATGAACTTACTATCCTGTTACCGAAATTATTTTCGATGTTATTTGTTTAATGCAAATTACATATTTTTGGTAAATCATAAGAATGTGCTCTGGGTCCTATTGCTATTACTGTGGAGGCCATGTGGTCAAAATCTTCAGAAAAACAGCTTCTATAGGCTACAGTGGTAAGTGTTTAGTATGTTCTCCCCTTACACTTGAGCAATAGCAGCATCTTTCAACTTCATGGGGATGCCGAGTTGACCCTTCTACAGTCTGAAGAGGCTTGATCAGGAATGGTCTGTTTGGAAGGGTAGCAGCCAAGAAACCACTTTTCACAAGAGGAACAGTGTGAAATCTTTTACCCCTTGGATTTCAGACAAGGGCTTTGATTAACGCTAAACAGTGGGAAATGCGAGACGGTGAAAACACGTCAGATAAATCAGTGAATGGAAACGCTAATAACAAATATAGCGAATATGCAGCATAGCGAGAAAGAAGGAAAGCGCACATTCTCTGGTTCAGGCTGTTGAAGCACCAGTGAACAAATTCGCAAATCATAGCCGAGGCTCCCCGAAGCGGTGATCCGGGCTTTAACAACAAAAGAGTAAATGCTAGTAACAATCCAGCCCTTGCGATGTAGCGAACGGGGAAAGAAATAAATAAACCTTTGCTCATGCAAGACCACCAATACTGAGTCAATACAAAATGCTAATAACAAAAATAAATTGTATTTCTGGCATGAACATAAGAGGTAGATTAAAAACTGTATAATAATTCATGATATATCAGACAACAATCAGACCTCGCGCATTCTGTCACAGCACGAGGTCTGATTGTTGTCAGATATATCATGAAATATTAAACAGTTAGTAATCTACCTCTTATGTTCATGCCAGAAATATAATTCACTGTATCGGGGACATGGAAGAAAAAGTCTAATGTGTGATTAATAAAAACAGTGTAAAGTGTAATAGTTGCTACGTAGCGAATGGGGAAAGAAAGAAATAAACCTTTGCTTGTGCAGGCTCACCAATACTGAGTCAATACAAAATCCTAATAACAATCAGACCTCGCGTCGTGATGAATGCGGAAGTACTTCATGTTCATTCAGGCAGACACTAGAGTACGGAGTCAATACCAGGGAACGAGTCATGAATCAAAGCCATGGTTCGCGTAATGGCAGTGAGCCAGAGCTCATGACATTAAACAGCTTAAACGTTCAAAGGGGGCAAAAGTAAAGAGCCAGTTGCAGCGAAATCTGACCCTAATACCTCACACCAGAGGCGTTAACATCATCCCTCTACAGAGGAAACTGACTACACAATCTTTCCCTAAATACCTCGCACTGGACACTACAAAATACCAATACCAAAGTCAAAGGTACGATGAGAGGCACCGCTCTCAAACCCCTTAAATAACCAGAAGAGCAGGTGCATCTTGTCAGTCAAAATCAGCACCGATCTTGCTGGGTGCATGTCAGGGCTTGTCTTCGTAATACCAGCACGTTTTCCACACAGCTGCTACCTTCTAGAGTCAGGCCGCAGGACTGCATGCATCCTAATATTATTGCCTATTTGTTCTTTCTCCTATTCTAACGTCCCATCCCTAGACTGGGACACAACAGGTGGTGCAGGGGTTGAGATATTGGACTATTGACCAGAAGATCTAGGGTCTCAGCACTGCCAAGCAAGGACATCAGCCCACAACTGATCAGGTTACAGCTTCAGATTTTATCAGTTCTGAGAGCCTCTCACTTCATTTATTTTTTAGAAATCATATTGTTAAAAAATCCTCTCCTTTATGACTTTGTGCTTTTTATCTACACCGACTCCTAACAGGGTTTTAGTTCGATGGTGATCTTGGGCTGTTGGCTCTTTGTGCTAGCAGGAGGTAATGACTACTAATGAGACTACTGGTCATTTCTCTGGGTGAGAAAAGTCAATGTACAAAGAGAGAGGAACAGATTTGAAGCCACTGTCTTTTTTCATGACAAAGTCCTTCATAAGGAGAGACCCTCCATTCTGTGTGGTGTGAAGGGACAGAGGAACGCTCCAGGGGCTGGGGAATGTAAAGAGAAGATATTTTAGTCAACACTCCACTCACAATCCATGGCACCACACATAATTACTCAGTTTAGTATGTGTATGCTGCAGCTCTGCTTTGCCAACTGAAACTCTTTCAATCCAAAAGTAAAAACAGGAAGAGCTCAAGGCCGCTCACATCGACCCTCTTCATAAACTCGAGCCTGTTCCCATGGACCTGAGACTGGATTTGATTTCTTTCCCATCATTCACATCTATTAATCCACTCTGACGTTTCCTCTCATGTGTCCTTGTGTTAATCAAACACTGAAACTGCCCGTGACTGTGAGAAACATCTCAGAGCCTCAAACAAAGTGAAGTTAGATAACAGAGCGGTTAAAAAAAGATTAAAGTGTATAAATACCATGCATCTGAAACACTGATTTCAGTGAGAGAGCAGAGAGAACAGTCAGCATGTTCCCTATCTGGTCCTGCATTTCACTTCTCCTGACTTCGGTTCTGGCTTTACCGATCGACCACAATAAGACGTGGAACGGCACGAGGTAAGACATGGACAAACACGACCAGCTCCTTTTTCATTAATCAGTTTAAGCTGAGCTTCAATCATAAGTCTGCGTTGTTTCATGCAGTGACGATGCCGCCACCACTCTGGTTCCTTCTCTTGAAAACTCCACTTATCAAAGGTAGGTGCAGTCAGACAACATGGGATGCCACTTTTGTTTGGTTGCCTCCGGTTTATATAAGCCTGATATATCTAGAGTGCTTGAAAGTTTGTGAACCCTTTAGTTTTCCATATTTATGCATAAATATCAGCTAAAACCTCATCTGATTTCCATACAATTCCTAAAAGTAGATAAAAAAATTATACATGGTCATTTATTTATTGAAGAAACTGTGAGTGTTAAAAGTATTTGAACCTTTGCTTTCAGTATCGGCTTTAAATGTCATATGTTACTCTTATTTACAGGGAACATCTGAACTTCCATAACAGGACCAACAATATGAGCCTTTCAGGGTGAGTATTCTGTACAGAGTGACTAATGTGACATGGCTGGGTTATTTTATCAGCACGTTCTATAAGCATCACCTCCTCCATCTATATAGTCCTATTTATTAGGATTTTAATCACCAAGGCAGACCAGTCAGAGGTAGCAGATGCACACAAGTTCTTTACTTAAGTAAAAGCACTACTAATCTCTTAAAAATACTCCAGTAAAAGTTGAAGTACAGCTTATATGTTTTAAGCAAGTATAAAAGTATATGCTACTAAATGTATTTACATTTAAAAAGTTCTTTAAAAAGCTACCTCCATTTTTAAAGCAGGGCGACTTTCATTGAGGGTAAGAGGTACAGGTCTATGACACTGAGGGTACATCATGAAATATTATAGTCAAGTCAAGTCAAGTCAGATTTATTTATATAGCGCTTTTTACAATGGAGCATTGTCTCAAAGCAACTTTACAAGTTTAGATTATCTCCTAATAACTACGTCCAATCCCAAATTGAGCAAGCCTAGGGCGACAGTGGCAAGGAAAAACTCCCTAGTCCAAAGATGCTTATGTTGATTGCCGTGCAGTTGCCTGTTCCTGTTAATTGCTTTGTCTATCTGTTGCTTAGTTTCAGTTGCTCCTTGGTTCCCTTTGTTGTTTAATAAATATGGTTATTATTTTAGAACCTGAGCACGTCCCCGGTCCTCTCATGAGGGCTTGTCGTGACATCATGACAGAAATAGAATTCACTGTATCAGGGACATGGATAATCCTCGAGTGTGTGATTAATAAAAACAGGGTAAAGTGTATAGAGTTATTTTTGTGAGTAAAATGCATTATGCTGAACATTAAAAAGTGTTAGAAAGACTTTATAGTGTTTATACTTTCAGAGTGTCACATCTAAGGCAAATGTTGAGTCATATCCGAGTATCTCCATCATCTCATATAAATGCCTGTAAAGTTGTACCTGCTACTCAAGAGCACCTCCAAAATCATGGAGCGTTACAAAAAATGAGAGGGACACGCCCACTGTTGGGTCATTGTTGGTGGGTGCACCCTCGTGCCAGTTGAAATGCATCAAGCATAAATATAGGATCCTGTTTTGAGCTTCATTAAGTGCCTGAATAGAGCTGCCTAAATAAAAATGGATAAATAAACAGAAGAGCTAAAGTAATGACTTTTTTTTGAAAATGTAGTGAGTAAAAGGACAGATTTTTCTTTCAATATGTAGTAAGAAAAAGTATAAAGTACTAAGTTACAGAAATAATCAAGTGAAGTACAGATACCTAAAGAAATACTTAAAAAAAGGTACAGTAATGAAGTACTCAAGAAAGCCTCAGAATAACGAATCAAGGTTTAAAAGCTAAAGAATAATGTAAATATCACATGTAACGTCATATGTTTTTCTTATTTGTAGTCCACATTGGGACTCTTCTGATAACGAGACCATCTTTGGACCAGTTGGGTGAGTATTCTGTTCTGTTATTTCATCAGCACCTACATCTATATAGTCCTATTTATTAGGATATCCTCCAGTAAGGCATTTACATTTACAGCTTTTAATAGGCACCCTTACTCAGAGGCATCTACAGCTGAGCTGGGATTTTTTGGGATTTCCTGCTGATTAGGCATCCAAATAATTTTGACCCTTCCCAGCTCATCTGGTTCAAAGCTGAGTTCATAATGAGTAGAGTTTGGTATGTTCTTCCCATGTGGCATTCCTATGCACCGAAATACAAAACAAAAAGATTTGACACTTTAAAGAAAATGAAATAATGACACCTCGACTAATATCATTGGTCATTTAAATGACTGTGATATTTGACTTGGCTGAGAGTGGTATGCTGTATGTGTTTTTAGAGGCTCGGGACCACGACGGCCATGTCGTTTATCCATATGCGCCACACTAGGCCTGACTGAGAAGCTGCAAACTGGTGATGAAATTGCTGGCGACAGAACCAAGGACCCCACTTCATATGGGAAGAAATGAGAGACACAATGAAGTCCTGATTGCTTCAACACTCTTCATCGCTGTTTGTGCGCTTTTCTAGAGCAGAGCTTTCAATCCAGTGTATTCAAGAAAGACATAAAATGTGTAACGTTTGTGTGTCATTGTGCATAACTTATAAACAACCCTGAATCAGAAACTGAAATGGAAAATGCAGACAAAATACTTGCAGTGTTTCTTACATGTACTTTGGCTTTTATTTCATTGCAGACAGTACGAACCCGAGATATTTCATTTTATCTTGACTTCATTTCACTTGTTAATGAACATTAATTCTTGCATTTCAGACCTGCATCACATTCCAAAACACAGTTGGGATGAAGCAATTTAAGTCTAGCAAGAGATTTTAAAAAAGACAAACAATGAAGGGATTTCAAACAGGTGATCATATTCATGATTTGATTACAATACAAAAGCAGTACCACAAAAGGCTGGGTTTTTGAGAAGTAAAGATGGGCAGAGTATCTCCAGTTTATCAACAAATGTGTAAGAAAATGGTTGAAGTCTTTAAAACCAGTGTCTTTCAAAGAAAGTTTGGAAGGGTTTTACATATTTCTTCCCCCAGATTCACATGAAAACTTGCAGCAGATGGGCCACTGCAGGAGAAGACCACACTATGTACCACTCCTGTCAAGGTTACAATTCACATGGGCTCACCAAAACTGGACAACGGAAGATTCCAGCAGCTTCCAGCAGGAGAACACACCATGTCCCAAAGCTCTTTTCACTCTACGTACTCAAACAGCCTCCACAGTCACCAGACCTCAATCCAACAGAGCACCTTTGGGACGTGGTGGAATGGGAGATTCACTTCACATGATTCCAGCACGTTGTTGATTCGATGCCATGACGAATTAAGGCTGTTCCGAAGAGAAAAGGGGGTTCAATAGCGTCCATCACCACTTATTAATAATAATTCAATAAACCTGAACACCCTGATGTGTTCTAACGCTATCACTTTGCAGGTCTGAAATGTTTTTCTTGTTGGGTTAAGAATGAGGCTTGTTGGGAGGCTGAGAGAACGCTGAGAGAACTGACGCGGAGAATTGCGAGGATCTGGCAACCCAGACTGATCTGCGATTGCACACAGGACGCCGTTTCGTAGCTGCTAGCAGCTTTTACCTTTGATATATTTTAATTCCCGATCGCATCTGTATCATATATAATCGTATATATAGTAGGTTTTTACAACATCTTAATCATTTTATTCTCGTACCGGCGGATTATATATTTTTTTGCCGCTAATCGTTATTTAGTAACTTTACAGGTATACCGGCTTGTGTTTGCAGTAGTTAGCCATTAGCTAATAACCAGAGTTGCGTCTTCTTCGCGTAGTGTGTGTTTTTTATAATTTTTACAGTCTTTTCCCATTTCTTTCTGAGACGTACGTTTTTTTAAGAGTGACGGTTTGTGTTGATTAACTTGTATTAACGCTTTAATCGAGCATTGCATTGGACCATCGGCTGCAGCGAACCATATCTTCAAGCGGCACCCCACAAACCACACGAAGCTAAAGTACCTTTATTCATTTAATTGTACCTCACATGGCTTCTGCTGTGCTTGTCCCTGTGCCGAGTGTGGCATGTTTAGCTATTCTTCCTCTGTCATTAGTTTAAATTTTACTTGTGATAGGTGTAGGCTTGTAGCCAGTCTGACGGAGAAGATTGTAGTTTTAGAGGCGTGCATCCAGACATTAGAGAAGGCTAGCTCAGCTCCTAGCTAAGCAGATCTGGATGCCAAAGGTGAAGTTAGAGCCCCCATCTCGGCAGAGCCCTCGCAGCAGGACAAGTGGGTGACGGTTCAGCGATGTAGTCATAAGGCTAGTCCACAAGAGCACCACTCTTTACCTGTTCACGAGTCCAACAGGTTTGCCCTCCTCAGTGATGCACCCACTGAGCAGCCTGTTGAAAGAGCTCTGGTCATAGGTGACTCTATTTTACGACACGTGAAAGTAGCTACCCCTTTAGGGACACCAGCAGCTAGAGTTACATGTATCCACGGAGCTAGAGTGCCGGACATTGTAACGATTCTTAGTGAACTCGAGAGCCGTAGATTCTCTACGATAGTTATTCGTGTAGGGGCTAATGATATACGCCTTCGTCAGTCAGAGGTTACTAAGGCTAATTTTGTAGAGGTGGTTAGAGTGGTGAAGGCGATGTCCGATGCAGTAGTGTGCTCTGGCCCCATCCCAATGCGGCGAGGTGACCAAGCCTACAGCAGGTTATGGTCGCTGAACTGCTGGCTGTCCAAGTGGTGCTCTGAAAACAACGTGGGCTTTATAGACAACTGGACAGCCTTTGAGGGTAAGCCTGGCCTTTTAGGATGGGACGGTGTCCATCCCACTCGGAAGGGTGCCGCTCTCATCTCCTGCAACATTGCCCATAGTCTTATGGCCCGATTGGTTAGGGGCTGACTATCCAGAGCAGGGGTCAGGCAGCAGACAAACCGGCTTAACCAACTGTCTGCTGGTAGCCATATACCGTCACCCAGAACCCACATTATTGAAACTGTGTCTGTTACCCGCATCTGCCCTAAACGTAAACGCTCTCAAAAGGTCTGTTTTAATAACCTCATTAGTATAAAGAGATAGCTTCCCAGATAGCACAAATAGCTCCCAAAGAAATAACAACATTAGACTAAAGCTAGGATTACTTAACGTTAGATCACTTAAAACAAAGCAGTGATTGTAAATGAAATGATCACTGATAAACGCTTACACGCTCTCTGTCTCACTGAAACTTGGATTAGACCTGGTGAATATTTAGCCTTAAATGAAGCCACACCTCCTGGATACAGTCATGCTCATCGCCCTCGTCCTAATGGTCGGGATGGGAGGCAGAGCCACAATTTTTGACAAAGAGCTAGGTATTACAACTAAATCCCATTACAAGGCCAATTCTTTTGAAATACTGATTCTTAATGTGACTGATCCATCGTTATGGAAGTCAAAACCACACTCTTTTCAGCTTATCACTATTTACCGTCCTCCTGGTCCCTATTCAGAATTTCATCAGGAATTTGCTAACTTTCTTTAATGCTTACTACTATCAACAGATAAGGCTTTCATTGTAGGTGATTTCAATATTCACTTTGACACTGAGTAGGATCCACTTAAAATTGCTTTCGAGTCTATCTTAGAATCCATGGGTATCACTCAGAATGTGATGGGACCAACCCACCGCTGTAATCATACTTTAGATTTAATATTAACATTTGGTATCAATATTGATAACCTTGATGTTTTCCCGCAAAGTGATTTGATTTCAGATCACTATCTTTTAGTATTTGAGCTATCTCTAATAAATAAAATCCTTCTGCTTCGTTATCACACCAAGCGCACTATCACATCTGCTACTCCAGCTGTGTTAATTAAAAACCTACCAGACTTGAAATTTAATACACCTATGGAGATCAATCATCTTCAGTGTGTAAATGACCAATTAGAATGTGTGCTCGCTCAACCCTGGACACGATTGCTCCTGCTAGGGTCAAACGCATTAGGGGAAAAATCTAGCACCATGGTATAATGACCACACCCGTACCTTAAAGCAAAGAACATGGCATCTAGAGCACAAGTGGAGACATAGTAAATTGGAGGTATTTAAGATTGCTTGGAGGGACAGCATGGCAGAGTATAAGCATGCCCTTACTAAAGCTAAGGCTGCATACTTTTTCTCAATCATAAAGAAAAATAAGAATAATCCAAGATTTCTCTTTAATACAGTCTCCAAATTAACAAAAACCCTACAGAAAGTGATTCTCCCATTCTGTGTAATTTTAACAGTAATGATTCCATGAGTTTCTTTAATGATAAGATAGAAAACATTAGGCATCAAACACGATACTCATCACATCACCAAACTATTCAGCCACCTTCCAAATGCAGCACTAGAGAAGACATCTGTTTAATGAGCTGTAAATCAAGATTAGAATCTTTTACCCCAATTACTAATACTGAACTATCCTCACTGATCAGCCCGTCTAAGTCATCAACATGTTTATTAGATTCAATTCCTACACATTTACTCAAAGAAGTAATACCTAGTATTATAGATCCAATGTTAGTTATTTTAAATTCATCCCTTACCTTTGGTTATGTGCCCAAATCCTTTAAGTGTGCCGTTATCAAGCCACTGATTAAAAAAAGCCAATCTTGACCCTTGTGTGATATTAATTATAGACCAATTTCAAATTTACCGTCCATCTTAGAAAAAGCCGTCTATCAGCAGCTCTGCAGTTACCTCCAAAGGAATGGTATTTATGAAACATTTCAGTCTGGCTTCAGGCCCCATCATAGTACTGAAACAGCATTAATTAGGGTACTAAATAATTTGTTAATGTCCTCAGAAAAGGGATGTGTTTCTTTTCTTGTTCTGTTAGATTTAAGTGCAGCATTTGACACTATAGATCATGATGTGTTACTAAACAGACTAGAAAATACTGTAGGTATTAAGGGATCGGCACTTTCTTGGTTTAAATCTTACTTAGCTGACCGGTACCAGTTTGTTCATATAAATAATCTAAGGTCTAAGCTCTCAAAAGTGAAGTATGGTGTGCCTAGGGGTCAGTGCTTGGCCCGCTTTTATTCTCTCTGTACATGCTGCCACTAGACTCAGTTATTCGTAAACATGGCATTAGTTTCCACTGCTATGCAGATGATACACAGCTGTACATATCAGCCAAACCTAATGACAGCCTTACAATCAACAAAATTGAGGACTGTGTAAAGGAAATAAAAGATTGGATGTTATTTAATTTTCTCTTACTTAACTCAGATAAAACTGAGGTTCTATTAGTGGGACCCAAGGCTATGAGAGACAGGTTGGCTACATCTATCCTAAATCTAGGTGGCTCTCCAGTATTGCTCAGTCCGTCTGTAAAAAACTTAGGGGTCACATTTGATTCAGATCTCTCCTTTGATGCGCACATTAGCAGCATCACTCGAATTGCTATTTTTCAATTATGTAATATCGCTAAACTTAGAAATATCCTCTCTTTTAATGATGCAGAGAAACTTGTTCATGCGTTTATAACCTCAAGGTTGGATTACTGTTACTTACTGGATGCTCAAGTAAATCTATAAATAAACTTCAGTTAGTTCAAAATGCAGCTGCCTGGGTGCTAACTCGAACTAGAAAATTTGATCACATCACTACTATTCTATCATCACTACACTGGTTACCAGTCAAATTCCGCATAGATTACAAAATACTTCTTATAACTTATAAAGCTCTACATGGCCTGGCCCCACATTACCTGAGTGAACTCTTAGAGTTTTACAATCCAACTCGTCTACTTCATTCACAGCGTGCAGGACTTCTTTTAGTTCCTAGAATTAAAAAAGTCACAGCAGGGGGAAAGGCTTTCTCATACATGGCCCCCCAACTGTGGAATAAACTTCCCACTTTCGTTCAAGACTCAGACACTTTCCAAATTTTTAGGTCTAGGCTAAATACATACTTATTTACACAGGCTTTTCTCTAGATTTAGACCAGGATGCATGGCTTGGGTCACTGGGGCTGGAGTCTGGAGTCATGTCTGGCCTGCATGCCTTGTCCGTTAGCCGGGAGTGTCGAGTGGTCAGTCTGGCTGAACTGGGCTTCGGTCCTCGTGATCTTGACTCGTGCATCCTTGCCTTAGACTAAGGGCAGAGCTGGGGGTTCATAGTCAAAGAGTCTTATGGTGATCAGAAACATTGAGTTGCTGTCTTCTGCCTCCCGTGGGGTTGGCAATGTCTCATGTGATCCCTCTTGGCTGTGTTTTCTACCAGTTCTCCTCTTTCTAGCTATGCTGCTATAGCTAATGCTGCCAGGGTCTCATGCTACACATGGCATCAGTGATTGACCATGGCATCAGTATTGTATAACACACTGTGCTCTTAATCAATAACTAATTACCATTTTCTGTTTTAGCTCCGAGCTGTGTTCCGGCAGTTCCGGCCCCACACTGATGTTCATCTTATGATGGAGCTCCATGTGCAAATTAACATTTTATTCTCGGACCATGACTCCATGGACTTAGTTTCGCTCTTAGATTCTATCATTAATTACTGGGCCACTTAATGTCCGATGAGCAACTTCAAATTCTATTAAACTTTGACTACAGCTTTACGTTCGATCTTAGATTTATAATCTACGCCGCCCAGGGAGGGTTGGGTCCCTTTTTGGGAGCTTGGTACCTCCCAAGGTTTCTTTATAGAAATAGGGGTTTTTCCTTGCCAGCGCCTAGCTCGCTCAATTTTGAGATTGTTGGCGTAGTTAGATTGGACGTAGTTATTAGGAGATTAATCTAAACTTGTAACGTTGCTTTGAGACGGACAATGCTCCATTGTAAAAAGCGCTATTATACATAAATCTGACTCGACTTGGGACTTTCCCTGAGGACCACGGCGCGTGAATCAGGTCAGATACTCTATTCTTTAGCTCTACACAAGAGGGCCGTAAAAGGACGTCGTAAATGTGCAAAAATACACCTCAGTGAGATTTATACCAAAAAAGTAAAAGATTGCAGCCATAACGGCAGATAAACGTGTCTGTAGCTGTTGCAGTTCCTGCACACCGGCTGGAGGAATTTTAGCCATCCTCCGTGACAGGAAACAGCTTCAGCTCTGGGATGTGGTGGTGTTTCCTCCACCATTTAGCTGCTCACTTTAGGTCCTGCCACAACATTTCCATTGGATTAAAGGTCAGGACCTTTGCCTTGGATCTCCAAAAACATAACTTATTCTTCTTTAACCTATTTTCTTGGTAGAACGGCTTGTGTGCTTATGGTGCGTTGTCTTGCTACATGACCCACATTCTCTTGAGATTCAGTTCATGGGAAGTTGTCCTGCTGAGTTTCCTTTAGAATTTCTTCTGAGATAATTCAGAATCATTTTCCATCGATTTATGGAAAGCCGTCTGCCAAGAGAAGCAAAACAGGCCCAAACCATGATCCTACCACCACCATGTTTCACAGATGGGATAAGGGTTTTATGCTGGAATGCAGTTAAGTGCTTTCCTTTCTCCAAACATAACGCTTTTCTTTAAAAAAAAAAAAAAGAAAAAAAAGTTTCTATTTTGGTCTCATCCATCCACAAAACATTCTTCCAATAGCCGTCTGGCTCGTCCACATGATCTTTAGCAAACTGCAGACGAGCAGCAATGTTGTTTTTGGAGAGCAGTGGCTTTCTCCTTGAAACCCTGCCATGAACACCATTGTTGTTCAGTGTTCTTCTGATGGTGGATGAATATTAACATTAGCCAATGTGAGAGAGGCCTTCAGTTGCTTAGAAGTTACCCTAGGGTCCTTTGTGATTTGTCTATTACACGCTTTGCTCTTGGAGTGATCTTTGTTGGTCGACCACTCCTGGGGAGGGTAACAATGGTCTGTACACAATTTGTCTGACTGTGGATTGGTGGAGTCCAAACTCTTTAGAGATGATTTTGATTGAAAACACCTGCCTCTAATTTCACCTTCAAATTAACTGCTAATCCTAGAGGTTCACATACTTTTGCCACTCACTAATATGTAATATTGGATCATTCTCCTCTATAAATAAATTATAATATATCATATTTTTGTCTCATTTGTTTAACTGGCTTCTCTTTATCTACTTTTAGGACTTGTGTGAAAATCTAGAACATTCTAAAGGGTTCACAAAGTTTCAAGCACCACTATACCTGTATAATGAAATTAACTAGGGTTTAGGTACTTGTCCTGATGGTCCATGGTGAAAGTCTCAACACTGTCAAGCTGCAAGAAGATTGGTGATGAGAACACTCATCCATTTTGGGTTGGCGTAGCCATGGCTAGAGATATTGCGGTGAGAGTGAGGGGATATAAGAGAGGTTTGTTCTTTTTGGTTTTACTCGTTTAGATCTGGAGGGAGTTTTGCTGGCAACAGTCCATAAAGTTCCTAGCTATTTCTTTATACTGGCGATAATCATCATCCAAAATGTATCCAGCAATAGCGGACTCATCGGAGAACTTCTGTTCAGGTTGCCATGTTGTGAGTGAAGTCAGCAGTATAGAGGGTGAAAAGGGGGCCAGGACTGTCCCCTGTGGAGCCCCAGTGCTGCACAAGATTGTGTCCCACTTGCAGTCCTTAAGATGCACGTACTGTGGTCTGTTAGTGAGGTAGTCCAATGTTCACCTCAGAAGTGTGGGCTGAATGGTGCTGAAAGCATTTGAGAGATCAAAGAACATGATCCTCACAGTGCTTTCCACCCTGTCCAGGTGGGAGAGAGATCTGTGGAAAAGGTAGATGATTGCATCATCAACCCCGATGCCTGGCTGATAGGAAAACTGCAGTGGATCCATTGCTGGTTTGACCAGTGGGTGAAGATAGGCCAGAACAAGCCTTCCCATGGCCTTCATAAAGTGAGAGGTCAGTGCCACTGACCTGTAGCCATTTAAATCAATGTGGGTTGCAGTCACACACGATGTCTTCCAGAAGACTGGCACTCAGGAGTATAATAAAGAGTAAACAATAAATGAAACAGAGCATATAATAAAATAGGACATAAATAAAATTTTAAATATAACGAAATAGGAAATATTACAAATAAAATAAAAATAAAATAAAATACTAAACATAAATAAAATAGAGAATATAATAAATAGAGAACATAAGCAAAATAAAGTATATTTATTATATTCTATATTTGTTACATATTTGTGTGTAAAATAATAATAATAATAATAATAATAATTTATATATATATATACACGTGTGTGTGTGTGTGTGTGTGTGTGGTGTTTATCATAAAATAATGAAAAATGATAAATAAAATACATATATAATAAAATAGCAGATATAAAAATTAAAATAAAGAGACATAATAATATAATAAACAAATTGTAACAACTGTTAAAAACTGTAACAAGAGAGTAAATATATAAATACAATAAAGAATATAATATAATAGTAAACATAAGTAAAATAAAATTATAATAAAATTAAATACAATAAATAAAATAAATAAATATAATAAAATTATAAATATAATAACTTTCAAAACATAATAAATAGAGAATATAATAAAAATCCAAGAAGTTGAATCTGTTCATCTGGACATAGATTTTGTTGGAGAAACGTTTCATCACTCATCTAAGTGACTTCTTCAGTCTCTTCTTCAGTCTTTAGTCTATAATAAATAAATAAATAAATAAATAAATAGTAAATTCATAAATAATATAGAAAAAATTATAAAATACATACATAACAAATACATAGCGAATATAATAAAAAAAACATAAAAACATACAAAATAGACTATAAAAATAGGCTACAGAATATAATAAATAGAATAGTAAAAAAATAGTAATTAAAATAAAATAGAGAATAATATAAATAAAATGTTGTATTAAAAATATTACAATAGGACACAAACTAAATTATATATATAAAATATAATACAATCGTACATATAACAAATAAACTTGTGAAAAAAACAGAGAATAAAAAATAACAAATCAGAGAACAGAAGCGAGACTTTTATCATTATTTAGTCCAGTTTGGTGCCTCAGTCAAGAGGAGGAGGGGATGAGGGAGTCAGGGTTTGAGTGCTGGGTATGAGGGCTAGTACTGGTGCTGGAAGAGCAGCCCGACCGTGTTTTTGGGAGGACCCGGGGCATACTAACACCTGCTCCCTGTGTTCTTCTTAACACAAAACAAGCCAGGCTCCAATTAAGCAAACAGTAAACAAAATCAGTCCATGTATCCTAATCCGTTCCCCAATGTCCTACATGTCCTGAGTGTGCTGATGAAGTACATTCAGTATGAAGTCATACAGCACGGCTTCCTGTGTGTTTCTCCCAAACATGATTATGTCTTTCACTTCTGTGGCTCAACATGTTAGGACTCAATCTGTTGGCTTGCCCAAAGGCACTAACAGGTTTCCCTCCCCACTGTCCCCCTTAGTCCCCTATTGTACTCTGTGTGTGTGTGTGTGTGTGTGTGTGTGTGTGTGTGTGTGTGTGTGTGTGTGTGTGTGTGTGTGTGTGTGTGTGTGTGTGTGTGTGTGTGTGGCCGCACCCAGTTCTCACCTGATAAGCGTTGCTGGAATCGAGGTGTGACGTCACCCGGGAGGACATTCCAGGAAGCCTACCAGAGGTTGCCAGATTGGGTGTAATTGACTCCAAACATCTGATTTTATGCGCTTTCGGGCTCCGCCCTTCCGTATGGAAAGTTAAGAGCTATTATTACATGTCAAAGTTATTTATTGTCAAGTGTCTTATAAGTTAAACCCTTACCTGCTATGATTTGATGTTAAATTAAGAAGGGGTTCTTAGACAGCGTTTAGCCAGAACGTATAGTACTGAAGAAATTACTTACTTTCATTTTTAAAAGTGAATTTGTACCTACATAAGTACGTAGACTACAACTAAACAGCAACCAGAAGGATTTATGGACATTTAAAAGTCTCAATAGCCCAGCGTCATTACAAAAGTCACAACACGAGCCTTCATTATATTTTGATAGATTTATTATCTAACACACATTTTTCTCATTTAACCTTGCTTATTCTGGACAGATTTGTCCGAGAATTCATTAGACACAGGCTGAAGCAGGTCCAGGACGGAGTGCCAGTCCATCACAGTCGCTGGTGCAGGATCGAGGGATGATCTCCTCATCCAGCTTCCCCTCTGTTGTTTATAAATATAATAAATACTTTCTTTGCTGATGAGTCCTGAATTCACAGTGAGCAGGCGTGCATGTACCCTGGATGAGGTACCAGTTCATTCCAGAGCTGAGGGATGATCTGTGGGAGCTGAGGGACTGTGGTAGCCTAGCGGATAAGGTACTGGACTATGGACCAGGGTTCAAATCCCACCTCTGCCAAGCTGCCACTGTTGGGTCCTTGAGCAAGGAACTTAACCCACAATTGTTTGGTTTGTAAGACTGTACCAATTGTAAGTCGCTCTGGATAAGGGCGTTTGCTAAATGCTGTAAATGTAAATGATCTCCCTGTCCAGGTTTCTCTCTCTTAAACACAGCCAATTGTGCCTGTGCCACACCCAACCCAGCCCGGAATAACCACTGGGATATTTCTATTTTTATATTTATATACAGTTGTGCTGCCAGGGATTTTGGGTCCCATGAAAAGATATTACACAATAACAAAAATGTTTTAATACACATTTTTACTGCCCCTGTCACTCACCCCCATATAGTGTCTTATATACATGCTTCATATTTGAACCTGTTAAAAATAACTGAGATCACTAATTAGAAGTGGCTAGGTTATGTAATACATTCCCAGTGCGCCCTGGAACACAGAGACTCACCGAAAGCAGCTACAGCACCAAGCAAGCCATCTACATCTACATCTTTCTAATCAGCCTTGAGGAAGGTCTTTTTTTATGTCCCTGCTCTAAATTAATGGCTCTTGCAATAAGCATAATGCTGTGTGTAGTTCAGATTCATCCCTCTGAACAACAGAAGCACAAAATTAGAAGAGTTTTTACAGCCAAATTAATTTAAAAACCATGAGTAGTGAACTTTAAAAGCAAATAAAATAAAAGGAAAAAAAATAATGAGGAAACTTTAAACCTGAAAGGTCTGGGGTTGTTTATACAGCCATTTTATTTTGTTCTGAGTTTGTCTATATATAAAACCTGTCTAAACAGTGCAGAACAATGTGCAATGTCAGCTTTGAAGCCGCAGACATAGAGTTAATGGACTCTTATTAAGCCTGCGTGTCTCTGGGTGTCTATGAAATACGAAATAAACTTAAACAAAAGAAACAAAAATATTATACTTGGTCATTTATTTATTGAAGAAAATGATCAAACATTACGTATCTGTGAGTGGTAAAAGTATGTGAACCCCTAGGGTTAGCAGTTAATATGAAGGTGGAATTAGACTCAGGTGTTTTTGATCAATGTTGCATTTGAATGATCTCTAAAGAGTTTGGATTCCACCAACCAGACAGATTGTGTACGAATGGAGGAAATTCAGCACCACTGTTACTCTACCCAAAATCAGTCGGCCAACAAAACATCTCCGAGGTCACAAAGGAGCCGAGGGAAACTTCTAAGCTACTAAAGGTCTCTCCAAAACGAACATTGCTGCCTGTATGCAGTTTCTTAAGATCTTAAGGACAAGCCAAAAGGCTATTGAGAAATAAAAACATCAATGTGGATGGAAAAGACCAGCATAGATTTTTTGTTTAAATGAGAAAATATGTGGGGAAAGAAACAAAATGCATTCCAGCATGATCATAATATAATATGATATAATACAATACAATACAATACAATACAATGTAATGTAATGTAATGTAATGTAATGTAATATAATATAATATAATATAATATAATATAATATAATACAAAACAAAACAAAGCAATATAATATAATATAATATAATTCAGCGCATTACGATACAAAATCCCCAAACTACTCAAAACTACAATACAAATCAATAAAACAACAGAAATCAGCTGTGATGGTTGATTGGGCGGGGGCAAATTAATTAATCTGGCAACCCAGTCCCACTTCCTCTCATTTCCAGCGTACAGGAGCAGCGGATAGAGAGAAGCGTTTCATATTCAAACTGCCTAAAAACAAGCCAAACTGCTCTGGAACTTCGTCTGAACTTCTGAAAGGGAACCTCATCCGGGAGTTAAGGTCTTCGCGTCGGCGTTGCTATTCGAAAAAACGTGGTGGAGAGTTTATTTCGTTAACGTAAGAGACAGGATAAAAGTTTGGACCGGGCGTTTTATCCTCATTCCTCCATTTTGAACGGAGTCGCTCCCGTTTGTTTGGTAAGTTTGTTTGAAAATGGTTCTCGCCCTTATTGTGCTTATAACGCAATTTCGTTGTTAGACAGAGGCTTGGCTGTGCCTGTGAGTGCATTGGAACGGACTTCGTGCTATTTCACGCGGAGTTAAGCGTGTTTCGGGACGTCGTTTGCTTTTCCAGACTGGGAATGTCGCAGGACCGTTGGCCGCTTGTGCTAAGCTAAGCTAGCTCACACGTTAAAGTAACTTGTACTTATTTTCAAAGGCCCGTTTTTTCCGATTTGGTGGTTTATATTGAGTACAAATCGTGTAGATGTAATTTATTGCATTACAATTTATAAGGTCTACACGTAGGTCGTAAAGAACTAAGTTTAGCATCACGTAGTCACTGGGTCGGTGTGGTTATCCCGCACACTTTTTGCACTCACACGTCACTATGACGACACCCCACCTTACCCACCCTTAATTTTCCCGGTTTCGACCAGCTGCGATAAAAATCAGAGCAAACCTTCGTTTTAAGGGTCGTGATGCATTTAAATACGTCGTACAGGCGTCAGTTATTCGTACACCTGCGTTAGAACCGTGCTTGCGTCACGTTTGGGTAGAACGTTTTTCTTAGGGTTGTTTTAGTCAGAAATACAAGAATAGTCAGGTTTATAATATAGCATTGTCTCAAAGCAGCTTTACAAATACGCTATGGACAAAAGTATTAGGTCACCCTTAGGTGTTTCGTTCAGTCCCGTTGCCACAGGTGTATAAAATCAAGCACCTAGATGTGAAATAATTGGGT
Source organism: Ancistrus triradiatus (assembly GCA_025084515.1). NCBI lineage: Eukaryota > Metazoa > Chordata > Actinopteri > Siluriformes > Loricariidae > Ancistrus > Ancistrus triradiatus. Next base: position 32,092 of record JAJAGP010001270.1, read on the forward strand.
CTGGGGAATAATGTAAGTTAAATGAGTCTGTTCCGTAGCTCACGGATTTATTTACACAACACTTACATTAACCTACAGCTACTCAAAATGTGCTTCAACAGGCTGGGAAGTTTCACTACAGATAGGGGGTTGGTCATGGAGTATCATCGAGTTGCGCAATTTCTCTGCAGTCCCTTTAGTTTTTGGGTTGTTTCCTGGACGTTTATCGGGTTTCCAGCTAAAATATCGTCGAACAACCAACTTTGTAGTCAAAACCAGAGGTGTTATCTTTTTATTGGAATGGTTACCCAGGTACAGACTGAAGTTGCCGTGGGTGGGCTGTACCAACTGCAGAGTTTGGTCGGGAGGGAGAATGCAATGGTTGTTTTTCAGGCCCCTTAGTTCCAGTGAAGGGAAATCTTAAGTTTCAGCAGACTAAGATGTTTTGGATAATTGCTTCGGACTTTGTGGGGAAGGCTCTTTTCTGTTCCAGTGCACAAACCAAGGTCCACAAAGGCATGGTTGGGTGGGTTTGGTTTGGTGCGGAAGAACTTCTGAAAAGACCAGCTCCACTGAACATCTTTGAGATGAACTAGAATGGAGATTGTGAGCTTTGTACGCCCTTATCCAGAGCGAATTACAATTGATAGTCTTACAATCCAAGCAATTGTGGTTAAGGGCCATGCTCAAGGTCAGTTTGGGTCAGAGTGGGATTTGAACCCTGGACCTTCTGGTCCATAGTCCAGTACCTTAACCACTAGGCTACCACAGTCCCAACATCAGTGTTTGACCTTGGAAATGGGCAAAAATTCCCACACAGTCCAAAATCTTGTAGACTGGAAGCTCTTGTAGCTGTGAAAGTGTGAACAAATCCATATTGACACCTATGGATTTGGAATGGGGCCTCATAAAAGCTCCTGTACATGTAATGAGTAGGTGTCTCAATACTTTTGCTCTTGCAGTGTGTCTAGACACGTAGCTCCAATTGAGCAAGCCTAGGGGAGCGTTGTTCGTGCGTTACATGCTAGGGCTGTGCTGAATATCGCTACATTGATATTTTTGTGATATTGATTTTCAGCTCCATGTCATTTTTAACTCCTTGTTTGCTGGATTCAGTGACGTATTAAGACGACTCGGCTTGTACACTAACTTATTTCAGCTGTTTTTATATTTTTGGTGAACTATGTGGAATATATGTGGGACTGTGGTAGCCTAGTGGTTAAGGTACTGGACTCTGGATCAGAAGGTCGAGGGTTCAAATCCCACCTCTGCCAAGCTGCCACTGTTGGGTCCTTGAGCAAGGCCCTTAACCCACAATTGCTTGGATTGTAAGACTGTACCAATTGTAAGTCGCTCTGGATAAGGGCGTCTGCTAAATGCTGTAAATGTATGCATTGTATCGCAATGTATCACGCTATAATCATATCTCAAGTCCTTTCCAGTATGTGGTGTGGTGAAAGGTGTGAGGATATCTCTGAGATTAGAGCTGTACTTGAGGGCAGTTTTTCCTCGGTTTCTTCTCAGGCTAATTTCTCTCCTACATAAGTCATTGTCGGTGCATGACCTGCTGTGGTGTTGCAGTTTTTGGTTAACTTGTTTAGCACTTTGTCAGGTGCGCCCTTGCTTCGGCCCGCCGGTAGATTTTGCAGAGCAGACAAAGTTGCGCTTGTTCCCATCAGCCCCGGGATTCCTGATTATCCCGCTCCCTCGGCGCATGATGGGCCGATCAATAGCACACCAGTCAGCACGCGAATGGGAAAATCGAAAACAGGGCCGGTGAAGGTCGTCTCAAATGAACATCATTAGAGCGGTCCCCTGGTGTACAGTCTGTAAACTTGATGAAATCTTTGATGACCCTACTGTGTCGTTGTGTGCTTGTCGGGGGAAGAAAGGCCGACGTTGGACTTTTATCTCTCTATGCCGTCCCTGTGGGCTGTGTGCCAATAAAACCGTTTGAGTATCACAACACCGGATTGGAATAATGGACATTTCACAATACCATGCAGTTGTGTGACTAATGAGGTCCTGGCAAACTGTAGACGTTGCACGTGTTTGGTCAATTGGTGTCTCTAAAGTGTCTGAGGATTGGACCAGTGCTCTGGTGAGAGTTCCTGCCTTGCACCCTGTCCTGCACGAGTTGGATAGGGTGGGGAATATATGATGGATGGGTGTATGAATTTTACTTCTAGGGTTATATAGGGCTATAATGCATTTTAAGGGGAAAGGCAAGAAGTCCAATAATGTAGCCTTAGCGCAGAGACACGGGCGTGTAGGACCATGGTCAGGCATGGAATCTAAACCAAAACATGCATTCATTTTTGTATTTGTTCATCTCTGGATATTAAATATTAGATGGAGATGGAAGACTGGTGATCTGTAATCACTGTTCTTGAGGTTTTGTGCATAACATAAATAAACACCGCTGCCATCTTTTGGTTTCAGTTCAGGTTCTGGCTTGGTGCATTATCTATTTTGGTGCCGCCGAGATCTGTTGCTTCCCCTGAGTGTGGGCCTGTGGATCACTAGATGGTGCCTACTGGCCCACTTGTGGTCACCTTGTGGTATCAGTGGATGTAACACCGTTAGCAGCAGCCCATCATGATGTTTCATCTTGGATACGAAGCAGTGATAACGTTAGAAGTATTGTCTTTGCAGAACATCAACAGCTCCGCCTGAGGTGCGCTTTGGTATCCGACGCATGTCAAGAGCGGTACACGAGTGAATTTTTTCAGTTCAGTACAGTATAGACGTGGGCATTATCGATTCACCCATGGTAGACAAACACCATAAGAAATTGATGCTTCTTCTGACATCTAGAAGTTCTGAAGGGTTTTTGATGTTTAATCCAACGGGCCTGGTCGATAACGGAAGTGCTCCAGTGTTTGCGAACACCCCTAGGTGTAGGTCTCGGAGTGTGTGTTGTGTGCTGCCTCCGAGATGCGTCGCTGATTCTTGGGTTACTTTTTGAAGAAATCTTTTGAAGCAATGTCAAAGGGAACATGGTAATATTTTAATACCAGTTTGCTGCTTGACCATGTGTAGGACTCTTATGGGCCTTGTGTGTTTCCTCCAGTTTCCTCCCACATTCCAAAGACATGCGTGCATCTATCCAAAGAGATGCCTCAGAAAACAAGAGTGATTGAACAACAGATGAAACAGACTCCATGAGTGAATGTGAACCAGCTTATGTAGTTATAGGGTAGAGAGGATATACAGGTGTCAAATCAGTACTACTTACAATAGGACAGGCACATACACTTAAACACCATTTATAGCTTGGTACAAATGGAGGAAAGTCATCCACACAAGCAACTTGTGCAAAAAAGTCTCTAAACACATCAAGATCTAGAACAAGCAGGAGCAAGTGAGCACACGACTGGTAATGTAGTTGCACACAGCAGGGTTGCCAGATCACACAATAGAAACCGGCAACCAGATCTATGGAAACAAACCCAAAATAAATTAATTGGCTCAAAATAGTTGCCTTTAGAGGTTGAACAAAACCAACTTGCACCAATGTGAGACAGGGATCAGGGAGCAAACCCAAATGAGCAGCTACGCTTCAGAGACGATCCCTGAAAACCTGCAAACAACAACCGCTGATATTTAAGGACTTTATAGAAAATTAAGCCCAAAGTCTCACAGAATAAGCAAACCAGCTAACTGACATGCATGACTGACTTCTGCTCTTAAACTCCCACCTCTGTTTGTGGATCCGTAGTGATAATTAGCTCTTCAGGTGACCTGCTGTGAGGTAGGGCTGGGCCCTACGACCTCTGATCAATATCACGATTGACTGAACAATTTACCTGTGTGTTTTTATTATTATTATTATTATTTTTTTTTTTTGCCCTCATAGTTCACTGACAAGGTTTGTAGTGTAAATATACTCAACTGTTAAAACTGGGGTTTTCTTTTTCTAACGAGGGCTTAAAGTTGTGATCTTAAAATAACTGATGGAAACCCACAGTTGAGCTATTTTTGGTTTATTGAATATTTCAACCATTGAAATTCTTTGATTTAGTAGGATGTGGCATCGGTTGTTAGTTTATAATTGTAAGTGTTAATAAAAGACAATTGAAATAATCTATGGGCAAGATTAGGTCCGGTAATGGTTCTGAATGTCATTTTCGATCAATTGCACAGGCTTTTCTCTTTGAAGCAGAAGTAAAGCTGGTAGTACTCTGGTCTCATGGCTACATCATCCTGAAATGGACGACAATGTTGCCATTCTGTCCCTGACCATTTTGCAGAGCTATGAAGTTCACGCGTTCAGTGTGACCGCTTCTTTATGCAGATGTCCAATGGTATGTTTGAACCGCTTTTGTGTTTCTCAGATCCTGAGACCATGAACAGCATCAATACTCCAAACATCAACTTCAAATGGGATCCCAAGAGTCTGGAGATCCGCACGCTGGCTGTGGAAAGACTGCTTGAGCCCCTGGTCACCCAGGTAGGAACATGAACAATGATGGTTTTTTTATTTTTCTACACTATCGAAGAAAAGCCAGACTAGTCGATGCAGTGTTTCTTTATCTTAAGCGAGCGCGACTTGAGTCGCATTACTATTAATGGTGTTGTGCTTCTTTAATTATGAAGGGGTTTGGGCAATTCGATGCTCTTGATGCTACAGTGGTATCAGGCAATTCCATGCCAGTTCGTTTGTCTTAATTGTTTCACGTCAAGGTCACCACCCTGGTTAACTCCAGCAACAAAGGCCCGTCCAACAAAAGGAAGGGCCGTTCCAAAAAGGCTCACGTCCTGGCCGCTTCGGTCGAAAGCGCCACGCAGAACTTCTTGGAAAAAGGCGAGAAGATTGCCAAGGAGAGCCAGTTTCTGAAAGAGGAGCTCACAGCCGCCGTGGAGGATGTCCGCAAGCAAGGTAGCGTGCTTTTGGTGATCTAGTACCTGAGCAGGGCAGCTTGCTTAAGAGGTTTTCTAACTAATTTGAATTGGAGTCGTAGCGAATGCCAAGATTTGACTCGTGTCCTATTTGGTGTCAGAGAAAACTAGTACGCCGTGTAGGACGGACCATACAATTCAGTCTGTTTTCGCAGGTTAAATACTGTTAACGTAACAATAATGAAGGGGCGGTTCCTCTTTGAACCCTGAGCTGGGGTTGTGTCCTGAAGGTCGGGTGTAGCATTTACTGGGCTAACTTGGCGGTTTCTTGAAACAAGGGTGCTCAAGTTTGAACCTTTTAGAATTGACTAGGTTTCTGCATAAATGAGCCAAAACCTTAGGGGATGTATTCATAGAGTAGCTCCTAAGAAAAAATGTGGGCGTTTTCCTCTTCAAGATGGTAGATCCTAGTAAAAGTTATTCATGGAGCATCTTAACCCCTAAAAGAGCTCCTAAGGTATAAAGCTGATCGGAGGACTTTTAGGAGGCTCAGGAGGCAGAAGAACAGTGAGATAATGAATCGTTACCATTATATCGTACAGGAATCATGTTTATGGCTGGTCTTAGAGATTCACTTGCATCAACAACTCTAACACCTGAAATGAAGGCTACGTATGAACCAGGTAAATGGATCAGACACGGCAGCCATCATACCTGAAGAGCAGATTTCTTTGGTTCGTAGGCTGTAATGGATTAAATGGCTACAAAAATGACCAGCATTGTATACACTTATTAAAAAAGCAAATAAACCTGTGTGAGATTAGTGTAAAATGGACAAATGGCCCATCTGTTATTTCAAAGGCTTGTAATAGCCCATTAAAGCATTTCCCTAATTAAGTGTGCTTGTGTGAGTGAGTGACGGGGGTGACAACCAATCAGTCTTGGTGTCATACATGGCAACCGGGTCACACTGAGAAACTTGTCTCCTTGCTCAGTCGTTCTCAGATAGCTAGAAGTTTAAGGTAAGTTAGGAGCTCTAAGTGTACTCCTGAAATCTTTATGAAAGTGCCCCCCCCCCCATATGTTTTAGGCCGTTTATGCAGCGATATCGAAAGTTCAGAAGGGTTCACAAGCAGTGTAGTAAGCCTTCTTTAGTTAATGCTGGCTTATTTTATTACCAATCTACAAATTATATATAACTGAGATGCAATATATAAAACTCTCAGTTGTGCAGAATGGTAAAAACAGAACCATTTAAAACCAGATAAATGGGCGTCTGAATCTTTACTACTGCTTTTTCGATCACGTCTTTTGAAAATCGATTACCAAGGCTGAAGATTACATAAAAAAACAAACAAGAACATGCCTGAAAAGTACCGAAATTGAACACAAACAGGACTGAAAAAACACATTGTACATACTCTAATGAAGTCTGAAACCTGACTAATACCCTTCCTGCCATGAATCGATGTAACCTTGTGTCACACAAATGGCCTCTGATGCCGATGGTGACGTTAAATAAACCAAACAAACATAAAGAACGTGCTTGCAGAGCAGTTTTCCCTCTCAAAACCTTTCATTTTCTGATACAAACCTGCGAATGAAGATGTAGACACTTGCTCTCCCTGCATGCTTGCTTTTTGTTACTTAAATGATTTATCCTACTGATTTAGGCAGGTTCAGGGCTTGTATACTGATATGAAGGTAATTACCAAACTCCTATATTAGGCTGACTTTAATGAACCACTGTACTCTCCAATACTGATATAAATGGTGCCTGACTCAATCCTGCATGAATTTGTCATAAAGGTATCATTTCTTGAGTGTTAGCAGCTGATTGGCTAGTGTGCTCTTAAGTGTTTACATGGCACCTAATAATCCGATAATTGTCTGATTTCTGCAGTTATTCTGATTGTTCAAGTGGTCATGTAAACAGCGTACTCTGATCTAGAAATCAGGTTAAGAAATCCCATAAAGGGTGCCGGATTTTATCCCAGTAATCTGATTCTTCACACCTATACCAGTGACCTGAGTGCAGATTTGTTAGTGGGGGATATACATGGATAATTATAGATTTACATGGTGTGATTCTCTCGTGGGATCTGGCAACCCTGGAATTAAACACAGCACTCGTTACATGGCTGTCGAGCACTTTATGGAGACTCGATGTAACGTATAGACTTGATAATGAAGTTTGAGTATTTAATATTAGTTTGTGAGATTATCAGCTGGTTGCCAAGTAGAAATCGGGCGCCCGAGTCTCATTATGATTACCCAAGTGCACGTGAACTCGTTGATCAGATTACTGACGGTCTGATATTCTGCGGTTATCCGATTATTAAGTGCATGCAGACTCTGTCAGTAAGGCATTAAACAGCCTCAGTTTTGTGCATAATCAGATTTGACTGTACAGGGGCCCTTTTTGATTTAAGCAGCTCATCCAAGCTTTGCATGGCCTGCTCTCTTTCTGGACCTCGTCCTCGTTACACTCTTGACACCTGTGCGGTTTTGCTTTTCCGCAGAGGAAGCCGTTTAAAGTGAGCAGTTACCTCTGTCAGCGTCACCTGCTCTCCATTTTCCTCTAGGCTTGTTTGCTATGGAGTTTTAGAAGGCCTGTTAATTTTAATGTGAGCCGACTTAAACAATATGCAGCGTGTCCCAACAGCTGAGGGTCTGTAGTCTTTCAGGTGAAGTAGAATTGCTTGCTTTTTATCCAGTGTTTGGACTGAAGATGCTCAAACCTGGGTTGATGACTCTGGGTTGAAGGTCTGCATTGGAACGTACAGAAAGCTGTTCTGCTTTTTTGAATAATGGAAGGACTTTTTATGAGTCATCTGATTCTGAATCGGCTGATTATTCAGGTGGTCATGTAAATGGCGTACTCTGATCTAGAAATTTGGTCGAGCTGGATTTTACCCCAGTAATCGGATTACTCATAGCATGTATACCACATACCCGATTGCACACGTGCAAGAGACAAGTTGCCATGTTCGTGTATTCTCAAGACTTTATTTGGCCTCTCTTCCATTGACTTGTTTTTTTTTTTCCTCTTGGCTTGATCTGGCAACCCTGGAATGAAGGGCACCACAGAATTAAAAAAATATCCAGGCAGTGTTTCTTGGGTTTAAGGTAGTTGTAACTATACACCCTGCTCATGTGGTTCACGATTAGATTTTGTTACGATTATTGAATATACATTTGATAAGACTCTGCCACATGGTGTAAACTCTAGACAACATGGAGTTTACAGTACATATGGTTGCAGAGCATGGGCATTTCAGTGGCTTTGAAACTTACTTCAGATAAATTGAGAATGAAGCTGATTACTCAAATGAACCACAGATGCCGTTAATATTTGGGCTGTTTGTGAGCAAAACGCAAAGTCAGTGGCAATGTTTCACTAATTTGGCATTTAAATAAAGCAATTTGGAAGAAAAACAGTCTAGATCCTTCCCCTATTCTGATAGTGTTCCAGATTATTTTAATTAACTCGAATGTCTAGCCATGTTCATGTCAGCTGTTCCGTCTTGGCATCTCTCAGTCCGGCTTGGGAAGGATTCAGTCTGTTTAGTTCCGTCATCTGTACCGATCGGGTTGGCGTGTCGGGAGCTGGCTGGCAGTCTGCTTTGAGTCTGGGGTACGAGATTGGATTTGGGATTCTGTTATCTGTATGGAATCCAGAGTGGGCTCGTCACGACGTCAGGAATGGGACTTTAATCCTGATACCACTGATCCTTGAATTGAAATTCTATTAAAGCCAAGTTTTGTTTCCCCTTCACATTTTAACCCCATCTTTTTGGGTGCAGCTGTAAGCTGGGATGCCAGTCTATTGCAAAGCTGGCAGGACCAACCTCCCTCTGCTCAGACACAGCCGTATTGCCTCCGTCTCGCCCGACACGGTCTTTGGGTGCCAAGAGTAATCAAAAGGTGCCAAAGTCTTAGGCCACCATTTAGGTTAGATAATGTTGTTTTAGCAAAGATCTAATGAACATGTAGAATATATCGATGTTTTAGAATACTTTTTGAAAATACAGGGCATTTGTATGCAGTACTAAGCTTCTTTAGACTACAGTGCTAAATTTAGTATGTTCTCCCCTTACACATCTGGATGCCAATTTGACCTTTGGTCAGGAATGGGCTTTTTGGAAGGGTAGCAGGCAAGAAACCATGTTTTTGTCAAGTTTACAGGGTGGAAAGACCGCAGGGTGTCTGATGGTCGATTTATATAATTTATTTATTTATTTATTTTAGGTTTTATTGCTCTTAACAGCATTTATTACCAGATACCTGCATCATCTCTCTGGGGGAATGTGTGTAAATACTTGCAAAAAAAGAGCAATGTTACAGTAGTGCACATGGTAGCATCTTTTTTATTCCCAGTTCTAGTTGAGAGCAGGGAGTTGTAATGCTAGAAGCAGGTTATCTTCTCATAAGTGGCCCCTCAATCACTGAATGTTCCCTCAGCATCCGTTTGTCACTCAGTCGTCCAGTTTCAGCTGCAAGTTCTAATGCAGGAAACACTTTCTCTGCAGTTTCTCCACTATCTTTGAACACCGACTGATGCTGATTACCTCAGTGGTGTAAATTGGTCTATTGCAGAGCTTGGCCTAATACTTTTGCACAGTTCTGAATCTATTTAAAGGTTAGAAAACACAGATGTCAGACATTCTAACTGTAGAACATATGAGAAGTATTCAATAAGAGAAACTCGCCATAAGAACAGAATATCAAGTAACTCACTCAATTGCTACAGGACTTGGTTCAGCTTTTATAATTGCGCTGGAACGTTTTAGACTCCGGTTCTTAGCCGGCGAGTGCTTCCATAGGCCGGGGACTCTGCACTTTGTCGCAGTCTTTGTGTTCGTTCCTTTCAGAGACACGTCCAAGGTTAAAAGCACCCTTCACTGCCCACGCTGTTTAAATTGTTCACTTTTCTTTGGTTAGGAAGGTTATGGTGTAGAAAGATGAGCGTTTTAAAGTTTGTGCGGCAACGATGATTTAGAGAACGAGATGGAGACTGGAAACGGGATTAAAAGAGTCATAAAATTTAACACGCCCTTGTGGTGGGCAGTCTGAATCCTCCGGCGCAGAGCAGTCGATCGGTTTTAGATGCGGATGTAAAGTTTAATCCCGTCCACCGACCTGTGCCGGTTCCCCACCGGCTTAACGAGACGTACTTGTGATGCCTGTTGGTGTGGACTGTTCCTCCAGTGCAAGGAAGCCGCAGAGATCGCGTGAAGGTTATGCCGCTCATGGGTAGTAATTAATGCCAAAGCAAACTGCTCATTAACCGGTGATTGTGTTTTGAAAATTAAGCTGGAGTATCATAAAGCTTGCCTTGAGTACCTTAAACTCTGGCCACATTAACATGTAATGTTGAGATATTAAAGGTGGTAATGGACAAATGCACTTTCATTTTGATCGCTGCTCATTTTGTAGCGCAGATATTTATGGCTGCTTTCTTGTGTTCATCAGTGAAATGGCCGACATCTGCCCAAACCTCACTGCTTCCTGCAGACCCCCTTTTGTTACAGGGAGGGCTCGAAATAATAACTTATTTTTAATGTCCATGCATGGAAGCCGTTGTGCAGGATAATCCTCACATCACCTCCAGATGGGGTGTCGAATCATCGAGTCAGATTTATTTGCTATATACACTCTGGACAAAAGTACTGGGACACTGACTCTACTTGCATAAATTAATTGAATCAAAGCGTTCAGCTTCACTTATCATGCTTGGTAGAAACGTAGCAGAGCTAACTTGGCTTTAAGCATTTGTTTGTTCACAGAAAAGACTCTGCCCTTTCTCTGGGTAAATTTAAAGTCACGTCTTCTGTGGCTTTGTGGTCTCGGTTGTGGCTTTTATTTAATGTAGTACTGCCGAAATGTGGCGCGATGATGAACTGCTCTGAGCTAGGAAGCTCCAGCGTGCTTTGTCACATTGTGGAGGTTCTTTTCAACTGTAAAATCTTTCTAAACTAAAGTCAGTCTACCTTTCTCTGTTCTCTCCTGTCCACCTTCCCCTTCTACCTTGGATGTAATTGCCATAGATGCCTCATTGGCCACTGGATCATGCGTCAACGTCATCGCCATATTGGTCCAGGCAACTTCTCAGAATTCTCCAAAGAAAGCATTAGGAAAAATATACCAGATTCTGCTAATAAATAATATAATAAACAATAACAGCAGTAACTGATTAGCAGTAGTGCATACTATATATAGTATGAATGGCGATATAGTAACTGTTTATATAGTATTCACTATTTTATACTTTATTACTTTATCTACTATTGGTAATCTATGACATTAATTATATTACTTATTAGGCTACATCTTATGCTGCACTGTACCATATCGCCTTTCAGTGTGTCATTTTATGGGGATTTGAACTTTTTGTACTCCACATAAATCAAAAGCCTTGAACATAATGACTCATTAAAATCAGTTGAGAATTCGGTTGTGCTTTTTAACCAGAGAAACGCAGCTCCACCATTCATTTGTATTTGTTTACAAGGCAGTCTTGCCTGGACCAATATGTCCGACGCGTTCACAGCAACTAGCCGAAACAGCCAATGCAGCGTCTAGGTATATAGGTCTGTGATAATCACTCTCCACTTCAGTTTCTCTTAATTTCAAATTAAAAGCCCTCTGCAGAGTTTTGAGATTTCATAAAGTTTAGCAGAACACTGTCTATTTTAAGGCCTATGATCAGGACAATAGTTCACCAGCTTGGCTTGTGGGAAATGTTATCTGGTTGTTTGAAGCGCTGACCAGAAGGATGACGTTCAAACAGGGAAGGCAGGTCGGTGTCACTGACCTTCTCCGCTTTCTTGATGACACTGTAGCCAACTGTTGTCGAATTATTAACCAAGTGCAGCGTCTGAAACCCATACAGTAGTCAGTGGGTGAAGGATTTGCAGTGTTGGTAAAGTGCTGTTCTGTCATTGCCTCGTACAGCTTAATATCAATGAGCTGATGGTGCTGCTGCTGGTGAAGATCTTCAGTAGATCAAAATGCTTGTAGTCAGCCTGGGCCGTGTCCTAACGTGCCCTACAGGAAGCTCGTATGTTCCTGCTTTCTCTTGTTCCTTATTTTTTCTGCAGTTCATTTCGGTTAAACATCCTGCATTTGGAAGCACAGGACCATTTTGTTAGGTTCAATCGCAGCAGTGGAGGAGTCAATTATTAGGGCACGATGAACCGACATTGAGCTGTTTTAAAGTTTTCCTGAATGAAACAAACATTCATGCTATTGATACTTCACATGAATGGTAATTACACCTGGCTTGACTAATCTCATGAGATGCCAAAGCAATTCCTCAGGACAAATATTTATGCTGTTGAGCTGCTGCTTCTCAAACTGATCACGTCTGTACTGACCGGTACTGGAAAGTAAAGGAAGCACTGCTTGTACACACTGCCTGGCCAAAGTGTCACCACCTGGATTTAACTAAGCAAATAGTTTTTTATCTTTTTTATTTTTAAAAAGAGCTTTCCATCGGATAATTACTGCATTGGTGATTGGTTCAGCTGGCAATAAGGTCTTTATTGCTGACTGATGCAGTGAGGAGCTTCTCATTTGTTAAACAACCATGTTGAAAGCCACATCCATGGAAAAGGTGTTCATCTGTTTCAGAAGGGTCAGATTGGGAAAGAGTGGTTCAGGGAGCATAAGGCATCATTATCACATGTGGGTTGTCCACCACAGAGTCCAGAGCTGAACCCCATTGAGAATCCTTGGGATGTGCTGGAGGAGACTTTGTGCAGTGGAACAAATCTCCCGTCATCAGTACAAGATCTTGGTGGGAAAAATGAATGCAGCTCTGGACAGAAATAAATGACACTGCAGAAGCTCGTGGAGACGGGCGAGAATGAAGTATTGTCAATGCCAGGCGGTCCAACCAGATGGTGACCTCTTCAATGGCCAGGCAGTGCATTACTTCGACTAAACATCATCGATTTCTTAAGTTAGATTTTGCATGTTTAAGTTCACATTTCCAGTCTTCAGTTGCTTTCACTGATCTCGTTTCCTTCATTACATCCGCTGCTATTTAAAACCCTTGTCCACATTTGTTGCACTCAGACCTTGTGCATTCTGTTTTGGTCCTGGCACGCATTGCTGACTGTACATTTGCTTCTTATTTTATTAAATGGGATGGTTTCACTTGTCCCAAGCTGGTTGAACTTTGGGTTGGGTGATTATGGCCTGTAAAATAATATCACGACATTTGTAGGCGAAGCTTTGATGCACTCATTTTGAAATCTCCTCTAAAGCACTTCGTAAATGATCGATTTACTTCTATGATTCTTCCAGATACACAACTATGGGTTATTCTAGTAGACCATGTGACTTGGGTCTGCTGGAGAAGCTTTGTCTGTAGGGATGGGTATTGGAAAGGGCTTCACGATACGATTACATCATGATATTTCCACTTAAATACAGTGGGGCAAAAAAGTATTTAGTCAGCCACTGATTGTGGAAGTTCTCCTACTTAGAAAAATGAGAGGTCTGTGATTTTCATCATAGGTACACTTCAACTATGAGAGACAAAATGATAAAAAAAATCCAGGAAATCACATTTGTAGGATTTTTAAAGAATTTAATTGTAAATCATGGTGGAAAATAAGTATTTGGTCAATAACAAAAAGGCAAGCACACTTGATTCTGTCATTAACAATTTACTGTGACACAAGTCATGTTGCCTATCTCTACTATAGTCTTGTATTCTAGCTTTGTATACTTTGTGCTTCATAATATTGTATTCCCTAATTATTGGAATCTCTAGCTTATTTTATTTCAACTTTCTGTAATCACTAATTGGATAACTTGGTTTAATTTTTACATACAACATCTAGGCTGCCCAAGGAGGCAGGGTCCCTTTGAGTCTTGGTTCTCCCTTGGTTTCTTCCTTATAACATTTAGGGACTTTTTCCTTGCCACTGTCTCCTTAGGCTGGCTCAGTTAGGGCTGTGGGCCTAGATCATTGTAAAACTGCTTTGAGGCGGTGCTCTGTTTAAAAATAAAGGGCTGTAGATATAAATGTGGATCGCCTTTGATCTTGTTCGTCCACCTCAGTGTTCTGTTACTCTTTCCGAATTCGACACGTATAAACTCGCTTCTGAGCTTCTCTTTTCGCTCTTTACCTAAACACACTCACCCAGGGGAGTGGTCTGGATCGATGATCTAGTGTGGATTGTAGGAGTTTGTATTGAGTGAGTTGAGAGAAGTGGAACTCCAAAGCGAGTCTCGTGAGTGGTTTAAACTTGCACTGGGTGTGTGCAATAGGCGTTTAGTACAACCCATGTAAAACTCAATGTATTTGAAATATCATCATCCTAGTGGAACTGGTCCTAGAGCTGGACCTCAACTTCTTGGAACTGTAGTTTCAGCTGAAGATCAGCACAGCTGAAGTTTGTAACGTGTTTGATCCAGCCATGGCTTTGCGTCCATTAGAGCGGTGAAAGACAAGTCTGCAACCGTAAAACCCTCACGGCTGAACCACCAGGTCAGAAAAGCCATTTGTGCCATTCGGAGCCCTATCGTGATGGCCGTCTATAAACCGAGACCGACCGTGTGTCATACGCTCTCGGCTCGCTGTGCCAAAAGTCTGTAATTTATCAGGCTATGAGAGCTCCTATTTTCCCTGAAAGGTCAGTCTGCTCTCAGCGGAGACGCCTCGGAGGAGGAAAAAGCCTTCGTGATCCGACAGTCTTGCTGCTTAGTCCTGATCGTATCGCTGCTTTGTTGATGCACTTATCTTTTGCAGTGCTCTTGTAAGAGCTACATTTTTCGACGGTGGAGGCTTAATCTCTAGATCCACAATTTCAGATACAATTTGCGGTTATGACTGTTCATGCAGCCTGGAATCGGTAACTGTGCAGCCGAGTACGATAAAGGGGCTGCCTCTAATGGCTCCGTCATCAATATCAGCCATCAGTGTCCGTACAGGGACAAATCCTGAAGATGTGCAGTTTTGGTGCAGGCTGAAAATGAGCAGATGCTGTGATGGGTTTATTGTTTTAAACACCAGATAAATTACCTCCAGAACGATGGCAAAATCCGTGGACACTAATATAGGGTTCGGGTTATGTACAATGGCACAACACCTTCATGTAGACTTTAAATCATCTCTAGATTAATTGTAAGTACGTAATGCAATGCAAATAGTAGCAAATGGAAAGAAAACATTCTGTAGCTGACACATGAACGAACAGGGCTCAAGGCGAACTAGTCAATGAATACTGAAGAGAACAAACTGTGATATTGTGGGAGTTTTGAGCATGTGGAACCCCAGTAAGTTCATTAGTCGTGTGGCGAATGGGGGGGGGGGCAATGCCTAGAAGGGTAGAGAAATCTGTGGGGATTTGTCAATAACAATTAGACAAAGTATTCTAAAGTTATTTAAACTAGTGATGCACCGATCAATCAGCCAGTGACCGGGATCAGCTGGTTTTGGCATGATCGGGGTGCTACTTGGTCAACTAAATAGTCTCTCTTATTTCAGTCACAGACGTGCCTTTCGTGTGAACTCTTCAGAGCATCCTGGTTGGATAACATGTACAGCAAAAATAAGCCTGATGTTCAGAACAATGACTTTAACAAGGTGTTTAGAACCGCATCACCCTGAGTTTGGCACAGCTAAAGGCAAAGAGGTTAAAGCTAAAGCTATTGAGAGGGCAGAGCCAGGCAAAAACCAGCAACTCCTGCTATTTCTTCATCAGTGAAATTTCCATTAAATAAAGTTGAACAAAAACATTTCCTTAGACAAAGTAAATTGGAATCGACGTCCGTCCGTGTGTAGTGCTCATTTCAGGTGTTAAGGCGTTGTTGTGCTGTGTAGGACATGAGTGCTTCTCTAAGAAGGTCATCCACAAACACACTTCCTGTTCGATCTAATCGGTAGGGTTTGATCATTTCACTCTACAGTGTTTGGAGAATATTTCTTCTGCCTCTTATGCTTAAGAGAACTCCTAAGCCTGCTAAATGTCCTCCTTCGTACTCCAATGGTCTTCCACCTTAGGAGCTATTAGGGGTTAAGATGCTTTATGAATAACTAATATGTACTTCTCTCTTTGAGAGGGAAACACCCACACTTCTAAATATTACGCTGAAGACATTTTCACGATGCATGTGATCGCAGACACAATGTATCTTGAACTACTATTCACATATGAATAAATTAGTAACGTGATTTATATTCAAAACATGCTGCACTTCATCCAATTAAACACTGTTCAGCACTGACAATATTCTCGATGTGCTCAGAAGAATATCGTCCATCATGATGACAATGTATCACGATACGATAAAATATCGTCATCGCCCACCAATAGTTAAGCCTTTCAGTTTGTGTTCCAGGTTCATGGCTTTGTTCCCCAAGCTTTTTGTTCCCCAAGTTTAGGTCTTGGAGTGTAGACCAAAAGGTCCAGGGTTCAAACCCCACCTCTGGCAAGTGCCTCTGAAATTGCTGGGATTGTTAGTGAACCAGCCATGGATGAATGTAAATATCCATTTGTTTTTGGTAATAAATTTTGCTGCATCTCTATTTTTGTTTAGTGAACCTATGCCACCATATTAAATCCTCAGTGTGCAGGAGTACCTGCCAGACTTCAAACGTATTGGTAGTTTTAGATCCCTTATCGCTCTCACACCCCTACTCAGGTGTGGTTATGGTCTCCTGCGATACTCTCCCCAGCTTGACATGGTTTCGTGGTGCCTGAAGCCCTCGCCGCCTCGTGCCGCTCTTGTCCCGGCTCCGATACGCATCAGCGTGTATTCCATAAACCCATGGTCCCGCTCCTCTAAAGTCATCCCGTCTCTGTTAAACTGCTTCATGCGGCCATCAGAGTCGCACTAAAGTGATGTGTGGTCCGTTCCCCCGAGGGACGAGGATGCACACAGATAGCGTTATTGTTCGGCTCCCATAATTCTGCCGCCGTGAACGGCTTTAACTCTGCTATTAAATCAGATAACCAGGCTCCTAAACTGCACAAAACGCCGAGGTGTCAACACCGGCTGTCCATTAACTCAAGGTTCCAATTGAGGCGTTTCATCCGAGTTCCTCCGGTCCATTGAGTAATCAGGTTCTATGGCCTAATATATCAGACTAACAGCCTTATGCTGCGTATCGTTAAGAGCCCGAGCAGGCTCCCATTGTAACAGCGGCAGTAAAGCCTGTTCAATTCATTGTTTTCCTACAGTAATATTTCCAAAACGGCAAAGGTAGTTATGAGAAACCAATCCCATTGAAACATTGTACAGAGCCGGGTTATTAATTTTAGTGGAGCCTCCTGTAGCACGTTGAAATATTTTCACTTTAAACGTAATCGGCGTCGACCAGGGATAGCGGGAGGATCAAATTTGGGCTAATCCAGGCATTTATTACAAGACGTGTGTGGGAGTGGGTGACGTGAACCAAGTTTATCACCAGGATGTTGCCTTCTGTTGGTGACGCACCAGAATTAAATGCTTGGCACAAACCGAAATGGGTTTTATAGGTTTTTGTAATCCTTGGACCCAAACTTATTGGTTCCTCATATGAACAGTGATTACAGCTCACTTCACACGAGGCAGTATTTTAGCTGTTGTAGGTGAAATTGAACTCGGAAGTGTTAATTAGTTAATTTTCTTGGTATTTTGCCATTAAAATGACCAAGTACAGTGGTAGCTCAGTTCTGAGTCCTGATCATTTTCAATATCAGGTACACTAGCATTCATCTTTGTCGGCTCTTAATCGTTGCTCGGCTCATTTTCCCGCCTCCTGATGAAGATGAATGGAAGTTCAGTAGCTATAAAATAAGCCTAAACAGGTTATAGGGAGGCTAATTAGAGGCTTTGTCAGAGTTTGTTAAAGAATGGAATAGCTGTAGTCCGTCAAATTGATGCTCGACTGCTATAATCGCGCACCCGCTACGATTTTTCTACTTAAACCATCAGGTTTCTAAGTAACAAGATGTATGCCAGTCGGCCATAAGATTAAAACCACCCGCATTTAAAGACCTCTGAGGGTCTCCTGTGGCATCTGGCCCCAAGATGTTAGCAGCAGATCTTTAAGCCCTGGAAGTCAGAGTTGGGGCCTCCATGGAGCGTTCTTGATTGTCCAGCATGTCCTATGCATGCTGATTGGATTGAGGCCTGGGTGGGGAATTTGGATTCCAAGACAGCACCTAGAACAGGTGATGTGTGTACTGTTATCTGAATGTATGAGTAATATAATATCTGTGGTTAAAATTAGTCATTTATTTCTATAGCGCTTTTTAGAATGGAGCATCGTCTCAGAGCAGCTTTGCTGTTTTGGATCATCTTAATTATAAGGCCAATCCATACTGAGCAAGCCTAGGGCGACAGTGGCAAGGAGAAACTCCCTAAATATTAGGATATCCATTCAAAATGGGCTTTTCTTGTATAAATAGGTAAACCCAAATTGTAGTCTGCTACAGTTAGTTTTAAAGGAGTTATGGGTGTGCTGTATAATGGCACCCTCTGGTGTTCAGAAAATGCAATTGTCGGATGGCATAATAAACAGAACACATGCAGGAACAAATGGCTGTGCTTTAGAGGGAGGATGCCAGCCTGGGCATCGATCCTTGGCATTGTGATTGGGTCAACCCCCAAAACGTGCCTTTGACCGAATCAAATGTGAATAAGTGCGTTGATGCTGTGGCACTGGACTTGCGGTTATGCCACCCTGTCTGATCATATGCCTGCCGGTAACGGGGTCTTACTCTGCGTTCGGTTGTTTGTGTTGGCGCTTTAGGAAAATTTTTACTTGGCTCCTTGGAGACGCTTTCATTTGTGTAACTTGACGCGTTTCTTTTTCCTCAGGAGAGTCTATGCGGCAGGCCTCCGGCGAGTTTGCGGAAGACCCCTGCTCCTCGGTGAAGAGAGGGAACATGGTGCGGGCCGCTCGGGCTCTTCTGTCGGCCGTCACACACCTGCTAGTGCTGGCTGACATGTCCGATGTCTACCTGCTCCTGCTGCAGCTCAAACTGGTGAGGAAACCACACACAGACAATATCACCTTTTTATTTATTAGGATTAGTATTTAACTCCAGCTCACTTCCTCCACCAGTGTCCACCGCCTTATAAGCAGAGAAACACTGACTGGTTACATATTGAACTTTGTTTCAGCTTAATGTTTCCCATTTGCATCTTTTTCACTCACGAGCTCCATGATATGTGATTTAAGCCTGTGGGAGGGTTAATCTGAAGTAGCTTGAGACTTACCATAAGTGCGAGTAAGCTTTATTTTTTTTAGTGATGGCAACCCTTACAAACACTTTATATTTTCAGTGACCCTACAGGGAGCAACCTTCCTTTAAGGATCTATTTCTCTAGACTAGCCTGTGACAGTTAGATTAATGCATTAAAACCCAGCTGCGCCCCCTCTGGCCTCTTAAGGGCTGCATTAATTTCGGAAGGGAACAGATTTACGGACACTGACTTTAGTTGCGCGTTTCCTTTAAAAGCCTCCCTGCTCTTTCGGTAACTATTGTTCTCACGGCTTGCATTTGCTAAGATTTTATTCTTTGCGTTTCCCGCTGAGTAATTCCTCTCTTTATAGCGGAGGCTCGCGGGATGCAAACACTCGTCTTGCCAAAGCGTCTGGGACCAAATGTCAGGCGCTGTTGTTATTGTTGTTGTTATTATTATTATTATTCTGTGGCAATGCTGTGGTTTTTCCAGCAGTGAGGTGTGAATGTGGCTGAGCGGCTCCACAGGTGAGCTGCTGAGCGGTCATGTCCGATTTGGTGACTGGCCTCGGCCCGGTTGGCGAAGCTCATTCTTACAGGAGCACCTTTCATTATCTCTGTCTCTCTTCAGCCTGTGTGAGAGAGAAACACTGAAAACTCAAGGGTGGGCCTCGAGGAGCAAGGACAATGACCTCTGGCCAAACGTCCTTGGACCGCAGCTCTCGTTACATTGGAATGGCTTCGGTTCTCATTCCTCAATAGTTCTTGACCTTCGTACCCATAGCTGTTATACACCGAGCTCAATTTGTGGCCTGTGATTTATTCGAACAACTACATTCATTTGAGCTCGTTTATATACCAGTTATACACCAACTGTAATTTTCATACTGTGGAAGTTATTAACCCGCATTGATTTTTTTATATTTTTATTTTTTGAAACTTTTGCTGGCCACAAACTCACTGACCAATCACCGTCACTTCTGCACCCCATGAAGCAGCTCCTGTATTTTCAGTCTGCCTATCTGCTGGGAGTGTTTTCATACTTGGTCCATTTGCATATGTCCAAAAGTATTGGGACATGAGCCGCATTTTTTCCACATTCTGCAATACTTTTGCCCTCACTTGGTGTCATGTTTTAGTATCTTTGGACTCGTGGGGGGCGTGTCCCAGTACCTTTGGTCGCATGCAGGTTTGTTTCCTAATAGTTTTGGTCGCGTGCGGGGATGACCCCAATACTTTTGGTCTTGCTTGGGGTCGTGGTGTACCAGTACTTTTGGCTGGGTGCGGGGATGTCCCCAATAGTTTAGGACTTCCTTGTGTACGTGGTGTTCCTTTACCTTTGACCGTGTGCTGGGGCGTGTCCCCCTACCTTTGATCGCATGCAGGTTTGTCCTAATACTTTTGGCTGTGTGCATGGGTGTGCGTGGGACTGGTAGCCTAGCGGGTAAGGTACTGGACTATGGACCAGAAGATCCAGGGTTCAAATCCCAGCTCTGCCAAGCTGCCACTGTTGGGTCCTTGAGCAAGACCCTTAACTCATAATTGCTTGGACTGTAAGATTGTACCAATTGTAAGTCGCTCTGGATAAGGGCGTCTGCTAAATGCTGTAAATGTAATGTAAATGGATGTCCCCAATAGTTTAGGACTTCCTTGTGGGCGTGGTGTCCCAGTATCTTTGGCTGCGTGCGGATGCGTGCCCCCATATCTTTGGTCGCATGCAGGTTTGTGTCCCAATGCTTTTGGCCTTGCTTGGGGGCGTAGTGTCCCAGTACCATTGGCCACGTGCAGGGGCGTGTCCCAGTACCTTTAGCCGCATGCAGGTTTGTCCTAATACTTTTGGTCGCGTTCGGGGCATCCCCCAATACTTTATCCTGAAGAGCTTCCACACCGACGATATAGCCGTGTCTCTCATAGATGCCTACACCCTTATTAGGAGCCCTACTCCCTCATTAGTATAGCACTATAGAAACTACTTTGTTGACCAAGTAGAACTCAAAACACAACAGAAATCTAACAGCGGTCTCAAACAAACCGGTGAACGGCTGAGCCACGTTTAAAGCTCCGTACACGCACGAACTAAATTCTGGATTAAAGCGAACATGAGTTAAGATGTTAAACAAAAGCCAAAAGACGTGTTCAGTGGAAACGTTTGGCTGATGGCACATGGAAGGACAAAACGAATAACGTTGTTATAAGTTTAAGGCCGGTGTGTAATGCTGAGCCACAAACCTCTCTACCTCGTTTGTAGTTCCCCAGTGGCAGAACATGGAACATCACACAGATGATGCTAGCCCAGCTCTAAACTCTGCCCATTATTATAAACACGATGGGATAAATGATGCAAAGTCCCAGGTATGTAGGCCTGAAACGATTGATTGGATTAGTAACAGGGTTCCACTGATTATTCCATCGAGCAATTGGGTTAGAAATGCATTTGCTTTATTAAAGAGCAGTAGGACGTATACAAAAGGGGAAATAAGGCAGGAAGTTAAAAATGCATGTTTGTATTGGCTAAATTGTGTCCGGTAACGTTATCCATCGTAACCAAATCCATTTAGTGCTTTTGGGGGCTGTTACCTTCTGGGTTTGAAAGCACATGCACAGCATGTTGGATAGCAACTGTTTTGCAATTACCCTTATAAATAACTATATTCTGTAGTTTCATTCTTAATTAGAATTTTTTTGAATCAGGAATGCCTTTTATTTATGTAAAATAATTTGAGCGATGGAGCTCGTCTTCTAAATGATTACTTGAGACACTGCTTTATTCATAAAATTATTTGGGAAGGCTATCGTACCGTTCCTTAGCTGTTTTTGGAGAGCTCTGCATTTTTAATGCACATGTCAATAGAACGCGGTCAGTGACCTGACACTGACCAAGTGAGAAAATGCTCAGGAAAGCTTTCTATTTTTTTTAAATATAAATTGCTTTTCTTGCGTAGCGTGTTGCAGAATTGGTTGTCAGCGTTTGATTTGAACTGCTGATACAGTTGTGGCACGAAATGACTCCGCTCTTGGAGATTTGACTGACGTTGTACAAACATTAATGCTTAAAGCGCTCTATTTATTGAGTTCAGTTATGGGCTGAGATGTAATTACCACAGTTCTGGGGG
Source organism: Ancistrus triradiatus (assembly GCA_025084515.1). Lineage (NCBI taxonomy): Eukaryota > Metazoa > Chordata > Actinopteri > Siluriformes > Loricariidae > Ancistrus > Ancistrus triradiatus. Next base: position 54,218 of record JAJAGP010001270.1, read on the forward strand.
TGCATGTTACTCTTCGTAGTACCGTATTTTCCGGACCATAAAGCGCACCGGATTATAAGACGCAATATCAACGATCGACTGCTAACGGGTCTATGTCCATGTTGTTCTGAGTGACTGATAGCGTTGAGTTTTAAATCTGCTTCGAAAATGTATGAATGAATGCACACACCGTAATGCTGAAGCACGTACCGTATTACTCCGCTATGCTGCGCACTATGGTTGTTTGTAACTTACCAAGGCCGTGCTAAAACAAAAACAGATTTTTTACAGATTTATGAGCGCTGTGTACCATCTACAATCGGTTCTAGGTCAGAAAGCACAACCAGAATTAATTCATACATTAGACGCACCGCATTTAAAGGCACACTGTCGATTTTTGAGAAAATTAAAGGATTTTAAGTGCGCCTTATGGTCCGAAAAATACGGTAATAGGTGTGATGCACTGAAATGGTGTCGGTCAGCGCCGTTATTGTCAGTCATGAGAAACATCTCCGCCAATCAGATTGCAAGGTCGGAACTGACTGGTATTAGTTTTTTTTTAATGTTCCTCAGTCCCCAGACCCACCTTTTGAGCTCTGTATTGACTCTTCTCACCTGTCTCAATTTCTTTCACATCCACTGCTATTTAAACCTCGTGTTTGAAGCTGTCAGTCCTAGGCTTGTCACAATCGTGAATCGATTAGTTGTCATACTCTGGCTGGCCAAAATAAGGTCACCACCTGGATTTAACTAAGCAAATGGTTAAATAGTTGGAGCCTCCCATTGGATAATTACTGCATTGGTAGTTATGTTTCAGCTTCAAGTTCTTTAACCCTAACTGATGCAGTGAGTAGGTTCTTTTGTTAAACAACCATGTGGAAAACCATCCTGTGGGTGTTTAAAAGATGTTGATCGGTCTCAGAAGGGTCAGATTGTGAAAGAGTGGCTCAGGGAGCATGACCCATCATTATCACACATGGATTGGCCACCACAGAGTCCAGAGCTGAACCCCATTGAGAATCTTTGGGATGTGCTGGAGAAGACTTTGAGCAGTGGCACAAATCTCCCATCAGTTTGATCATCACCCTAACCCCTTTTTAGCCAGGCAGTGTAGGAATAATTGATCTTAATGATTTGTCTGTTCATTGAATGCAGCTAATGAAACACCAGCCCAAAGCTAATGATTACTGAGAGAATAATGCACTGCATGTGAGAACCCAAAAACTCCTACAAGTAAAGCCAAACAATGCAAGGCATGACAAGTGAAAATATCCAAAAGTTATACCAAATTGGTTCAAACTCATTTGTTACCCTGTTGTGTCCGTGTATGCATTCACTGCTCTTTTATTTACTCTTATTCAAAAGGTTGCCTGAACCCAGTACACCAGTTCATTCTGCTAGTTACAGAAATCTGTGGGAAATGACTGCACTCCTACATGAGTGCTATCTTTTCTATTATTTGCAATTATCTTAAGTTTGATTGGACGATTATGTAATTGTGACAGCCCTGTTTTGTTGAACAGTACCTTTAGTACGGCCAAAACACACAGATGGAGAGCTAACAAAGGTATTTAGATGTGCATTTGATGCACTGTTCTGCACATGCTGATAACTTGATCCTTGTTCTGCTGGTTCTCAGGCTTTCCATTGAAGACATTTTGGCAACGTGGGCGTGGCTTTGGAGTCTTAGTTCAAGCATGTTACATAAGCTGTTAATCTGCTCTCATCTGTTTCACTTTTGGTTTTCAGCTGAAGTTCAGTGACTGACATTTCAGTGCGTGTCAGTCAGTGTCATTATTTAAGCAATGGTGGTGTTGAACTGGATTGTTCTCAGTTCAGTAGTAACCCCGAAATAACTTCTCACCATGGGTGTAACGATGCCCACTAATCAGTTTGATTCATGATGGTTGATTTTCCTCACGATTATTGATTGTACGTTCTTTTTATTTTTGACATGTAAATAATATAAAAAGATCAAGTCATTTATGTAGTGCTTTTTACATTGGAGCATTGTCTCAGCGGCTTTACAGGTTTAGATTATCTCCTGATATCTATGGCCAATCCCAATTCGAGCAAGCCTAGGGCGACTGGCAAGGAAGAACTAAACGTTATTAGAAACCTTGAGGACCAAAACTCAAAGGGGACCCTTCCTCCTTGGGTGGACTATGCACATTTTGTTTCTGAACAATTCAAAGTACTTATCCCTGCGATTATAAAATGGATGGATTCTCACTGAGAACAGGCTTTTGGTGTTCAAAAGTGGAATTGCATCGGTTGGCGGTATTATCAAGAGCACATAATCTATAGATAATATCTTTGAATGATAAGCTGAATGTTTGTCAGACTGAGTCTGTTGTAGCATTGTGCTTGGTTTGCCATTAAAAAAACGTGAGGTGCTGGAAGACGTTTGGTCTTTGCTTTGCTCTTCCATCAGCAGGCGAGCAGTCTAGGTCTGCGGCCACCACATGGGCCGCATTGGGTTTGATTTGATTCAATTTACACGCATTAGCCTGATGGGTTCTTGCCACAAACCAGATTACGGTCACCCGGCTTCTCAAATTCAATGGCAATTGAATCATGGCGTGTCGGGTCCTTAATGTGGCGTAGGAATGACCGCGCACACGCAGTGATTTTTCACAAGGGTAGTAAGGCGAGTAAGGCAAGAATGGAGTCGTCTGAGCTTTTCTTTTGACATGCCTGAGAGTAGAGATGTTTGTTGTGGTTTGTGAACAGTTTCTTTTGAGGACTCTTTCTTTGTGGCCTTGAGCACCTTCTGGTAATTATAACCAGATTAAGTGCTTGACTTATTCTGTAGTCATCCACCTAGCTTTTATAGGTGCACTTTGTATTTGTACGTTTGATAATGCGCTCTTTGGACAGTTACTTCCGCGTTCTCCTTAGTGCTGCTCTAGCACTGCGCTACACTTTTCCCACTACACTTGGAATGAGCCACCAAAATGCCATCAAGTGGTCACAGCTTGGGAATCTGTTGGCGACTGTAACCTTAACAGCAAATTGGTTATCGACTTGTCAGTGCATTGCTTCTGTCATGGTGTTTATTACTGCAATACCCCGAAATTTGCTTATTCTGAAACTTTGCTTCTATTGGGCTTGTTTCCCCAGACCTGGTTGCTTATTTCTGTTGTGGGATCTGGCAACCCTGGATATAAATACAGCCCCTGTGAAACAGCTACCTATAATTCTATACGGAATTTAATTATGAAAGTTTGAAGTTTGTCACATCCGTCTGTGAGAGTTAGGTTTATGATTACTGTCAGTCTGCAAATAAATGTCCAGGTGGTTCTTAAATGGTTCCCAAAGGTTGCTTTTGGGTAGGTGGGTGGTCTGATGCTTGGGCTGGAATTGGAAAAGCCCCCGGTGCATCCATCTACACGGGCTCAGGTGCAGCAGAGGTGGGTTTTTCTCAAAGCAGCTTGTTTTAGATTGTTCTAAATTATAGGGCCAGTTCCAAATTGAGCAAGCTTAGGTCGACCATGGCAAGGAAAACCTTGGGAGGACCAAGCTAATCCTCCTTTTGTGGCCTCTGTCTTGTTTATAATTGTTAGGCCAGTAATCAATTTAGCTCTAGTTTGTGCCTTTAGCTCACTTGTAATGGGGCGTTTGACGTCGGCATGAGTTTGTTAAACTAGGTTACTTTGTGTTGCCTGTCTGATTTAACAAACAGCCGGGTGGGTGCCTTTGGGGAGGTGGGGGTGGGGGGAATGATACAATCCATGATTTGTTCTTCCTCTATCTGTGCATTATCTAGACTTTACTGTTTATCTTCCTAAATCCGTTGTGAACATGGCAGTCAATTTGATCTGCTTTGTAAAACAAAGCTGCTCTAAAGTCATGTGATTAATACACAGGCTTTTTTGTGTATCTTTTTTTGCTTTAATAAATCACAATGGGGACTGAAATCAAAGCAGCTTTACAATTTATCCTCTTATCCAAGGCCACCCCAAACTGAGCAAACCTAGGGTGACAGTGGCAAGGAAAAACTGTTAAGAAATTAACTTCAGCCTGATGTTTATGAATGTTTTTCGTGTTTAGAGTTGTTCTTGGATGTTGATTAAGCAATAATACACTCGAGGTCGTGCTTTGAGTCGTGGGTCAGAACACCCGTGCCAATATCTCACGTTAAAGCATGACCTGGAGTGAATCATTGGGATTATTCCACAGTTGTGTTATTGCCATTTTAGATTAAGATGGAGGACAAACGATTTATGACCCTTTCTGAGGTAATATAGCTCCATTCTATCGTTCCCCTGTGGCTAAGCCCTTCAGTCATTAAAGTCAAGGAACAGAATGACCAATAGCTGTTTATTATACAGACAATAAACATACATTGATTGGTAAATTTTAATTTACTATTATTAGTATGATGACGCTCTTAATGTTAATCTGATCAGAGCTACAGAGCATCAGCAGCTTCTCTGGGTTAGAGCTGGACTTGCAGATAACAAACCTGTCAGAGGAACGAAGCTCCGATCAGCCGCGGATGGTGTTTAATGACAGACGCAGAGTTTAACTCCAGCAAACGACGTCTATGTGTTGGAGCTGATTCAGCATTTTTGTTGATGGGACTAAAACTGATCTTCAGTCTCGTTGCTCTTCAGTCGAGCTGTGAATTCGTTAAGGACATTTGATTTAAAGGACTGCCTTTGCTTTGCTTTCCCAGTGCTTTCAAATTCCAAACATTCACAGCATTTAGCAGACGTCCTTATCCAGAGCGACTTGCAGTTGATAGTCTTAGTCTATTGAGGGTTAAGGGCCTTGCTCAAGGACCTAACGGTGGCAGCTTGGCAGAGGTGGGGTTTGTCCATTTACAGCATTTAGCAGATGCCCTTATCCAGAGCGACTTACAACTGATATAGTCTTACAATCCAAGCAATTGTGGGTTAAGGGTCTTGCTCAAGGACCCAACAGTGGCAGCTTGGCAGACGTGGGATTTGAACCCTGGCCCTTCTGGTCCATAGTCCAGTACCTTACTCGCTAGGCTACCATAGTCCAAAGGTTCAGGTTGGTCATTAATGGCTTCATCTTCCAAATTTAAATCTAAACCAATAGATGAATCTAAACCAATAAAATTCCAATTTAAAACCAATATTTTCTAAACTAATTCTAGCTCTCATTGGTTGTACTAGTTATAACATTGCAGCTTTTAGGGTCGGTGTCGCTGCTAGGTTGTGTATGCTGCGTAGTAATACTTGTAGAGCATCGGTCAGAGTGTCTTTATCGTCAATACAGTCAGATAGCAGGCTCAGAACTAACTCTGGTATAATTAATAATAGTTTGTTCAAGAAGTTCTTGGGTTTGGTACCAGACAGTGTTTGCATGCACTTAATCAGATTTCTGTGGTCATGTAAATGGCATTCTCCGATCTATAAGTCTGCTAATCAGGTTTTAAAAAGTCCATCGTGTATATCCGTTCTCTGATTTCAATCAGTGTTCTCGTTCTGCTCGTGGCTCGGAAACAGGGCTTGTTTCCCTAGACCTGGTTGCTCATTTCTCTTGTGGGATCTGGCAACCCTGGATGCATGTAGAGCTCCTGTGAAACGGCTACCAAAACCTGAGAGCTTCTGAAAGAATTCTGTACAGAATTTAAAGGTTGAAGCTTGTCATGTCCTCCTGTGAGGGTTAGGTTGAGGATTACTGTAAATCGGTTCTAGACTGGTTTTGAAGAGAGAAAGTGTCTCGGCACTTGTTTGTTGGAGCAGTTTGAGTCGTTCTTGGCTGTTGATGTGCGTTTTGCTGTTGCAGGTGGAGGATAACTTGGTGAAGGTGCGTAATGCTGGAACCGAGCAGGAACTGGGCATCCAGTACAAAGCTCTGAAACCCGAGGTGGACAAACTCAACATGATGGCTGCCAAGAGACAGCAGGTACGATGATGCAGCATAAATTAGTTTGTAACTACATTCATTATACATGATATTTATTTAATATTATTTCTTCATATATTTTGTTAAATATATCACAATGCATAGCCAGTCTTGGTCAAACCGAGGCAGACTCCCAGAGTTCGGCTTCTTAAGACGTCAGTCTGCGGAGCTTAAAGCTCTTCTCCTGCAACCGTCTTCATTTCGTCCCCCAGGAGCTGAAAGACGTGCAGCACAAGGAGCAGATGGCGGCGGCGCGGGGCGTGCTGCAGAGGAACGTCCCCCTGCTGTACACGGCATCCCGCGCCTGCCTGCAGCACCCGGACGTGGCCGCCTACAAGGCCAACCGCGAGCTCATCTACAAGCAGCTGCAGCAGGCCGTCTCCGGGATCTCCAACACGGCTCAGGGGGTTAGCACCGAGGATCCCAGCCTCAACCAGCACACCGGGCCCGGAGAGCTCGCCGGCGCGCTCAACAACTTTGACGTGAGTCATCCCTCGTTCGGCTTGGTGTTAATACGTCATCATCTGAGCGTCCAGGCTCTTCAGTGGCTGGCAGCTTGTGTAGGGCTGGGAGTTGGGTTTACATTTACATTACATTTACAGCATTTAGTAGACGCCCTTATCCAGAGCGACTTACAGTTGATACAGTCTTACAGTCCAAGCAATTGTGGGTTAAGGGCCTTGTTCAGAGACCCAACTGTGGCAGCTTGGCAGAGGTGGGATTTGAACGCTGGACCTTCTGGTCCATAGTCCAGTACCTTACCCGCTAGGCTACCACAGTATTGTTTATCAATAGTTTATTGATACCAATACCATGATCTCCTTATCAGTCTGAGTCTATCGATTCCTGATGGGTTGTGTGGGCATTGCAGACGAACATTTGAGTGATGGGTTCGGTTAATTCATGTAAGCACTAATCATTGTAATAAAGGTAGGATGAGCGTTCTTTGTACAGTTACAAATGAGTTCTCTGAAAATCTCTATACCCAAACAAAACCTGGTATCGTAACTGAAATATCCTCGATTCAGGATATCTGTGGAGACGCTCCTCTGTACCATATTGATCTTAAACGCTGTTAATTGAAGATTATAAGCAGTAAAATTAAATCAGTTTCCGCATTTAACATCTGATAGAACCCCTTCCAGTTTTACATACGGACCATTTTGATCCTCAAACCTGCAGCAGGACTGTTACCTCCTATAATATCCCAAAAAACTCCTGCGAGCCGGATTGCGCATCAGATCAGCATGTATCGGTCTAGCAGGAGCAGGTGGTGTTATGCTTGGCCTCTTGCCTCCTCCTGATCTCTGCCTGCACTTCTCTTCTGTTACTGCGTAATTAGTGGTGGGAGACGCTGGCAAACTCCCATCACTCTGCGCTGTTCTATCACAATAGCAATTTTCGGAGGAGACGTCTTCGTCTAAGCAAATTTACTCGGAGCATCTGCGTGTTCGATTTCCTTTGGTCTGAGGATCCATGGTGGCACGGAGTTTAAATACAGACTGTTTATTACAGGCCTGGTCTGTGTTTAATGGAGCCAGACACGTTCTGTAACGCGGCGGCACCTGATGCATTCGGAGGAAAAATCAATCGGATTTCGTGGGACCCTAATATAATATCGAAAGCGTCGTTTATAGACGTTCAAATGGAGCTGAAATACTTGAAACAAGGGCCTGCCCTGCTGCACATGGCACTAATTCGGGCACAGCTGGCACGAAAGGCCCAGAGCGTGCACAGACCTTGTATTTAAACATCTGTCCAGTGGCGGCAAGGGCACGAGTCGCTCTTGCTGGTTCATGAACAAAATGGCAAGCTTTTATACTGGGTCCTCCCAATGATTTTCCTTAAGGGCTTTTCCTTGCCACTGTCGCCCTAGGCTTGCTCAGTTTAAGATTGGGCTTAGATGTTAGATGATAAAGCTGCTTTTAGACAATTCTCCATTGCAACAAGTCGACGAAAATACTAAATGTGTGCTCATGGGAAGATGACGCCAATATCGAACCCGATACCTATATAGAACCAGATCGGACCCATCTCTATTAGAGATGCAGCAAAAACACTGGGCAAAAGTAATGGGACGCCCACACGTTATACTTCCAGGAGCTTTTATGACGTCCCGTTCTAAGTCCCTTTTTTACAGCCTAGAAGAGCTTTAAAAATTTGTCTGTCTGCGAATTGTGGCCCATTTGAGGTCAGACGCTTTAGAATTGGCACAATGCGGTCGGGCAGGTAACGTTCTCCTGGCATTCAGCAAACCCGTACTCGTCAGCCAGACTGCAGACGTTTCCGCAGCTCCGGAGTCCGGTGACGTCATGCTTTACAGCACTACATGCGACTGGGCGTTGCGCTTGGCTGTCGAAATCCAATGCCATGAAGCTTTCAGTGCCCACTTTGAGCGCCGATATCAATGCCAGAGGAGATTTGGGACTCTCATAGCAAACACCACAGAAATGTTTGAACGTCACGTTCTGTTTACACAAGGCAGGTTTGATTAAGCCCCAGCGCCGGACATGATAATCCAGGATTGCGCCGGCTTAAGTTGCTCATCCAAAGCAATCTCTGGGATGATGATGACATCGTGGCGTAGATGGTGTTCGATTGGCTAATCCGTGCCCGTGATGAGGAGTGAGGAAAAGTCGTCGCCGTTTGACCCGTCGCTGGTTTATGGGGTCAGAGCTGGACTCTCCTCTGTAGGACGTGGTGAGACGGAGGCTGGGTTTGTGTCACACGTTCTATTAAAGTGCCCATCTAGTTCCCTGTTGCTTCCAGGAATGACTCATCAGCTTGGGGACTAATTCCTGCATCTGAGGGCTTCTGAGCCCCCCTCTGTCTCTACACACGTTGGGCTGGGGGTGGAGGGAAGTGGCACAGTGTCGTTTTGTGTTCACTCTTTCTCAGACTTTTTCCTCTTGGGAAAGCTGTGTAGTACGTTAAGTAGACCGATACAGAGTCACTCCAGGGTCCTGAGTCTGAGCAGGAAAGTCGTTGGCGGCACTTCGGCCTCAGATAACCGAAGGAGGGTGAGGGTTACTGCCCTCTGGTGTGGCCTGGGTATGGTGGGGCTGGAGCTAGTAAAGTTGTATCTGTGTTGATTTATATTGTTTTACAAAGTTAAAGTCCATCCTAAAGCCTTAAGTCTCAGTTTCAGTGTCTCTCTCTCTCTCTCTCTCTCTCTCTCTCTCTCTCTCTCTCTCTCTCTCTCTCTCTCTCTCTCTCTATTTATCTATATATCTAAAAAATGCTTGATTAATTAAATTAATAAAAAATGATGCTTAATTATACAGATGGATGGATAAAAAAAATTAAAAAACACTTCTCAGTTTACAATAAATCCAACTCCCGATTGGATTTGTCGGATCGTACCACCATTGTGAATCGAACTTCCTGTGACCTCGCCCCTGTTAGGAATATCCGTTGACGAGACGTTATAGGAATTCTTATATTGAAGTGTGACTGTTATCCGAGTACTCAAACACGCACCCTGGTTTTGGCTGCTAATTATTCAGCTCTTCAGCGCCCGCCATCTCTTTGTACGGCGCCGATAAACCTGCTTATCTCGCCGGCTTTTCTTAATTTAGCCTTTAAAAGGGCCGATGGATTACTCTCAGGGAAAAAGGATGGTCTATTGAAGCTCCGTGATTACATTGAGCCCAAAATTAAGCTGCTGAGGAGTTCGTGTGACACTTCTTACACTTTCTGAAGTGTAAAAAATGCAAAACAATGCAGAATTTATTGAATAAGGTATTAAACACACAAACCCTTTAGAGCCTTGCAATTAAAAGAAATTGTAAAAATTCTATTCTAGCTTCACCATATATTAAATAAGACAACTTTCTTTATTTATGTATTTTTTCCCCCCTGGAAGAATAAGATTTAAGATGTATACTCGTTACTGTTGGTGCATCATTGTGCCCTCTGGTGTTCGAAAAAGGAATTGCGTCAGAGGAATCATAAACATAACTGAGTTTTGACACAATGTGAGTTCATGGGACTCTAATGTATGGAAAGTGTATTAAAGCCATTCGTGTAGCACTCTGCTCTAGCAGTGAAACACTCGAACCGAGGGCCTGCTCCACTACACAGGGCTGTTAATGCACCCGGGCACAGCTGGCATAGAAGGCCTGCAGCGCACACAGACCTTGTATTTAAACATCTGGCCAGTTCTGACGAGGACACCACAGAACGACAGAATCAGTCACCTGAAATCACCGCGCTGTCAGGGCTTTAACGTCCAGCCGGTCAACGTCCTTCCACTTTAGTGACTAGTCGTAGAAGTTGTAATTACTTATGATGGTAAATAATCTGTCATAAAACAGCCAATCAGTGCTGTGGATCCACGAGCTTTAGGACTATGTTAATAAAAATAATGGGTGTATTAGTAGTGGGTTATATTTGAGAAAAGCTTAATTCTTTCATGAGCTGGTGAAACTGCTCCTCTTGTTTCAGAATCATATGTACCCAATATTGACATTGCATTTTTCTGTGAGCAGCCAAAGAACATCATCGCTTGCAGACACCATTTGCTTTGTACTACTTTTGCTGCACAAATGTTAACCAGTTGGTGGAAGTTAGAAAAATTGTCACGTTTGGCGTATGATGACCTTTTCTTAAAATGTGCTCAATTATTCAAGATCCCTTTATGACAGTTTTACGAACGATTTATGTGCATATTTGCTCTGCTCATGCCGATAAATGAACCAGGTTTTCTTTGTCACATTCTTTGTAACAAGATATTTCTTAATCTATTTAAGTCTAAGTTATTATTCCCTGATTAGACCTTTAAAGAGCTGAGTCTGATGCTCAAAGTCTGTCCAATCAGGAACGTCCCCTAATTAGTCCTAATTAGCGAGTGGAATCTGACTGAGGATGGGTTTTCATTTAAACAAACGGTTTTAATTTGGAAGCGGCGCATGAGCCGGTCTAGCACCAGAGCCTCGGGTTGCCAAGCCGTTTGCGGATCTAATTCGCCTCCATTTCGCCTGCATATGATGGCAGCTGAGATGAGTCTCGTTCTTAGTTCTCCTGATTTGTTTCCCTGGCTGTTCTCTTGAAGCGACTAGACGGAAATCCAGGCGCGCCTCACCCATTAACTATGCGAAGTGGCGTGCGCTTGGATGGCGTGATCCGTGTTTTGGGTCGCTCCCCCTCGGGGTCCTGACGTGACATGCCGGGGGGAGCTTCCTCGCCGCTTCCCTTTCCCAGCCAGAAATCCTCCTGACTTGTAACGGTATTAATGGCGGCTGTTAGTCATGCAGGTTTAACCGCGTGAGCCGGATCGCTCGTTTCATTTCGCTCTGCTTCAAGCTGCCAGTTTCAGACTGGCTTGTTTGGTTCTTTTTTTCCTCTCTTTATTTCCAGCTCCGTTCCACACGCTGCAATTATCCCCATCACTCCAGAACAACAGAACCCGCGCTCCTTTTTTGCTCCCCAGTTTATCAGTGGCTTAGAAGCCTCCTACGGTTTCGGCTGTCAGGGGATTAATCGCCTGTGTGTGTGGCGTCTGTTTTGGGCCTCGTTGTTCTTGTCAGGCAGCACTCAGCAGGTCTCTCGAGGGGATAACGACCTCCTGACAAGGGCCGCCTCAAACGCCGCCTCTCAAACCCGGCTCCGGCTTGTACTGCTGCTTTTTAACACGTCCCTGCTGACTCGTTCGATTTTTGGTTCTGTGCTCATTCGTATCGAGGTTAAATCGCGTCTTAACCGCTGTTCTTCTGTTTTAAAAACTGGAGGCAGTACTTGATCTTGGAGCATTTAGCAGGGCTGTGCTGCTAAACCCATACGGAAATGTACTGCCATTTATTTTCATGTCATACATCGATTTTCAGCAAAATATTTTTGTGAAGGAAGAAAATTAAATGGGGTTTAAACTACATTCTCCGCTCCTGTAGATGGCGCCGTACAGTTTTGACTGGCTGAAATGTCGGTGATGGATTAAGATTTGGGTTGTACTCGTAACTTGCACTTGAGCTGTCTTTATACTTTCAGTGAACTATGCGGAATATCATGTTTTATATTGTATCATGAAGTCCTTTCCGCTACTCACCCCTGCCTCATGAAGCAGCTCCTGTATTTTCGGTCTGCCTCTCAACTGGGAGCCTTTTCATACTTGGAGTCTCTGTCTTCCGTTCTTTTACCCAGTATCCTTTGGTCCTTGGAACCAGTCATTTGACTTGCTTATAAAATGTCAATAAATAGTGGCACCTCTGTTCTCGACCACTTTGGACATTTTCCTTTAGAACTCTCTATGATTCAGAATTCATTGTTCCATCAATGATGGCAAGCCGTCCTGGCCCAGATGCAGCAAAACAGGCCCAAACCATGATACTACCACCACCATGTTTCACAGATGGGATACGGTTCTTATGCTGGAATGTAGTGTTTTCCTTTCTCCAAACATAACGCTTTTCTTTTAAACCAAAAAGTTCAATTTTGGTCTCATCCGTCCACAAAACATTCTTCCAATAGCCTTCTGGCTCGTCCACGTGATCTTTAGCAAACTGCAGACCAGCAGCAATGTTCTTTTTGGAGAGCAGTGGCTTTCTCCTTGCAACCCTGCCATGCACACCATTGTTGTTCAGTGTTCTTCTGATGGTGGACTCATGAACATTAACATTAGCCAATGTGAGAGAGGCCTTCACGTTTCATTTATGTAGATGCAGATGCTTGTGTTAGACAAATCCTCAGCAATCTGCAGAAATTAGGCTGGTTTCAAAACTTCACCATGCTGCCTGGCTGTAGCTGAAATTTAATCTTCGAGATAATTACAAAAGCAAACATCCTGCTTTTCACTTTGTTTTTCTGCACAGAGTGCTTTTTTTCCTCCCCCCTCCTGCAGGGCAAATGAATGTCCTTTTATTCTCTCACTTTGGTATTGATTGCACTGCATTATGTGATTGGGCCTGCTCCTCTCTGACCTTGTTTTTGCTCCATCCCGGTCTGGACGAGCTATAAAAGCGCAGAAAGTGGAGACGTTTTGGAGCATCGCAGAAATATTGCCTCGTTACTCCGCTTTCTCTCCAGATGACCAGCTGCAGTTAAATAACCTTTTCGGCTCTGTTGGTCATCTGTGTGTTTAGGCACAGCAGGACTGTGGAACTTTTTTGTAATACACAATTGGTGCAATGTTTGAACAACTCTGATTCTGCACCGGCAAATTTCAACAGAAGCCTGTCCGTTGTGACAGTATTGCTCTTGATGCCACTTTACGTTTTCTGTCCTAATTGGTTTTGTAGTTTTTCCTCGCCGCTGTCGCCTCTAGCTGGATTATTTAGGGTCTAGACTAAGCTGCAGTAAAGCTGGAGACTTGCAGCGATGTGAGAATTGTGCGTACAAGTTGCGTAAAAGCATTGCGTGTCAGTGCAACCACCGATTTGAACAGCCTTTGCATCGTTATGTAAGCACTTGATCAGTAAATCAGATTGTCAGTAATCCTCAGATGCACATGAGTAATCAGATCATGGGAAACCTCTGGGTTTACACGACTCGGGCAGTAATCGGATTTCTACTGCAGATTTCTACTTCATTTTTTCAAGTCTATACTGCGTTTGAGACTCGAAGCCGTTTCATTACCTTTAATTCTATAGTGCGCTTAATTCCTGGGTTGCCAGATCCAGTGAGAAGAAAACACTAGTTAGTGGAAAGAGGCCAAATAAATCCCAAGTCTTCAGAATACACAGACCTGGCAATTGTGGGGGGAGGCTCGTGCACATGCGCAGACCAACACAGGTTATAATCGGGTAACTGATATACATGCTATGAGTAACCTGGTTCCTGGAGTAAAATCCAGCTCTGCCAGATTTCTTAATCTGATTTGTAGATCACAGTATGCTCTATACATAACCACTTATCAGATAACTGCAGAAATCAGACTGATCGGATTGAGTACACGTAAACACGCTTGTTTAGGGAGTTTTGTCTTGAGGTTTAAAGCTGTCAAAATGCTTAAAAATAAAAACCTTGGCGTGACTGGGTGAAAACATTTTATGAATAACTGCTTTTCTTGTATAAAAATGTGAACGAAAAGAATAGTCTGTTTTATTGCACTAGAAATCAGATCAAGATATGCCAGAGCTGGATTTTATGCCAGTAATCTGATTTCTCGCAGCTTGTATACCAGTTACCCAGTATCAATAATTTGTTGCCAGATCCATTTATTCTTAGAGATTTTGCTACTTTTGTTCTCATTTACATAGACCAGGTGGGGAATTGTCTTGTGGGATCTGGCAACACTTTGTGGAGACTCTAAAATGCAGTGTATACTCAAGAAAATGATTATTTAATATTAAAAATAAGTATTTCTCACTTGTTACTGTGATTGGCTGGTTGCAAAGTAGAAACCCGTTTAGTCATATGCATGTAATCTCGCACGCTTACTGAGCATAATGTGATTGCGCCCTCTGGTGTTCAAAAACCGCAACTGCACTACACGCAAGTTCCATTTTTGCATCGTGATGAATCGTTTCGTCCCTAGAGATTTAACTCAGTGAGTCCACTTTTGTCATGCCATACCTCAAGAACAAGGATTAAAGATACTGATTTTTCTTTTAATCTTTCCCTAAATGGCTTGGTTCTGCCTCTTGTGCTTTTTCTGAGAACGTGATTCAGCACATGGGTGGAAATCAGCCCTGGATTTGACTATGGCTGCTGCACATTTTGCTCTGCTGCTTTTCCAGATGAGCTGTTGTGTAAGACTTATGAATGGTAATTGAGTGCAGATAAATTGAGCCCTTCACCCACCAACAACCTTTAGTTCTTCAGTGAACATTCCTCGTTCTTATTCACACGTCTAATAAATGCGTGTAGGTGTTTGATTCCTTCAGGAGCTGACCACAGCCTGACCGTAACACCCACCGGCAGATGGCGGATGCAGTTGCGTTTATTGCAGCTATGAGATTTGGGAATATCAGTAGCATTTATTTGTAGTGTTTTGCTTGTATCTGATATCAGACTAACAAAACTGATTTAAATTTAGTACAGTACTGGACTGCAACCAGGGACCAGCGATGCCAGGTAATGGTGCCTGGTTACTGCTAGTACTAAACGGGAACAGTGGAGTGGAGCACCAAATGGTGCAGATTGATTGGGGCATCGATTCTGGACTCATGAGGGACAGCTGCTGTTGAGGAATGGTTATACAATGGGTACACCACTGCTAAAAACCTGGAACTCCAACATAAAAAAACTCCATAAAATTGGAAATTGGGGAGAAATGGGGCTCTAGTTATAGGGTCTGGCCCACAATCTCTGTTTAGTTCATTCCAAAGATGTTCGATGGGGCTGAGGTTAGGGCTCTCAAACTCGCCCACCCATGCCTTTATGGACCTTGGTTTGTGCAGTGGGACAGAGAAGGGCCTTCCCCAAACTGTTCCCACGAAGGTAGAAGCGAAAAGTTGTCCAAAATGTGTTGGTCTGCTGCAGTGCTAAGGTCCTGTTACAGAACCATACACTAACTAGAGCGACCCTTTCTTTAATTAATGACCAAGGCCGACTACATGGCTAGGTGCTTGATTTTGTGTGGTAAGTTGCAAGCCCTTACTGACACTCGAAGGTCCTTAGTGTCATCAAGTGGGAAGTGCGAGTGCACACATGCACATCTTGATCTCTGCTAACCATACATCCAGCCGTGCCTGTGTGTTGTGTGTTTGTGTTGTGCACATGAGAGTAGGATAGAAGATTGTTAGGGGGAGTATTTCTAACATCCTGGTGACCATGAAGAAACTTGAGCACGCTCACATCTTTCCACCTCGCTTCTCACTGCCTAATTTCCAGCCGAAGCAACTTTGCGGTGAGTCACTGAGAGGGAGCTTGTTGCCATGGTGACACAGCACCGTACGCTTCATTTTTTACAAATATTTTTTTTCTGGTGGTAGCAGGCTTGAAATTCACTGGCGCACACAATTTGCTGCGCACGGTTATAGTCAGATGGGAAGAGCTGCTGTAATATTTGTGTTGTAATTTGTGTTTTAAATACAGTGGAGCTGCTTACAGAACTTTCAGATGGCATGTTAAATCAGCAAAAGGCAAACCAGCGTGGCATGGACCCAATCGGGAAATTAGATTTCATATGAAGGGGTTGTAGGCCAAGTAAGAGATGGTAGGTTGCAATTAAACGATACTTTGGCAGAGTGTAAAGTGGGGTGTAAAAGTATTTAGTCAGCCACTGACTGTGCAAGTTCTCCTACTTAGACAGGTGAGAGGTCAGTAATTGTCATCATAGGTACACTTCAACTATGAGAGACAAAATGAGAAAATCACATTGTAGGATTTTTAAAGAAATTAATTGTAAATCATGGTGGAAAATAAGTATTTGGTCACCCACAAACCATCAAGATTTCTGGCGCTCACAGACCTGTAACTTCTTCTTTAAGAAGCTCTTCTGTCCTCCACTCGTTACCTGTATTATTGGCACTTGTTTGACCTCGTTATCTGTATAAAAGACACCTGTCCACAGCCTCAAACAGTCAGACTCCAAACTCAACCATGGCCAAGACCAAAGAGCTGTTGAAGGAAAGCAGGAAGAAAACTGTAGACCTGCACCAGGCTGGGAAGAGTGAATCTACAATAGGCAAGCAGGTTGATGTGAATAAATCAACTGTGGGAGCAACTGTAAGAAAATGGAACACACAGCAGACCACTGATAATCTCCCTCGATCTGGGGCTCCACGCAAGATCTCATCCTGTGGGTCAAAATGATCATGAGAACGGTGAGCAAAAATCCCAGAACTACACGGAGGGACCTGATGAATGACCTGCAGAGAGCTGGGACCAAAGTAACAAAGGCTACCATCAGTAACACACTACGCCGAGGAGGGACTCAGATCCTGCAGTGCCAGGCGTGTCCCCCTGCTTAAGCCAGTACATGTCCAGGCCCGTCTGAAGTTTGCCAGAGAGTATATGGATGATCCAGAAGAGGATTGGGAGAATATCATGTGGTCAGATGAAACCAAAATAGAACTTTTTGGTAAAAACTCAACTGGAGGAAGAAGAATGCTGAGTTGCACCATACCTACTGTGAAGCATGGGGGTGGAAACATCATGCTTTGGGGCTGTTTTTCTGCAGAGGGGACAGGACGACTGATCCGTGGTAAGGGAAGAATGAACGGGGCCATGTATGGTGAGATTTTAAGCCAAAACCTCCTTCCATCAGTAAGAGCATTGAAGATGGAACGTGGCTGGGTCTTCCAGCATGACAATGATCCAAACACACCAATCGGGCAACGAAGGAGTGGCTCCGTAAAAACTGTTCCAAGGTCCTTGAGTGGCCTAGCCAGTCTCCAGACCTCAGCCCCATAGAAAATGTGTGGAGGGAGTTGAAAGTCCTTGTTGCCCCAAAACATCACTGCTCTAGAGGAGATCTGCATGGAGGAATGGGCCAAAATACCAGCTACAGTGTGTGCCAACCTGGTGAAGACTTACAGGAAACGTCTGACCTCTGTCATTGCCAACAAAGGTTATGTTACAAAGTACTGAGTTGAACTTTTTGTTATTGAACAAATACTTATTTTCCACCATTATTTACAATTAAATTATTGAAAAATCCTATGATGTCATTTTTCTGGATTTTTTTTCTCATGTTGTCTCATAGTTGAAGTGTAGCTATGATGGAAATTACAGACCTCTCTCATCTTTCTAAGTAGGAGAACTTGCACAATCAGTGATTGACTACTTTTTTGCCCCACTGTATCTTGCACCTAAAGTATTCAAAAGTTGTTTGGACGCATCTCTCATTTACCTGAACTGGCACGGTGTCTTTCATGGTGTGATTGGTGATGGCTTTTTATTTTTGTTTTTGTTATTTTTTATTTTTTTCCCTCTTGTTGTAAGGCATTTTTTTGTAGACTGATTTTCTGCTGAGTGTTTTTATGCTGTTACCTTGGCTGCTTTAAGCCTGTTGTGGACAGCTGACTCGGATTGTCCTAATCTTTTTCTGCAGTGGTTTGTTCATATTAAAATAAGTTAGTTGAGCTGTCTAACAGCAGGCTGCTTTCTTTTGACGAAGGTGCAGGGCTTCCTATTTTTAAGGCCTTTTTTGGGTAGATGCACCAATTGCAGTCTGTGGCCAATTAATCTGGCTAAGCATCCAGCTTGTGATTTTTCTGATACCCGATTTCTCTTTCTTTTTGCTGTCCTTTATGGCTCGCTGCTTGTTAGAGATCGTCACTGCTTGTAATCTTGCATTTAATCTTAGAAGTGTGGGTGACTTACTTTCAGGGTTGCCAGATCCCACAGGTATAGTCATTCAACACTTCTGAGATGAGCTTTGTCAGAGTGATTTTGATTGTTTTAAGCATGTTTAAGGTTGGCTACGCTATGACACGGCTTAAGGGTTTTTAAGAACCTAATCCTATTGCAAGTCACCTGTGCACTTCAGAAATAATCCCCAAAAACCTGTAGACCACAGCTAGGTTATTGATAAGTCCGATATAAGCTCAGAATAAGCGGACCTGGCAGCCGCTCATGCGCAGACTGAGAAAACTGATTGAAATCAAAGTGAGGTGATGCACGCGATTGCTGACCTAAACTCCAGCGTTTTCTGTCAGTGCAGCCAGTTTTTTGTGTAGTGGGTGACGTACTCTAACCCTAGATATTTCCGTAGACGGTATGCATCACACAGCCCTGACACGATGTACGTTGGGGAAATTAGGCATGTGGCTCAAGTAAGCCACGGCGAGAGGAGAATTTTCTCCTCGGTGAATAAACAGAACTGCCAATTTGCTGTTCTCACCACTTTCCGGTACATGCTGCACGCCGATAGCGAGGTGTGACTAATCATAAGTAACCGGCGCTCAGGCTGTTAGTCCAGGTTTCCCTCACTGTCACTGTGCCATTTTAAATGCAGAGCCGTGCATGTATCATCCCTGCGTCAGAATGCAGTGGGAATGCCTGAAGTGTCAGCCGGTGACACTGGGAAGGAAGGCGAGAGCAAAAAGTAAACCAGCAATTCAAATTCATGAGGGTTTCACATTCCTGCACATTTCTCCTGCACGTTGTTCCTCTTCTCGGTACAGTTGTTCCTCCTCCTCCCGGTTTATCTGGGTAATCTGCATTCTAATAGATATCGATATCGTTGCGTGCTGTAGGTCCGGGATTCTTCCAGACCACGCACCGAGGCTGAGGATGAAGCCACGGGTGGTAATCGGCATCATTTCGGCACGGCTGAATTATTGACTCTCCAGAATAAAGGGTGGTGTGACGCAGAGCTGACTGCAGCCTCCCACACAGCGCCGCTGACCCTCGCGTCTCCAATAGCAGTAATGAGCTCATTTAACTGTCAGACTCTCGCCTTTGGTCCGGCGCTTGGCACCCGGAGTGCGTCACGTTCTCCCTCAGGCTTTCATACGCGTCCGTTTGGCAGCTGATTTTATCCAACGTGACTTGCACGAGACTCGAGCCAAAATTGGGTCCGAGTTCAGAGGCGAGTGGGTTGATCGGTAAGGTCTCGGAAACCGAATCCATCTTTGTCGCTGTTAATCCTGGCCTCGTATGTGCTGTGTAAGTAAATGGAGTTGGTGTGTGTAGCGGGACTGCAGTGTAATCTTGAGATCTTGGGTGCATTCTTGTTGTTTAATCCTAAGACCTTTGTTGCTCGCCTCTCCCACAAACGGAGCCTTTTATCGGGATCGCATTCTTGTTTGAATGGCCTGAAGAGCAGATATGAATGTTCACTGTGATTAGTCGGACTGGTTGCCACAGGTTTTAGTGGCCTAGAGGTGTAGAATACAAACTGATGGGCTATAACACCAAAAGAACTGACCTGTGAGGTCGATACCATTGTCACGTGGATGCCACTTTAGGGCCATACCACCTACCGAAACTTACAGACCGTATGCTCCCTGGACTCCATGGTAACTTTTTACTTGGTTCAAACTAAAATGCAGTAAGTTTTAATCCGTATTAACACACAGACATGATTTAATACTGTAGAAACTACAGGGTGGGCCATTATATGGATACACCTAAATAAAATGGGAATGGTTGGTGCTATCAACTTCCTGTTTGTGGCACATTAGTATATGGGAGGGGGAAACCCTCTTCTCCCACTCTTGACACACTGATAGCAACACCGCAGAAGAAATGCTCTCCCGATCTGACCCCCTTAGCACAGACAATTGCCTTCAGATGACCCCAAAGATAAGTCTAAGGGGGTCAGATCGGGAGAGCATTTCTTCTGCGGTGTTGCTATCAGTGTGTCAAGAGTGGGAGAAGAGGGTTGCATTGGCAATCCAACACAATGGGCAGCACTTTGAGCACATTTTATAAGTGGTCATAAACTTGTAAATAACTCATGAAAGAATAAAGTTCTGTTAAAACCAAGCTCACCATTGTTTTTCTTGTGAAATTCTCAATAAGTTTGATGCGTTACATGACCCTCTTCCCATTGGAAATAATAAAGTTGGATCCAAAATGGCCGACTTCAAAATGGCTGCCATGGTCAACACCCATCTTAAAGTTTCTGATTAGCTTTTTTGATTGTATCGAGGATATTGTCAGTGCTTTAAGAACATGTTTCGTTATAAAGTGTAATTAGTCACGTTTAATTGGACGAAGTGCAGGACATTTTAAATACGTCATCAAGTTATATAATATATTTGAATAGTCATTTTTACAAATCTGTCTCGTTCAGGTGCATTGTGTAAATATGTATTGTGAAAATGTCTTTAAAATTTGTGGTTTAACTCTGAGACCCAGCAAAACTAAAGTTTGAACATTTTAGTAATTAAAAAAAAAACAAAACAATAAAAAATGAGATGATAAAACATGTCAAAGATGTGTTGTTGTTGTTGTGGGGTTTTTTTATTTATTTTTTTATTTTATTTTATTTTTGTTCCCCAAAAGCACTTATCAAATGTCCTTTATAAGGGACAACGGGACATGGTATAGTAATTTGTGTTTAGTGTCCCTTCTGCATCAGATCAAAAAGTCTCAATGTCCACTACAGAAGACTAAAACTGAATCATCAGGTCTTAGGAGGACGAGTATATATACATAATATATATATCGTAGTAGCTCACTACGCATCTAATACTGTACACGACCACAGCTGCTCCTCACTACATTTCCCAGCATTCATCACTTCCTTACACATGATTAAAACACTGATTAAACTACAGTTGGGCCAAATCATTAACAAAAACAGAAACAAAAATGGTTATTGTGCGACCACGGCTTGTCCTCACTACGTTTCCCGTAGGGCATCAATCCTGCCACGTGACTCGCGCAGTGCCGAGTAGGGGTGGGCGATTTATGATGAAAATATCACGATATTTAAAAGAATTTTCACGATATACGATGGATGTGATCGCAGCCAAAGTGAATCGGGAGCACCAGATTCTTAAACGACTATTCAAATGATCCCATACTTGCTGACTTATTTATCGCAGTTCAACAGGACTAGGTTTTTCATTGAATTCTATGTTTATAGCCTTTAGCAGGGCTAGCTACTCTCTCTATAATGAAGCATGCAGTTGGTCGGCTTTCTTTAAGCACCGATATCCTCAATGTACTCAAAGCACATTGTATCACGATACGAAAAAATATCGTCGTATTGCCCATTCCTGCTGCAGGTTCTCATCCAGCACAGGAGACTGTGAGCAGGGACTATGGTAGCCTAGCAGTTAAGGTACTGGACTATGGACCAGAAGGTCGAGGGTTCAAATCCCACCTCTGCCAAGCTGCCACTGTTGGGTCCTGGAGCAAGGCCCTTAACCCACAATTGCTTGGATTGTAAGACTGTACCAATTGTAAGTCGCTCTGGATAAGGGCATCTGCTAAATGCTGTAAATGTAAATGCTACGTATCGCTTACCTGGGAAATTTTCTGAATGCGTTGGGTTATCGGATTTTCTTCGTAAAGTCAAAACATCGTAAGTCAGACCATTGAGTACCTGTACTACTTATCCACAAAACTGAAAAGCCATTTTGGTCTTACAGAAGCAAATCATCGTGGATCCCCTGAACTTCAGCGAGGAGCGCTTCCGCCCGTCTCTGGAGGAGCGCCTGGAGAGCATCATCAGCGGCGCCGCCCTGATGGCCGACTCCTCCTGCACCCGCGACGATCGGCGGGAGCGCATCGTGGCCGAGTGCAACTCTGTGCGCCAGGCTCTGCAGGACCTGCTGTCCGAGTACATGGGCAACGTAAGTGCACGTCTTATACCCTCGCCGCTTCTTCCTCTCCTGTCTCTGCTTTGTTTGGTCTAAACTCTAAACCATCTGCTTTTTCTCTTTAATTCCCCTTCTCTTAATGTGTCACTGAGATGTCTCTCTCACATCACCTTAAAAACAGAGTGGAGATGAGTGCAGGAAGCTCTAGTTTGTGTTTTTGTGATCATGAAGATCAGAATGCACTTGGATAAATAATCAAATGCTTCCTTACAGTCCCTTTGAGCTTTATCTCCATCATTCTCCAGATCTTTCCTTTAATATCCATGTTTTTAGAGGCAGCCTGTTGCTCGTCCTATAAGCTCTTGAGCTGTTCTGCCCGGCAACCGAGCTCTGATTGGTCAGTCTGATTTTACTGCAGATATCAGAACAGGCTCTGATTAAACATGTTACACAGCATCGCAGTCTGTCAGTTTCGGACTCTGCGAAGGATGGCATTGGTGTTCCTTTTCTGAAACTTGACTTTTTTGTTATGAGAAGGCCCTAATACAGTCTTATCCTCATAAATGGTTTGGACGCCAAAAAATGGGTTCTCGGACAGAAACCCACATTTATAAAGAAATACTTGGCATAAGTCTACGCCAGTCTTGACCCATGAATGCAGCCAGAAGAATGTTTTGGAGAGATTTGGCGACACACTGTGGTAAAAGTAAGAATTGCAGCTAAAAAGCAAGTGCCAGTTCATACCCATTTGAACTCCAAGTCCTACGTAAGCTATACCAGCTCATTGGCTTGTTCATGTATCGACATTAATCACTCCCAAAAACTACTAGCGACTGCGTAAGGACGTTGTCGGTTGTGAGTAAAAGTGGGAGCCGGGGTCAAGTCAAGTCAGATTTATTTATATAGCCCTTTTTACAATGGAGCATTGTCTCAAAGCAACTTTACAAGTTTAGATTATCTCCTAATATCTACGTCCAATCCCAAATTGAGCAAGCCTAGGGCGACAGTGGCAAGGGAAAAACTCCCTAGAGCCTCCCTAAGGTCTGAGAAAGTGAAACTGGTTGGCGTGTCTGTGTTGTTGTGGCTCGCTCCCTTTTGTGAGGTTCTCCTTTGCTGTTCTTCTGGAGTACCCTCTGCGGTCCCTTTGACATTAACAGAATGCAGCGGAGCTCCTCCGGACCGCCGGCTCTCTCCGCTGCGGTCGTGTCGTCTGGCTCGGTTTGTCCTCGTACCAGGGGAACATTACTCGTGCCTCTCTCTCCTAATTGATATAAAATAAAGTAATGGAGTAATTAAAGCCGTCAGGGGAGGGACGGGGGCTGTGTCGGAAATGCCAGTCTTTGGGGGGGCGTTCATCTGGCGTGCCAGTGTGAGTGTGCAGGAATTAAGCAGAGTCCGTCTTAATGAGGATGCCAGTGATGCCCATCAGACTGTTGGCTTTGTGTGGATCAGGGCAGACCTGCAGGCCCGGGCACGCTTAAATACCGTATACACACACAACCCACACACAACTCCTACACACAGGGTGGCACGCGTGCCACAGAATGCAGACAACACGCAGCCTGTGTACACAAGATGCACAATGTGCACGCACCACAAGAACCATGTACACAATGTCCAACAGACATGCCACAAGAACCATATACACAAAATGCACAGCGCGCACACAGCACAAGAACCATGTACACAACACACGTGCCACAAGAACCATATACAGAACATGCACAACACACATGCAAGAAGAACAATACACAAATACCCAGTACGCACATGCCACAAGAACCAAATACACACAAGGTGCAACACACATACCACAAAAACCATACACAACACACATGCTACAAGAACCCAATGCACAAGACACACCACAAGAACCAAATACACAACACGCATGCCACAAGAACCATATACACAATACAAAACATACACACCACAGGAACCATATATAGAAAATACACAACACACCTGTCACAAGAACCAAATACACAACACACAGAGTAAGAACCATTTACACAACACGCGCGTGTCACGAACAATATACAAAATACACAACACGTACACACATGCCACAAGAACCAGACACAACACAAAATACACAACACGTACACAATGTACAACACTCACATGTCGCAAGAACCAAATACACAACACATGCACAAAATACATACAGGTGCCACAAAAACCAAATGCACAACACGACCCATACACACGCACTAAGGCCCACATTGTTTGGCCCATGCTGAGCTCTGCTGTGGTTCCATGAGGAAGTGTAGGTCAAGTTCCTGCTTCAGTATCTGATCAGTAAATACGGTACCACGGGCTTTGTGGAGGCAGTGATTGGACCCGACAGTGACTAAATCCACTGGATCTCTCCCCATCCAGAATAAAGTAGCCGTGGGAGAACCCGCAGTTGTGTTTTGAGTTGCAGCTCTTGCGGGAGCTTCCCGGCTGTTCCCCCTCGGCATCATGTGCGTTTAATCCTCCGGTCTGTCACTTACCGGTGGAGTCGCAGCGCCGTTTGTTACCAGCCAGCGAGAGAGAGAGAGCCGGGATCTCGGTGCTTCCTCGTGACATGTTGGCGTGTAGAGCCGTGTGCCGTCTCACCCCGATGGCGCTCCCATAAACACGTACTAGACGCGTCTCTGCATCTGCCACTCTCGTCTGCTGCCCTGTGTGTCAGAGCGAGATGAGGCAGCTGCGGGCCTCGGCTTTGCCAGCTCTGACACGGCCCAGATGGTTTGGTGCAGGTTCAGAGCGACTGCAGACCTGCTGCCTCCGTCATCACTGTCCACTGGTAGCTCCTCAGCGCGGAGGTGTGGGGGCCGCTCGCTAGTACCGCTTTGGTTCCATCGCTTTGTCCCAAGTCAAAGAACGAACCGTTAGTGGTCTGCCGATGTTTAGAGAGCACATGTGTAATGCCAATGAGAACTAATAAATGCCACAATTATGAACCGTAACTGAACCTTGCAAAATACTTGCAAAAAAGAAATGATTAGGGTATTGCACGTGCATCGTTTTGTTTATGCCATGTGATGCAGTTGCATTTTTCTACACCAGAGGGCAGTCATGGGTCATGCATAAAAAACCCTGTCCTGTCATGAATGTGTCCTGGGTGTAAAATGTGTTAAAACCAAAACAAACAAATTAGAAATTTCCTTTTAATTGCAGCACACAAGATTTTTTTTTTTTTTTTTTTTTGTATAAATTCTATATATTTTTTTAATACAATATTGCATGTTTTTAATAATTTCTCAGAAGTAAACTTTATTTTCTTTTATTTATTTATTTTTTTCTCTCCAGATTTTGTACAAGAATAATATTTTTAATGATTCCTCAAATTAAGAAAAATAATTTCAGGGGACTTGATTCTTTTTAAATGTTTATACAAAAATACACTTATTCAGAAATAAATTGTGATCTTTTTGTCTTTTTCGGGCAAATTTTTGTCAAGCGGGTTTTATGAATAGTGCACAATTTAAATGGTTCATCAGAAATAAACCTCATTTTGAAATTGTATACAATAGTCCACTAATTATTCTTCAGAACTAAACTTTTTAATTAAAGGGGAAACACTTGTCTAAGTTATAATACATGTTTTAAATGATTTCCCAGAAATAAACTTTTACGATTGTATACAAGAATGGTGCATATTTTGAATCATTCCTTGATTCTTTTTAAATGTGTTTTAAAATAGTTGTTCTTCAGGGGAAAAACAAAAAATACAGGCGACTTTTTTTGTGTAACTGTTATTAGAATAATACACTAAATTATTCCTCAAATGAGCTTAAAATTAAGTTCACGAATGGTGCACGTTTTGAATTATTCATCAGAATAAACTTACTTGTCTGGGACTAATTTATTTTGAATGGTGCACAAAACTACACCCTTCCTCATTCTTAATTGCAGGGAACAATTTTGCTTGCATTTTATACAAGAATAATACATGTTTGAATCATTCTTCAGAAATAAAAAGAGAAATAATTGCAGGTTACTTGTTTCTTTTGAAGTGTTTATGCGAAAGGACACAATTATTGTTCATAAATAAACTGTTTAATTACAGATCTCTAATCTTATTAGAATAATGCACATTTTAAATTACTCTTCAGAAATAGTCATTTCACTGGTATTAAGTTGTTTGTAATTTGAAACATGTTTATGGTCATTTTAATTGCAGGGGAGTCAGGTTTTATTTTTAATCATAAGGAAAATATCTTTTTGCGTTTTTACACTTCGGTAATAAACAAAAGGTAAGATAATCGGATCTTGAACGGAGCGTATCGAATCATGAGTAATTTGTTTGATCTGCCAGTTAGCGTCGTGACTCTCTCCTTTGTTCACATGGACGATCTGCATCATTCGTCGGTACCGCAGATCAGATGCGTTTGGGGCTCTGGGTTAGACCCTCTGTCCGTGAGCCTGGTTCCTGTGCTCCTGCGCTGAGACTGACGCGAGGCGGCGTGTTCCCCAGCCGGCGTCCTTACTGAATACAGATGAGCGCTCCCTCCTCGTGGTCGGTCGGGGGGAAACGGCAGCCATGTTTATGTCATTGTCCTGAGCAGGTCCTCTCCTTGACCTGAGGCACGAGCCGCCGGTCTTTAGCCGATACGGACCAGGACCGGCAGGAAAGGAGCGTCTTTACACCTAGTTCAGAGCCTGTACTTTTACACATTTAATCTTTTATGGTTCATTTCAAAGCGCTTTGTCTTTATGAAGCAGCTCGATTTGAATTTCCTTTCTATTAGAGAGAGTTTGATACAAAGCCTGTCTTAAACCACAGGAAAAGGCGACTGGACTCGGGTGAATAGTTGAAGACCCTGCTCTGTCCGAATAGAGCTTAGCCCCACTGATATACAGTACTGTGCAAAAGTCTTAGGCCACCATTAGATTTGTTTTGGCTATGCTATGAAGACCATATAACTTACCATCGATGATTAGACCCAAACCTGGGTTCTTCACTCCACTGATCTTCATTCTGGTCTTTGTGAGCTTTAGTATTTAGACTTCTTAGCCTTCCCACTCTGCTCCCCTTCTGGAAAAGTGGTTTCTTGGCTCCTGCCCTTCAGAAAAGACCATTCCTGATCAAGCTTCTTCAAATTTTCCTCTTCTGGTCGTTCTCCAAAAGACTGAGCTATAATTATATATGGTCATCATACCATTTGAAAAACAATAGGCTATGTAATGTAACGGGGGACTAAGACTTTTGCACAGTACTGTAGGTTCGAACCTGTTTGCTCAGACCACTTCTCCAGGGTTGCCAGGTCCCATGAGAAGGTCAGGTTAATGATATTGTCAAAAAAAGGAGCTAAAAACAGGTGACCTAGTACAAGTGGCTTCTTGATCAGTTAAAATAAATACTCGTTTTCCTTTTAACTTTAGAGGTTGAATAAAGCCAACTTGCATGAATTAGAGAAGGTCAGGGAGCCCAAATAAGACTACACTTTAGAAACCCCAAAAACCAACATTTGTGAGCAATTTTATTGAAGAATAAACCCAAAGGTGCTGAGAATGAGCAGATCTGGCAACCGTAACACACTGTCCAGTGTTGACTGGCTGTATGTCCAGAGTTAACAGATTTTCCTGTTAATTTGTTACAGTTGAAGACCGGAGTCGTCCACCAATGGCCTGTGATTTGTTTTTCCCTCCAGTTCAGTAATTGACATGAAATATTCGGCACTTTATTATAAAAATAAGCTTCGTGTTGATGATTGTGCCCAACTGTAAGTTAGCTTTAAGCTTATGTTAACCTTCTCTAAGTAAGCTGGGTTACGACGGTCCTTGGCATTGCCCTCAGCCGGTTAGTCGGCCATCTTGCATGTTTCGCCGAGTACTCTGTCAGATCGGAGTCTGTGGACGGAAGTTTTCAGAGCACTGTTAATAATCTGCATCAAGCTAACATTTGAGATCGGAGGGACGTGAACGGCGAGTGCTGCGTCTCGGCTTTCGGTTTAAATTAGGACGTTTGGAGGACGTTCGTATCCGAAGCCTCGTTATCATGCGAGACCAAAGACTGCCTAATACGGATGAGGACGCGCAGCCATGCGTTTGACGTCCCCCTTAATATTTATATGGCAGCAGAAACGCAGGAGCGAAGGAATGGCTGAATTAATCCATGTGAATATGCATAATGCAGCGTGTATGCATGAACCTGAAGAGCTAATACAGGAGAGTGATAGCCAAGAGAAGACATGAAGAACAGCTCTAATTCTGTTCAGTTATGTCTGTTCAGCATGGTGGCCCAAACTGGCTTCATTTAAATAGCCGCGTGAGGCCCTCCCTCATTACCATAGATGGAAGCATGTACATGTGATACGCCCTCGCTGCACCCGCAGGTCTCTTCTCCTGACAGCACCGCCGACTACTGATGCCTGGTTGGTGTGCCTGTTCTGAGCCGGCTCATGGAGAGTGGGGCCGTTGCTCAGAAGGGTTCATCACAGGGTCGCTGTTACAGTTCTGACCTCAAGTCACTTTCATTTTCTCTTAAATGTTCAAGTTTACTTCTATAGCACTTTGTACAATGGAGCTTTGTCTCAAAGCAGCTTTACCTTCTAATATCTAAGCCCAATGCCAAACTGAGCAAGCCCAGGGTGACACTGGCAAGGAGAAACTCCCTAAATGAGATGGATATGTGGAAGAATCTTTGGGAAGACCAACTCCACAAGGGACCCGAGCTCCTTGGGAGAATTGGATGTTCTTTGTAAGAGTTAAATTGAAGTTATCTGGTCAGTTATTTAAATGCAATGGTAATTCAAATAAACTGAGCCATCATTTAGAGAAAATGAAGTTCTGAAGGTACTTTGAAATTGTGCCGAAAGTTGTCCAGGTTTTCTTAGATCTTGGGCCACTATTTGATATTGTATCTAAAAATACATTTAGTCCATCTATCAAAAGTTTGTGAACCCTTTAGAATTGTCTATATTTCTGCATAAATGATCTAAAACTTCATCAGATTTTCACACAAGTCCTAAAAGTAGACAAAGAGAACCCAGTTAAACAAATGAGACAAAAATATTATACTTGGTCCTTTTATTTATTGAGGAAAATGATCTAAAATTACACATTAGTGAGTGGCAAAAGTATGTGACCCTCTAGGATTAGCAGTTAATTTGAAGGTGAAATTGGTCAGGTGTTATCAGTCAATGGGATGGCAATCAGGTGTGAGTGGGCACCCTGTTTTATTTAAAGAACAGGGATCTATCAAAGTCTGCTCTTCAGTCACACCAGATACTGAAAGCAAAGGGTCACATACTTTTGCCACACACTAATGTAATATTGGACTATTTTTCTCACTTGTTTACCTCGGTTCTCTATATACTTTTAGATAAAGTATGACTTGTATGAAAATCTGCTGTTTTAGGTCGATGGAGGTTTCCACCCCTAGTCCTGTATCTTATTCGTGTCTGAATGACAGAAAACTATTACGAGTGATTCCTGCTGAGATGATCGGTAGCTCCAGTTGGTAATATGTCGGTCGGATGCTGGCCGAATTTGGGAGTGGGCGTGTAGTTAAGATCTCGGTTGGGCGTCCTGTAATGGAAGTTTAGTTCCCAGTCATTTTCAGGCTTGGCTGAAGCTGGAGTGCGCTGCAGGCCGGGGGAAGTGGAGTGGTTATTTTAGATATGGAGAGCTGCATAATACAGAGCTCGAGTCACAGCTGAGGCTGAAGCGCTGCCTCGATTTCCCTGTCTGTTGCCCTCTTTATTTGTCTCCGTCTCGCTGGCTGCCTCGCTTGCTCTCTATCTGTGTGTGCTTTCAGTAGTGAGTGGCCGGTCTTGTTAGCTATAATGAAGCTGTCTGTCTGGAAAGGACACAGTGTATTGCAGCTCGCTTTTCTTTTTTCCTGCGTCTCTGCTGAAAAGTAGGAGAAAGTCTGACGCACATCGGCCTGGACTCGGCTTAATGGTGGAAACGTTCCTCTAGTCGGCATCTCTTCTGATGTGGGAAACGTCACCCAGAATTGAAGTAGTTACAGACGGCGCGAGCGATTCGCCGCGGCCTGCCAATCATGCAAATGGTTCGACTGGTGCACTTTTTGCCTAATGAGCTCCAGGTGGAATAATGGCTAATCAGGTCACCTTTAAAACCAGCGCTTAATTCAAAGCTCCGGTCACAGCGAGAGGAGACGGACGTGGGATGTTTGCATAACGCCTCCGACGGCGAGACGACCGACAGGGCGCTGGTGGCACGCTGCGGGCTGCCGTGGCATGTGCCAGCTTTTACAGACGCTCAGGAGTCCAAATGAAGTTGGAGGCTGAGAGAGCGGATTAAGCTCCACTCCGTTTCGGACTCGCCCCGCTCTGACTCGTTGGTGTACGTGCCGGAGTGGAGCGGTTTTTAGAGCTAATAGGGTTTGGATGTGCCTGATTAGGGGTTAGGGAATATTTGGCAACCGAGCATGCAGCAAACACAACGGCTGTGTGGAAGCAGGGCTCTACAGTGCCAGTGTTTTGTTCGCATTTGCACGGCCTATTTAAAGAAATGTAGGAGCATCAGTGTCTCATTACCTAGCGCGTGCCATTGCTGCCTATTTCCTATGTGGGGCGCTCTCTCTAAAACTTCCTCTTATTATTATTATTATTATTATTATTATTATTACTACTACTACTACTACTACTACTACTACTACTATATATATATAAAAAATACATTTAGGCTATTTGAATTTATATTTAGGGTGTTTAATTGTTATATTTAGTACTACTAATAAAATGTAGGCTATTATGTTTATATATATATATATATATATTTATTTATTTTTCCGTCTGATTTCTTCACATTTTCAGTTTTTTTTTTTTTTTTTTTTTTTTTTTTTTTTTTTTTTTTTTTTTTTTTTTTTTTTTTTTTTTTTTTTTTTTTTTTTTTTTTTTTTTTTTTTTTTTTTTTTTTTTTTTTTTTTTTTTTTTTTTTTTTTTTTTTTTTTTTTTTTTTTTTAATTTATTGTTCTTGTCTGTCTGTCTTTTCTGTTTTTAGCTTTGTTTTTCTCCTATTTTTGTCTTTTTTTTCTTTTCTATTTTTTTTTTCTTCCTTTTGTTTAAATGTTATTTTTTTGCTGTGACATGCAACCCCCATTAATTTAGCATGTAAATAAGCTGCATGGCAAAATCAGACGTTCAGTCTCTGGCCCGGCCTCAGCAGAGGCGCTTAAGCAGAGGAAGGGATGCCGAACACAGGGTGACGCGTTAAGGCGACTGACGTTTCCGCGTCTTGTAGTTGAAGGCAGACATCTGCACCTGCCGCTTCCCCCGCCGAGGCTGAGCCCGTTTCAGCATTTCAGCGCTCGATCTGACATCCGCCAAACCCTGTTGTTCAGGCCTGCCAGCAAAAAGCTGCCACATTGGCTTTTGATGAAACTTGTGTTGCGCTCGGAGATCAGGAGGACGCCATGAACGGACGGTGTTTCTCCTCCTGTCTGCCGGCAGTGTCGGAGGAGGAGCTGGACCTTGATCCTCGAGGAGTAGAATGTAGTAGGAAAGCCTTAAAGGTTCTGTATCGATCCATTAGATGGAAAGTCCTGCTGTTTCCCCTGATCCAGTCTCTCTCAGGGCAGACACTGAGCAGTGAGGGTTTACATCTGATTTCTGCAGCTATCTGATTAAGTGTCCATGTGTACAGCCTGCTCCCATCTCGAGATCAGATTAAGAAATCCTATATAGAGCTGGATTTTACTCCAGTAATGGCATTTCTCATAGCATGTACACCAGTTACCCGATTATAATGGGTGTTTTTTCTTTTCGGTTTTCTTTGAAGTTTTTCCTTTATCTTTTGTTTGTTTCTGGTCTTGGCTGTGGAAGTCCGCTGCATACAAATTTTCTGTTTTGTGGCTGCATTCTCCTTTTGCATTGTCTGTCTGTCTTGTCTTCCTTTTTTGTTTTACTATCTATAGTTTCTTGTCTTGACTGTAGAAGTCTGAAATAATATATGGTCACTTTACCATTGCTAAAACAATGTCTAATGGTGGCCTAAGACTTCTGCACAGTACTGTAAATGACTTACAGATTCACCTCTAACTCTTAGCAATTGACGTGGATAAAAACACCTTTTTTCCAACTTTCTTTTTCTTTCCTTTATTTGTATTTTCTTCCTTTTTCTCATCTTTCTTCTCTTTTGCATTCTCTTTTCTTGTCTTGACTGTAGAGGTCTGCTGCCTAAAGTTCTGTATGTTCTGGTTGCATTTTAATACATGCAATAACTAACGGTGGCCTAATACTTTTGCCTAGTGCTGTAAATGGCTTACAGCCTCGACTCTAAATCCCTGTTAGGAATTGATGTGGATAAATTGACAAGGAACAGGGTACTAATAAGGAATGTTGAACATAAGGTTATCTAAATTTAAATAAGCGCTAGGAGGTTGATTCCACCACCTGGGTGCATTAGAGACTTGGTTTCTGTTCTCCATTTTCTCATTCAGGTTCTCTGGTATATTTGACTGGTCATTCTGCCAGCTCGTATATCCTGAGTAGCGTTTAATCAGGGTGATATGAGGTGCTTATCGTACACAGACTGAATTATGTACCAGGTGAGCCGAAAGATCGAAGCCGAATCTCGCTTCACACACTCACTTCCTCATCCTTTCTCCTCCTGGTTCTTCAACTCCAAGGTTTTCTCCCTTTGCCTCAGGCAATCGCCATGATTGGCATTCAATCCCATTTCAGCAGACCCTCCCTCAGCTCGCCGAGGCTTTCACAAACGCGCCGCTTCCTTTCCTCTTAGCTTTGTCTGTTTCCGTGTCTGGAGTTCTCTTGCCTTTGAGGCGAGTGCGCACGCGGAGCGTCATCGCGTCCCGTTGGCTGACCTTGAGCTGCTGAACTTTTCAGCCCGGAGCGTTCTCATGTCGAGTCACCTGCTCGTTGAGCGCGTTATTCTGTACGCGTTTTCTCAGGTGCAACTCGGTCCCTTATTTAAAGCGAGGAGCCGCAGCCTTTGAGACTTGTGAGAATTGCATCAGCCTGTTCTAAGGCTGGCGGAGAACCACAGGCAAAGGAAAGTTTTTCGGTATTGATTAGATTTGGGTGTGAGCTCATGTAGGCACTTAATTCAACCGCATTACAATACAGGTCATGTATCAAAGAAGCGATTTCATGTCCCTGAAGCTTATAGTTGGTTTGTGAAGCTTTGACGCTTTCTTCCAGATGTACATGGGGTGATAATGAGATCATCTTCAGAGAGGGATTGTCTCACACTAAAAGCTGGCTCAGAATTTCTCAAGAGCTTCGTAGCACTAACAACTAGTCTAGGTTAGTTGCTCATTTCATAACAGAAAATGAGCAAGCACAGGGTGAGACTCGAAGGGACAGCCCGGATGATGGGTGTAAAACAAAAATAAATAACAATGGGTAATATTACTCTATACTTTTATACTCTTAATGTCATTTGTATTAGAGAACTTGGTTTAATTCTTAACATCTAAGCTGCCTAAAATGGTTGTTGGTCAGGTTCCTTTATGACTTTTGGTCTTACCAAGGTTTCTTCCTTATAACGTTTAGGGAGCTTTTCCTTGCCACAGTCACCCTGGGCTTGCTCAGTTTGGGATTGGGCTTAGATAATGGAAGGTAATCAATTTGTACAGATGATTTGAGGCAATGCTCCATTTGTACAAATAAAATCTGACTTTAGTCCAGTATAAGTCGTTGAACATGACAGTGTTTGGGTAGGGCTGGAAGAACAGGACTTAAAGAGAATGTGGGACTGTGGTAGCCTAGCAGTTAAGGTACTGGACTCTGGCCCAGAAGGTCCAGGGTTCAAATCCATCTTCTGCCAAGCTACCACTGTTGGGTCCTTGAGCAAGGGCCTTAACCCACAATTGCTTGGATTGTAAGACTATATCAATTGTAAGTCGCTCTGGATAAGGGCGTCTGCTAAATGCTGTAAATGAAATTAAATATGTAGTTGGGGTTAAGACAACTTTCATAAACACCACAGCTGAGCTTAAGATGAGACCATGATGGCGCAACTAAAAAGGGATGTCCAGGATGGTAATGCAGTAATGAGGGCCCCGCCTCACCTGACGGCAAAAACCTTCGGCTTTGGAAAGATGGGTATTATAAAAATAAAAAAAATCTCCACTGTCGGAAATCGGTTGCGTTTAGGGCAGAGTGAACACCATCTATGAACTAAACATCATGAAGAATATGAAGTTTGGCAAAAACTGTTACCAGCACAAAAACACTCTGCAAACCTTAGGAAAGTTCCTTACAAAAAAAGATGGCAAGACACAAATCCTGTCACTAGTTACTTAGCAAAAAGATATGTTTCTTATTCGGGTGATTGAGATGGTTTCAAACCACTGTTGAATACTTGAAACTCAAGATATCCACCACCAAAGTATTTCTAGTTCTTGTTATTATAAAAAATGTCAGAAGATCCCTAGATATTGGTTTTTGTCACGAACTCCCAGAACTTTGTGACCATGGTCAAGCTCTTCGGTCATCCACCCAGCTTGCAGATCATCTGACTTGTTCACTCCTTGGCAGATCGGCCAGTGGGAGAATTCCCAGCACAGCGCTAATTACCTTTTCACGGAGCTTATGAGCACTTGTCACTTTCTCAAACTCGTTGGTGTTTTTGCACCCTCAGACACCAGTAAGTGTTTCTAATGCTTATTCAGACTTCACACTTCGACGATGATGTGTGAAAAGCGAAAGGGGTCTTGTCACATGGTTCTAACCTCCAAACCGTGGTTTCAATTACCCAGCACCATCCGGTCTGGTTACGCAGGAGGTCAGGCTCGGTCCCGGCTCCCGTCAGGACTGGAACGTTCTAATTTCGGCGTTGGACTGCAGATGTTTGCGGTTTCACGTCCACCTCCACAGGAGCATCTTTTTAAGGAAAAGAACAGCGGAGTCTGCTCGGTGCACTCTTTCCTTCCCGCTAGTTGTACTCACTCCCACCCGCCACCTGCCTCGGCGTGCGATAACTGACAACTCGCGACCGCCTTAGTCTCCTCACTTACTGCTCTTTCCTTGTTCCTTAAAGCTAATTAATTTCCCCCTCCCCTCACTTCCTAACCGGTTTATTTATGCGGCGCTTTTACCGGCTGCCTAACGAATCCATTAGCGATCCCCTGTAAACCCGTGTAAACACTTGGCGGCGTGAGATCTTAGGTGTGGGTGTTTTGCGCGTTGCCCCGACCTTCCTGTCGTTTCTGGCTGATTTTTCTTTCAGCCATAGAGAGCCAGAGACAGAAGCGGTGCCACTTGATTGTCTGAGCCAGCTGAAGGTTACATGCTGTGCTCTGCCATGCCTGTGCTGAATGCTGAGCACTCTCTCGGCTCCCCGCGCCGCCTGTAGAGAGAGATGGCGTCTTTGCATATTTATAATCTGGAGATGGGCGTTTCAGTTGGTTAGCGCCGTTCGGGGAGGGGAATTTTAGTCTGTTTACTTGCAGTGGCATTTAGGCTTGGGGAATTGCAGGCTGGTTAATTATTGCTACAGTGAGGATGGGATCTGTGGGCCGATTTGGAAAGTGTGGGAGCGGTGGCGCTAAACAGGGAATTGAGTTCGAGGACTCGCTCTATCAAATACCGTCAAGTGACAAATGCACAGCAGTGTAATGAATGTAATGGAGGGCTTTTTGTGCAGTAGGAAAGGTCTGCAGTCTTATAGTTACTGAAGCATTGTCCAGCTAGAAATGAACCCCCTGGATTTAGTGACGTTCCTGATTGGAACGGATCGAAATGGGTACAGTCACCTTAGGACTAAGGACCTTCTCTGGTTGGAAGGCTTTGGGACTAACCCCGATCCCATGTCTAGTGGTTTTGGTGATGGAAGCTTTAATCCCACTGGCTAGTGGTAATGGGGCCAAGAACGGTAATCCTGAAGGCTGTGATGGCATTGGAAGGACCAATGGGTTCTAAGTGGAGTGACTCCTGTCTGTGGAAACTTCCATTAATAATCCATGCCGGTCTCCCAGAATGCACTACGATGAGTAATGCAGTACTTGCGCAGTCCAGTGACAATTCACATGGCTGTAATGAACATCATATAGGGTTGTAACTGGTTGTAGCTTGGGAGGGAAGCTGGATTCTGATTGGTTACTGCAGCATCGGATAAAGACTCTGCTGTATGATTTGGAATTGGAGCTGCAGCGTCTTTTAGTGGGATTGGGTCAAAATGGTAATGCAACTGGCTATAGTGGATTAGATAATGGAAATTAAATCTCCACTGCTTATACTGGAATTGGTGATGGGAAATAACCCCACAGGTTAGAGCAGATTTGGTAACAGGAACTAAACCCCCCTGGTTATATTCAGAGTCTTACTGTTTATTGTATTTCTGGTGATAGGAACTGAAACTCCACTGCTCGTACTGGGACACTGGTGGTTCAGTAAGTTACTGGACTGCAAAAGCCCAATGTTCAGGTTCCATCACTGCCAAGTTGCTGCTGTTGGGTTCTTGGGCTCAGTCCTTAACACTACACTGACTGATTTCTTGATTCTGAGGACGTGCCCCTCCTCCATGCGAACCAGCAGGGGGTCCATCAGCCATCTTTTATGGAAATGCATGACAGCCTTTCTCTATTTCTTTAAAAATAGCTTTATTGGCATGACTGTGATTAGGACAATGGTGCCAAAATATATTTTAAAATTGAAAATATTAAGTGAAAATTACAATAAAAGCAGCGATTTACAAAATTGGCCATGACAATAGAGAATAAAGATAAAGTAAAAGTCCTGGTGATTTACAAAAGGACAATCCGATAACTACAGGAAAGCAGATTTTATTTATTTGTTACTTAACCGTTACTCGTTCGCCTTGCGTTTGTGTGCATGCACCTACTGAGAGAACGATGGAAATTACAGTATGAAATGCGGGCTTTGAGTAATCCGATTACTGGAGTGAAATCCAGCTCTGCTCCTCCAGACTACTTGAATAATCAGGTAACTACAGAAATCCGACTGATCGGATTAAGTGCAGGTTATTAAATGCACTCAAAGGTAATTTGGTAGGAACTGGAGCAAGGATTGACGCTGGAGTTTCAGCGAAACATTCTGTGGATGTGGGGGGTCTGTATATGATTACCAAGACAATACTAGCCAAACCTTTGACAACAGGGGGTCAGATCAGCGAGCAGGCGCTTTAGATTCTGTATTGTAATGGTTTGGAGATTAAGAACTAGTCCCAAACTATTAAGTTTGATGGGTTAGTGGCATTGCAGTGGCTCCCATTTTCTGACTCTTGTACCAGGTGTGCAAAATGCCCGGCCCTGTAACTAGGCAAATGGGGCTAATGTGCTGGTGCTCGGGGGTGTAAACTGTTTTGGACTGGCAGATCGTGGCTGAATCAGCACCCGATTTAGATGTTTTGACAGTGCTTTTGTTGTTGCGCTTGCTTTTGGATTCCTGCTGTTATCAGTCGTCTGGTGCGCTTTTGCCTTTTGAGAAGCGGTTTGACACAGTTGAGTGTTTTGTCCTGACGTTCATTATATAAAGAAAGATGAGTACATTATATAAAGCGAGAGGGGGCATTGTTCTGTCAGGCAGGAGCAGCTTTATTTTCGTTTGACTGCTGATTCTGTTGTTCCATTCTGCTCTGTCCCTTATTGTATCCCACTGGTGCAGATGTCACCTCAGATATCGCCGTGTGAGGTGAATAGATTGGAGCTTTCTTTTCTCTTCGGCTCGTTGGCTCGCTCTCTGGCACTGCGCTCTTAAGAATTTCGGTGACCCTCGTTCGTTCATATGGGTCTGGTTTGCAGAAACCAGTGTAGGGATAAGAAGACTTTTGCATCACACGTATCGAAACCTCGTTTCTGAACACAATTTTCATCTGAAGCAGCCACGCTGGCCGTCCTTCGGGCGCACTCGCACCCGGGTGTATCTGGATCGCGTCTTTCTTGCTGCTCCGAGACCTCGTATCGACCGCCCACTTTTCCCCGACTGAACTCTGCAGTCTTATGGTCACGCGGCTCGCCTGAATTGGTTTCGTACCGCTTAGACGTCCTGCACGAGCTGCTGTGGCAATGTCTAACAGATTAAATATTACTGCTCGGTGTTCACACTCATGATCTTTTGTAATCCTTCCTCCTGGATCTTCAAATTCCATTTAATGAATAGCCAAAGGAAAGGAATAAATCATTTTATTAGGGTTTAAGTCAGGAATCATTTTTTTTTTTTTGAACCCACCCAAACAGGCTTCAGTCTCTCTGACCCAGACACTGTTAAACGTTTCAGATTATAAGGCCTGACACCTGAACTTCTCTTTATATAGTGTAGTTATACATGCGAAGAGCTGACCTTTTTAAACTGAAATCCACTGGTAGCACTACAAGTGTGTGTTTGTGTAGCATTATTAGTACATAACTAAGGATGTCTTGGTAATTCGGACATTAAACAGCATTACGTTCACATTCGTTCCTTGAAACCGGACATTAACGTAGTGACTGATGCTTTGCACACAGTGTTTTATCTTAAACTATAATAGTAATCCAAATGCAAACAATTAAATGTTTAATACAGTACTGTACAGTAGTCATTCGTCTTTGTATGCTGTATAAAATTTGAAACGCTGAACGAAAAGGAGTGGAACGTTGCCATGTTTTCTGCTTTTCAAGACGGCGATTCTCTCTTCGGTCAGCAGGTGTCGCCAGGGTTTGCCCATACTAATTCTGTTTGTATATTTTATGAAAACGTGCTTTTATATATGCAGACAAATAATTCAAAACGAAAGCAAATTGGTTTAAATAAATCATGTAACTTCTCCTACCACATACCACTTTCATATTTCGCCTGATCTTTAAGAATTAGTGGTTTTCACTTGCATTTTTTTGCCGCCTTAGGACCATGGCGACCAGTAACCGATGTTCGTTCTTACATCCTGCCAACAGTCAGAGTGCTCGCTTAAGCACCGTCTAGTGTGATGTTTTTGTAGGGCTGTGCTAAAAAATCGATACAGCAATATATTGCTACATTTGTTTTTGTGATATACTACATCTGTTTTCAGCTCATTTTAAGTGGGGTGTAAACTGCAGTCTCCACTCCTGTAGATGTAATCTTGACTCAGTTATTTGCTGCTTTATCAGTGATGTATTAGTAGACTCATTTTACACTAACTTGTATTTCAGCTGTTTGTTTTCAGTGAACCATGTGGAATATCACAATATATATTATGCATTGTATCACAATCCATCGTGATATAATCGTATCGTGAAGTCCTTTACAATACAGGCAGACCCGAGGCATTAAATCTCCAGTTGCCTTGAGTAACGTCATTTAAAACTTGGTTAGCTGTTCTACACTGGCCATAATGGACACTAATATTTTGTCAGACC
Source organism: Ancistrus triradiatus (assembly GCA_025084515.1). Taxonomy (NCBI): domain Eukaryota; kingdom Metazoa; phylum Chordata; class Actinopteri; order Siluriformes; family Loricariidae; genus Ancistrus; species Ancistrus triradiatus. Next base: position 93,443 of record JAJAGP010001270.1, read on the forward strand.
GCTTTTAGCTTTGGTTATGGCACACATTCTCTGTGGCAAGCTTCTGCAGTGTCACATTTATTTCTGTCCAGAGCTGCATTCATTTTCCCACCCAAGATCTTGTATGGATGATGGGAGATTTGTTCCACTGCAGTGTCTTCTCCAGCACATCCCACAGATTCTCAATGGGGTTCATCTCTGGACTCTGGTGGACAATCCATGTGTGAAAATGCCTCATTCTCTCTGAACCACTCATAATTTGAGCTCGATTAATCCTGGCATTGCCACCTTGGACCAAACCTGTGCCATCAGGGGAAAAAAAATCCGTTGACGGAATAACCTGGTCGTTCAATATATTCAGGTAGTCAGCAGACCTCAGTCTTTGGGTACATAACATTGATGGACCTAGACCTGACCAAATGCAGCCACCCCAGATCATAGCACTGTCCCACAGGTGTGTACGGTAGGTACTAGGCATGATGGGTGCAAGACTTCAGCCGCCTCTCTTCTTACCCTGATGCGCCCATCGCTCTGGAACAGCGTAAATCTGGACTCATCAGACCACATGACCTTCTTTCATTGCTCCAGAGTCCAGTCTTTATGCTCTCTAGCAAACTGAAGATGTTTTTGCCAGTTGGTCTCAAGTGGTTTTCTAAAGGCTACACAGCTGGTAAGTCCCAATCCCTAGAGTTCCCTGCATTGCGCATGTGGAAATGCTCTTGCTTTCACTATTAAACATATCCCTGAGTTCTACACTTGTTTTTCTACGATTTGATTTCACCAAACGTTTAAGTGATCCCTGTTCTTGATCATTCAGGATTTGTTTCCAGCCACATTCCTTCCTCTTTTTATTAATGCGTTGGACAGTTCTTAACCTGATTTTAGTAGTTTAAGCAATCTCCTTAGATGGTTTCTCTGCTTGATGCCAATAATCTGGCCCTTCTGAACCAGATGAACATCTTTTCCATGACCACAGGATGTCATTTGACATGGTTATTTAACAAATGAGAAGCTACTCACTGCATCAGTTAGGGTTAAAGAACTTGTTGCCGTCTGAAACCTAATCACCACTGCAGTAAGTATCAGATGGGAAGCTCTTTTATTTAAGAAAAAAACAAACAAAATTTGCGTAGTTAAATCCAGGTGGTGATTTTTTATTTTTTATTTTATTTTTTGGTCCAGGCAGTGTGTATTCTGTAATGCCTAAGAAATTGAAAGCATATTTTCTGTGTGGTTGTCTTGATTTACCAACCTTGATTGATTAGACTGCTAATGGAGAATCAGCTTTAAAAGCACAGTGTTAAGAAGCTCAAATGGATGACCTTGAAGCAGTGCTTTGAACACTTTCATAAATGATCAGTAGCATCTGTTGTTTCAATGTCTTCATTTATGTAGCTTTGATCTGGACGAGCACTTGCGCTCTCAACCTATGGAAGGTTTAAAATGTCTTTTATTATTTTTAATTAAGACATCTCATAGACTTCTATTGTTTCAGTTCTTCACCTTCAGCCTCAGAATGGAAGGAAAATGTCTTTCAAGGTTGTAGTGAGCTTGGTCTGATGCCTGTTAAATCGAGCAGTCATGGATAATGGTATTCTCTATGGCTGTGTTATAAAAAAAAAAAAATCACCTCAGCCTTGGGGAAAAAACACAACTGCAGAATCTCAGCCGAAGGACAAATAGCCGGACGTTAAATATAGTAACAATCTAGATGCATTTAGATTGGGTGGTTACAGCAATATTCCACCTTTAAGATTAAGATACTGTCCCAGAACTTGGGTAATCATCACACTTGGGTGGTAATCGGTGCCAAACAGTTGAATATACTGGCATCATGAAGCACATCCAAGGCAAAAGAAATGTAATTACTTTCATTAATGGCAGATTGTTTTCAAGTAGGGGGAAGGAAAAAAATCATCAACCCCAAAAAATGTTACTACTTTGCTTCTCCTCAGGTGTGAATTATTTGAAGCATGGGCTTCACTACTAAATGATATTCTACAGTAAACTGGTTCAAACTTTGAAAAGAGGTTGACAGGAGCTTTGCTAGAGCCTTGTCATGGACCAAAGTTTTTGGTTTTTTTTTTGGCCAAATTGAGATCCGGACTGCCATTCCTAGTGAAATGCTTTAACACTATGCTTTGCTCTGTGGCAATAAACATCATTGGCGGTGCACCGATTGGTCGGACGGTTTTTAGCACGACCGGGCATAACTGGTGAGTCTGCTCCGGTCTCGTTTAAACTTGTGCACGACAGCAACAGTGGTACAAAAGCAGCCGCGCACGGCACGGTGCTTTAACAAAATTTAGTATTTAGTTAGTGTGTAAGTAGCTTTACATGACTCGGCTGCTCAGGTTTGTTAGATTGCTGCTGATGTATGCTCATGATGGTGTTAATTTCAGTTGTTTTGAGTGCTATTTGGTCAACTAAAGAGGATCTCTACATAATGCATTACTAATGAGGGAGTAGGGACACTAATGAGGGAGTAGGAATCCATTTCGGACACAGCCACATCTTCAGTGTGGAAGCTCTTCAGATCGTGCTGTTTACAGTACAGGCAAAGTGAAAGTAAGCCATGGTGGAACAACTGATTTAATAAGGCATTGTAAACGACATCACCACACTGAATTAGAACTAGTAAATTAATAAAGGCAGAGGGGTTAAAGCTAGCGATAGTGTGGAGCCAGGCACAGTCCCTGCTGTCTGTCTTTATCAATGAAGTTTCCGTTAAAAGAAAAGTTAAGCATGTAGCAGACCCCCTTATCCAGATCGTTTTATACCGAAGTTCTTTGTGTTCTTAGTACACAACCTCATGTTAGAACCAATAAGCAATAGCCCAAGAACACAATCCAACCATATATATATATGTGTGTATATGTATATATAGTGTGTATATATATGGTGTATATGTATGTGTGTGTGTATGTGTTATATATATATATATATATATATATATATATATATATATATATATATATATATATATATATATTTTTTTTTTTTTAAGCCAACACTAGCATCTGCTAATGAGTTTGAGGAATTAGAAGCACTTGAGCCCCATTGTGCCCGTTTACCTGATTTGTGCCAGTGTGTACAATATATTATCTAGATTGACAGAACGGCCAGTTGCTTTGGGGAATGTGATCACACTGGTATTTAGGTGCTATTTAAGACGTCCTGCAGGTCCCCTGTTCAGCTCAAGCTTAAGTTGACAAAATGAAGATGGATCTGGAGTAGCTCGAAGCCGCTCTGTGGGAGCTGCCAACGCTCAACTGTCATGATGACGGAAGGCCCTCTCAGGACAGACAAATCCTGCCAGACTTGGCACCCCTTCCGTCTCCCGGGGACTCGTAACCAGATAACTGAATACTGTGTGGCTGTTTTTGTCCACATTTATTCTATATACTGTCGCTCCACGTGGGGAGGAGCTGCTAATGGTCATAGGAACGGCGCATGAGCCGGGATCTCATTTCTTGAAGCAAGTAGGCGTGTGAAATCGAAAGGTCATCTGCGTAGTCGTAATGAATTGATCCAGTGACGCCCCAAATTTGGAGCAGGAGCCTTGGTCGTGTGAAAATGGATGCACTGTTGCTAATTGCCCATTTAATTGAGTGAACAATTGGGCGGCGCTTTGTTACTAATGATGACAGGGGCACAATGGGTAAAGCTGAGAACACCTAATTGGAAAATGGACAGCAAATGGCTTCATTCGGCTTCGGCACCGCTGCGATTCTGCTTCGTTCGGAGCCCAGAAAGAAGTCACACACATGGTCTTTTGATTAATTGAGCTCAATTGAACGTTCACAATAATGGCATCATTTCACTTTTAAAAGATGCAGTTTTTTATTTTTATTGAATCTAAAGGGCAAATTTCTTTTTCTGAGAGGGTGTTGAACGTGTTACCTTCAGTCTTCGTCACGCTTGAAATATTGGTGCGTTTAAAGCAAAACCAGGGTTGCCAGTATTAAGGTGAGTTAATGGGAGTGTTCTAATTTGGCCATTACTCACTGTTCCCCATGTTTTGCATAGGCATGCACTGAATATTTGGCAACCGAAATGATTCATCTGAACAAAGTGCCTCTTTTTTGTATTATTCGGCCGAATAATTTTGGTCACTGAATATTTGGTGCGTCCCTATATAAAACTTAAGGAACAGGAAGAGAGAAGTGAAAAGACTGAATAATTTATACGCTTTTGAAGATGTGATCAAATCCAGTCTTTGACGTTTAATGGTTTTAGTCTTTGCTTAAGGCTTGTTTCTGCAGGAACAGATCAAATGTAGACCGGAGCTAATATGAGGACTAACATGAGGGAAATGTTAGAGCTTCCGGATGAGATCTGTGGTTTTAACACACTTAGCTGGAACTGGACATTAATGAATTGATTAAAACCAGCAAGAGTCAATATGTGAAATTTATAAAAGGTATATTTATAGGATTACATACATATTTAACACCTGAGACAAAATGGGTGCAATGGAATTCTTCCGCATAGGCCTGCAATTAATTTTTATACATGTGAAATAAAAGATGTATATAGTTTTATTTAAACAGTTCTTCTTGTAAGGGAAAAAATGGCTTGACACATTTTAGACTATTTAATTTAAGAAGCTGAGAACGTGTTCGGCCATCAGAACCAGTGATTTATGTTCAGTTTTGGACACATTTTCATTTTGGTCCTTCTCTAGTTTTATCAGCCCTTTTTTTAATACTGCAGGGAAATTTGGAGAATGGTAATGATTTCAGACACTGATATACTTGGAAGCTTCGGCCAAGAGGAGATGTTTTTCGTGAAAATGGGTAGTTTTGTGTTCGGTTGTCACTAAACCATTTTCTGGCCTTTTTTGTAACAAATCACCATTTCAGTGCAGAGTGAAGAGCGTGATGCATTTGGGACCTTTTTGGACACCAGCATTTATCAGAGCTGGATATGTTAATGTTAGTTTTATCAGCTCTAACAGCCCATCGTGATTGAATATGTATGTGGCGTGGGTTATTCAGCCATTAGCTGCTCGCTTTCCTCCCCACCCAAACCGAAACCTTTCACATGCGAACATTAGGCACAGTAATGTGTGAAAACGCATTAGCATCGTTAAGCCACAGGACTTTGTGCATCCTGTTTTAAAACTGGAACAAACACCTGTGTAAAGGTGGTCCAGGGTTCAAATCCCAGCGTTGGGGGGTGTGTGGTCAACACGGGCAGCATGGTGGCGTAAACTGGGGGGTTGAACCTTTATGTCATGCATATAGCCACTGATGTGACGTTATAATAAAGTCAAACAAACCTCCAGTGCGCCAAGTTCACCAAAATTAATCACCCGTGACCGAAACGTGCCTACTAGCATGTTGCAGTGACTGTTTGGCATGGGCTGAATGGACGTCAATGTTCAGCCTCTCTCGCTTTAAAGAATGGCCCAGTCGGGCCGGATTTTGTGGATGCCTTCCCTGGGGTTGTGCTCATTGTTCCTGGAGTCTGGATCTTGTACTGCTCCTGAATGTTCATCAATTGGTCACAGTCCATGTTCTATCTCTGCACGTATTTATAGCCTGATCTTCCTCCTGCAATGCCATCCGCAGGAGCCTGAAGTTACTACCACCTTTAACATGCAAGGCGACACTCTTGTCCTTTTTTGATGCTCTTCAGATGCAGCAACACTAAAGTAATAGAGAGCGACCTACAATTCTTACAATCCAAGCAATTGTGGGTTAAGGGCCTTGCTCAAGGACCCAACAGTGGCAGCTTGGCAGAGGTGGGATTTGAACCCTGGACATTTTGGTCCATAGTCCAGTACCTTAACCGCTAGGCTACAACACAATTTCTTTAATTCTTTCCCTTAATGTGTTGGAGATTTCTCAATGTCTCACCGGTCTTTACAGATTGTGTTCTAAGCAAGTGTGAGTTGAAGGCCTTGCTCAAACTTGCTGGGATTTGATCTCTGGACATTCTGGTCAGTTTTCTAAACTGGTGCTCTACCGAACTTAGTTGGCACAGATTATGCTTTTTAAAGGAGTTCCATTAATTAAACTGCTCAAGTCCAAACAGCGCGGTTCGGCTGTAGCATTGTCCAATTTGGTGGAATTTAGCCAGTTTCCAAATGAACCCACTGGCCGAAATGGATGCCTCAGATGCCTGTATCCTGCCGAGCTGCTGTTCTGTAACTGATCGATCCAGTCTGATCCAGCTGAGGCTGTGATTTGGCCCTCACTCGGACTTGTAAATACTTGGCAGAGGTGTTTGCTGATGAGTCCATGTCCAGATCAATGTGTCCCTCCTGTAAGCTGAAAGCAGTTTCTGAAATTACTGGAGGCTCGTAATGAAAGTCCTTGAACTTGGTGTGTCCTTCCAAATAGCTGCCTTATCACTGTTAAGCTGACCTCCCATTGGCCTGGTCCAAACAGATTAGTCTGGATGCACCAGAGTGCCTGTGACAGCAAATGCTGGACTGGAGCGCAAGTCTGGATCATGCTAGTACGTTGCAAAATGCCTAAATGCAGCATGCCTCAGAGGTTTTGAGTAAATTTGCCTTGGATGAATTGCTTTTGGAACGTGACTGGCAGGCAGGGAGGCTTTAAACGCGTTTCTTCAGCATCGAGCTCGTAACGAGCGTCCCAGTTGGGTTTTGAAAGTAAACGATTGCAAATGAACAGGTGATGCTTCCTAACGATCAGAAGTGGGAGTAATCACAGCGCCTCTACGGCACGACTAGTCTGGAGGGTGCTGGTGACACCTGATGCTTTCAGCTTTATGACCTCCATGCTCATCAGGCAGCGTCTCAGACCTTTCAAGTGTTTACATGCATTTCATCCAATTGGTCTGATTTCTGCAGTTGTCTGGGACCGGGTTCTTTAAGAAAATCTTGTGTCATTTCTTAACTTTTTTTCCTCAAGAATGGAGGTTATGAAAATTTGCATTCTTCAACTACAACTTTTTCTTAAGAACAATTCTAAGAACAAATGGTATTATTGAAAACATGGCGTATGTATGAAAACAACGAAGATCTTAAGGAGGTATTTGAGAACTTTAAGTTTTTTTCCTCAAGAATTGCATTTAAGAACATTATGACCATCTTGGTGTTTCTTAAGATTAAGTTTTTTTTTTGAAGCTTTCGTGAATCCAGCCTAGACTGTTCAAGTGGACATTTATACAGCATACTCCGATCTTGAAATCAGATTAAGAAATCTGATAGTGATGGATTTTACCCCAGTTTTCAGATTTCTCATAGCATGTATACAAGATACCGATTATAATCAGATTTGGCAGTCTTTCTAGAAGGGGAAAAAACACGGTTGCCAGGTGCTCTTTTATTCTTTTGGACTTGTACATGTAGACCAGGTGGGGGTTTCTGTAGTGGGGTCTGGCAACCCTGGAGTTAAACGCAGAACCTGAAACAGTTATCGAACACTATGGAGATTCACGCGATATATACGCAAGAAAATGAAGAATGATTATTTAACATTAGTCGTGTAACCCCGGGGCTTTCCCATTATCCGATTACCCAAGTTATGGGTTAAGTACATGTAAACAGTGATGTTTAAAGCTGAAACAAAAGCACTTGAGTTTCAGCTTCATTAACTGTTATGTTATTTATTAGGCCGAGTTACTGCTGAGGAAAAGCACTTGTTTGTACTCTATTTAATGAAACCAATAAACTATAAATGGCAGCGACTATGCCGAGGACAGACACCTTTGTTGACCGCAGGAGCACAAATTGATTTACCCGGCTAAGGTAAACAGCCACCACAGGCTAAGCTAGGTGTCCATTAGTGCACACAACAGCTCTGTAGAGACTCCAGACTTAAGTCCTGTAATGTGTAGCTCATTTCTGTGTCTGTGCCATTTGGTGTTAGATTGTTGTTGGAATTGTGCTCTGGAAAGTCACCTTTCTTAATCTGGTTTAACTACTCGGAGTTATTCCTGGAATGTGGAGTAAAGACTTTGTCTTTAGCGCCAAGTTTTTAAAGGTTAAGATCAACTAAAACACAGTAAGAAGAAAAAAAACTGAAAAGACTAAAGAAAAAATTGGATTTCTGCTTTGCAAACCAGTGAATAATCTCACAGAAGGATGCGACAAACTTCAAACTTTTTTTGAACAACCAGGGCTATGGAAACGATCCCGGAGGATGAAAGACAGACATGGCATCCGCGTTAGGTTTGTGTACATGTGCAGACTGAGAAAGCTGATATAAAGTGTAGTATGGATGAACATGCTAAGGAATTGGAGCTAAAATCCAGCTCTTACATTTCTTAGCTGCTGTTTACATGGCCACTTGAATAATATAACTCCAGAATTGTATGAGTTGCTTCAAGTCCAAGCACATGTCCTCTCATGCCCTCTAATTTACATTTTAATCATTTGATGCTTCTAAAAATGTTTCTTACTCCCGATTTCTGCCTATACTGCTTTGAGACTGTACACGCACCTGCTTACGTATAACCAGTGGTGGACAGTAGCGGTTTGGGCGACTAACTCCACTACATTTCAGTGTCAAACATCTTACTCTTTGCTCCACTACATTGTTGAAATCTCTTTCCTTTTGGACTGTGTGCTTAATGTAACAAAAATGAAAACAAAAAGTAAGCACACTAATCCTAGCCTAGTGGTTAAGGTACTGGACAATGGACCAAAAGGTCCAGGGTTCAAATCCCACCTCTGCCAAGCTGCCACTGTTGGGTCCTTGAGCAAGGCCCATAACCCACAATTGCTTGGATTGTAAGATTGTATCAATTGTAAGTCGCTCTGGATAAGGGTGTCTGCTAAATGCTGTATATGTAAATAACATGCACTTTTTGAATTGGTTTTGATCTGCTGGATTAAATGCCATTCTGTTACAGGGTTAGTGTACCAAGAGTGACTCAAGCCTTCAGCTAAAATATTCACCTAATGCTATTAACAGTGAGCTGGATCAGGTTTCAGAGTTAAGATCCAAGATTCACCAAGATCCAAGTTTAATGGCAGCGTATTGCTAATTAATAGTAGTTATTTTGTTGAATGCTGTGCCACAGTCCTGCACAATTATTTTAGTTACAAGTACTTTCTTGTATTTTATTATACAAAGTTAATGTTTAATAAATACTGATGCCTTAAGTCTCTCCCACATGACGAGGTAAATTTAATTCAGCAATGGTATCGGGTCGACATGCGAAGTTCATGTATTGGGATCGGAGCTAATGTGGGCTCGGTGCGTCCCTGGTCTTTTTACAAAAATGATATTAGGCATTTGGAGCCAGAATTAGGTACTTTTTTTACTTAAGTACATTTAAAGGTAAATGCTTTAGAGGGAGGACTTTCTGGAGGAATCTTTACCTTGCGCATCTCAACCCCGACTCCACCTACGTCGCACATGGTAACGCGTTTAAGAAATGACACTACCCAGGTTTGTGTACCAGTAAAAACCGCCTTGACGCTTGATTTAATTTTCCAAAGCCGCGTTTCTTTCAGTCGTACCGGGGGAGTTGTGGCGAGGGCTGTGCTGGAGGCACGATCACGCTCGCCGAACACGGGTCCGGCTTTGCCGGCTGCTGTTTCCTTGGTGACCACGTGTGGAGTGAATAACTTTTCTGTAGCGGCTTGTCGTCTAAGCCCCATCCCTACTGACTCTAGAGACTGATGTCATTACTCCAATCGGTTGTGGAACAGATTACCTGTGTGTAGCTCCTTCACGTCATGGTCAAGGCTTAAAAATATGCAGCCCCTGCCATCAAGCCTCGATTATCATGGTCCTCAGTGTGCAGGGTTGAACCGGCTGAGAAGATGCCGGCGCACTGGCTGAAACCCACCAGCTGCATTGGCGTGCTCGCGTTTACGCATTGTTCTTGCGCTACGGAAGAGCGTGGGTGGTGTGCCCGAGTCTCCTCACATGCTGTGAGTAATCAGTTATGCAGAGCCACGCTGTCCTCGTGGGGGTTTTTCACCTCAGCCTGTCTAATGGGTGTTCCTCTCTCACCGGCTTCAGAAAATGCACACGGCTGGAAGCGCCGGCAAACCTTTAACGCCCTTATCGAGGCACCTGCAGCCGTCTGATATGCTGTCGTCTTATGTTGGCTGTTTGGTTGTACTGTGAAATATTTACCATAGTCTGCGTTATGGGTGGGCAGTATGGCGGTATTTTATCATATCGTCATGGACGATGCGTTTGTGAGGATGTCAGCGGCGCTTAAAGAACAAACTGACCTTCCATGGATCATACCTTGTTTTTTTAGGGAGTTTTTCCTTGGCTTAGATCATTGCAGTGCTAATATGATCGAGACAATACAACAGTTTTAGGGACTGATTTGGGAGGAACTACCCTGTGGAGCTCCCCCATGAACTGGAGTCTGATACCTTAGCTGTTGTGATTTAACTGTCCGTGTCCACATCTCTCCTAACAGCTGGGTTTGGCTAAAAGGTTCATAAAGAACTCGATCCATGCTAAAGTCATTCAGTTTCTTCATAATTGACTAGACGAGATTTGAATCTTAATCGTGTTGTCCAAAGTGTGATGGGTTCCACATCTGAGCCTGGTTCTTCTTGGGTTCTTGTGACTCAGTGTTTCTCCTTGCTATTGTTATGGCTGCTTATGTGGAATGCTGAAAGAATATCATGCCCCTGGTACACTAAAACAGGCTTGAGATTGAGCTCTCTGTTGGATATAAAGGATTTACTCGTCTGAGACATGGTTGCTGCACACGGAAAGACTCTGGGCACAACACTGAGCCATGATGGGAGCTCAGTGTTGTAGTGGAGACCACTAGAGTCCGAGTCGAGAATCAAAAAGAAGAATACAGAAGAATTAAACTAGTGATTCACTTGGATTAATTACCATTCGTGATACATGATATAACGAAGGTAATGCAACTTTTGGGAGCCAATGATTTTCCCTTATCTCAAACTTGATCACCACAGTCACCTAAATGTAAACAGCGGCATCCATTTGATCATTAATTGGATACTGAAGAAGAGCAGGAACTTTTTTCTTATCCAATCAGTGCAGATTTGAGGCATGTATGAAGGGATTGTTGATATTTAATAAGGATAGGAAAAGTTTCTCATTAACATTAGCTCACAGACTGATCTTACTCGGCTGGTCTCTAACCATTTACCCCGAGTCAGAATGAGGTCGACATCTGGACCCAACCCTTAAAGCCAGTGATAAATAGAAAGGAGTCACTCTTCCTACCTGACCAAACAGAGAGCGAAGACTGGGTTTTTTTTGGAAACCTCAAATTAAGGCTTCACTTGGTTGCATCACTCACTACAAAGCCCCGTCTGCTCGGGGAAGCGACGTCTGAGCTGTTTTAAAAAGTGTGGTTTGTCACATACCAGGCCTAGACTGACACACGTAATGTGGTGTAGTGCACACTGCTGCTGGACTCTGGAGCAGTGAGGACGTTCTCTCTTAAGGTCCTGTATAATTAATCAGAAGCTCTCGAGTTATAAAAACTTGTGTGAAGGGTAGATTCATCTAATGGATGATGCCCTTACTAATCATCTCGTCTAGGCAAGAGGCTCAGCAGTGGTTCCCAAGGTTGTGGTGTTCACATACTTTTGGTTTTGTGTTGTATTACATATAAAACGGTTACCATGATAACCGAGGACGATTAAAGAGAGCGGGTCTCCTCTAACACACTCCATTTTGGGAGCTTTGTCGAGAGGAGAGGTACAGATGGAGCGATCCGTCCACGTCACCCCTCCATGTGCCAGAGCTCCGAGTCCTCATGCACTCGGAGGAAGTGAGATTGTTTTCTAGATTGTAAACAAATGGGCAATTAATATTCGAGGAGCAAGCTGCTTGGTGGAGACATCCTGTGCTGCAAAATGGGCAAATTTGTCCTCTGACCAAGGATGAGCCTTATTTTTTGTGCTGGAAAGCACCAAGACGTACTCCTATTAGAAAGGGTTGTGTGCACCTTGGTGTTGGCTTAATCTGGCATTCCGGTATGGGAAGTATTATTTGTAGAACTGGGACACTGCAGATAATTACTTCTCTAAATTAGATTTAAAAAAAGAAAGATTACCAACCTCACAGGATCGATTTAGATTTCGAAAGTACAGGTATGTGCCTTTGACCAGATGTTAGCATAGTTGCGTAATGATCTTTTTTATCCTATTTTGATGTGTCTATAAAGGATATTTTCACAAGAAATCTCACAGCATCCGAACCCTAAACTCGCTGTCCATTTTCAGTTCCACTTAGCGAGTAGAAGCACTTTGCAGTTCTACTATTAGACTGTAGTCCATTCTACTCTACATACATTGTTCTTTCCCGTTACCCTCTCACGAGCAGGACCAGCACAGATCGGGTCCTTTTTGGGTGGTGGGTCATTCTCAGCACTGCCCTGACACTGTGGTGGTGGTGTTAGTGTGTTGTGCTGGTACGAGTGGATCAGACATGGCAGTACTGCTGGAGTTTTAAACACCTCAGTGTCAGTGCTGGACTGAAAATGGTCGAACACAAAATATCCAGCCACCAGCATCGATGAGGATGGTTAACACAAACAGTGCGGCAACAGATGAGCAACTGACTCTCAAAACACATTTTATAATGGTGTTAAAATCTCGTCATTTAATGAGTCATGGGTAGAAAGTGAAAAGTAAAAGCAAAACACTTACACTATTGATGAACTGCAACCTGTATTCTGGAGCATTCGGTTCCTTTTTTGTTTCGGTTTGCTGTCAGTACTAAATAATGAAAAACATGAAAAACACGGCACAGATCTGCACTGAGCTAGAGCTATTGTGAATCTGAATCGTTGAATCACTGGGTACTGAATCATGAATCGCATTTCGACTGAAACGAGTCACATGGCTCGACTCGTACAAGTTGAAGCAAGCTGAGCAAATGATGAGAACCGAGACATTTTTCTAGTCAAAATATACCAAGAACCGAATGACGAGTTCCAAAATGGTCGAGAACCGAGGTACCAGATGTCTAATAAAGATGTAAAACAGATGTAATCAGAACTGAAGTGCTTCTATATGTTAAACAGAGCTGCTAAATAAGCAGGTGTACCTACTAAAGTGATCAGTAAGTGTACAACAAAGCGGGACTTTAATAGCTCTGTTAGAAACCTGATGAAACTGAAGCGGTGCGTTTGAGAGAAGCATTAAGCGCTCTAATCCGAGTCTGAACCCCAGGAGAGCGAGTGGTGCTCCATGTGCCTCGATGGCCTCAATCACAGGGCCTCCAGGGAGAGATTCCTTTATTTGGCACACATACTGTCAGTGTAGCTGCCTTCGGGTGGTATTAGAGCTCACAGATTCTGCCTTGGCTTTGGGTTTGTGTAACAGAATTAGTCAGATTTGTCGTTCAGATGGCTCTGAATCATCATCTACTCACCCAGCTGCCGGCCAGGGCTTTTAAATCATGGACTGTTTGCTTCTTCAGGCCAAAGCGCTATACACTGCCTGGCCAAAAAAGGGTGTGTCTCACTAATATTTGGTTGAGTTATGGCATGCATTTGCTGTGGTGTCATCTCCACAAGCTTCTGCAATGTCACTTTGTCCATTTTTTTCCCCCCAAGATCTTGTATTGATGATGGGAGATTTGTTCCACTGCACAAAGTCTTCTCCAGCACATCCCAAAGATTCTCAATGGGGTTCAGCTCTGGACTCTGTGGTGGACAATCCATGTGTGATAATGATGGCTCATGCTCTTGTTTCAGAAGGGTCAAATTGTGAAAGGGGTTCAGGGAGCATCTTTTCCATGACCACAGGATGTCTTTGCACATGGTTGTTTAACAAATGAGGAGCTACTCACTGCTTCAGTTGGGGTTAAAGAACTTTTTCCAGGCAGTGCCTTTCCCAAGATCTTTGTGGCAAGTGCAGAGTAAATAGAAATGCTAAATAAATCCTCTTTCGACTGAAATCTAAACTTGAACTCTCCAAATTGGTGCCACCTTCATGGCTTAAGGACATTTGCACCATTTAAAATCATGACACGGCTGTGGCAACCATTTTGTTTGCTGTTGGTAACTGTAAACACAGGAAGCTGTTTCTCCAGGTACAAGGAGACAAGTGTAAATGGAGCTGAGTTTTATTAGGTGGCCAAAATTATGGATGACTTTTGAGACTGAAAATATCAGAGAACAATAGTAATTGTCCGGAACGTGTCGGTATAACGCAGCACAAACTGTATTAGCTCCGTTTGCCGGCAGTGTTCGGAGCTTAATTGCATGTCATGGCTCTTGTGTGGTGATCTATTTTTGGGACTCCACAGCAACTCCTGCTCTGATTTGAATGAACTTCTGCAGTCATTGTGTGGAAACATGTGGAAATGGAAAAAACTCACTGGAATTCAGAGATTCTTTGCATAAGGCCCAACCCTGGCAGCTTGGTGCAGCTGGGATTTGAACATACACTCGCTTTATCTGTTTAATCATCTACTCGGAGTACACATTGATTTTATTCCACAGAATAAATGACTGGAGCAGTGTTGTCTTTGAGTGCTCCTGTAAGGTACACAGGGTACACCGACTTTAAATTGGATCTGATTTCTGAGCTGTTTGGCTATTTAATAGGGGTGTAATGATGCAGAACGATGCGAAAATCTGACCATGTGCATCGTAGAGATGCCATAACATTGATAAAATCTCATGCAATTGCATTTTTGCCCACCAGAGGTCACAGTCAAACGCCATATTCCGTTCTAGAATGATATATTGATTTGAGATTAAGATCTGTGTAGACACAATTGATACATGGAGGTTTGACAAAGACACATGTAAATAATAGTCTCAGCCTAGCCAATGAGGCAACAGCATGAAGCTGTTCAACAAATAACCCCAGATATTTGGTCATATATTTGATATTTTAAGTTCTTTACTGCAGTTTTCACTTTAGTACTTGGTTATTTGTTTCTACTCAAAAAATCCTTTCAATATAATGTTATGTCTAGTTATTAAATATTTAATTGCAATGGACCAAAGTTTTGGTTAAAAGCCGAGTGTGCGTTGTTTGCCTTGTTTACTTTTCAGACATAAAAAGCAATGTTTTTATTGAATGCAGAATTTATCATGGTGAGAAAATTGAATGGAGCTCAGTGAGTCAAATCGTGAGCATCGTTAGTGAAGTCCAAGTAAACGGAATACATGAACGCCTGTTGACTAGGTAATGGATTTAGTTTGTGTATTGCGTCTGTGTATCGGACTGCATAATGCCAATATGCATGTTTGACATTTTATTTGAACTAAGACTTATTACTATAATACTTAATGTAAGGAGGAGGTCCTCCCAAGGTTTCTTTTTCACAATGCTTAAGGGGTTTTTCCTTGCCACTGTCGCCCTAGGCTTGCTCAGTTTGGGATTGGTTGTAGATATTAGATCTACAATTGTAAAGTTGCCTTGAGACAATGCTCCATTGTAAAAAGTGCTATAGAAATGTATGAACCATTTGAACAAAATGATCAGAGTTGAAGCATGCAGTCATTCATGAAGCATTTCCACTGGCTTTTCAGTCTTAAGCCTCTCGAGTCCCCTAAACAGGGAATAAACAAGATCATTTGCTGAGTCCTTTAAGCCAGATCTTGCAGATACACTTGTTGAAATGTAAACATTTGCCTGCAGTGGTTTCCCCGATGAGCATCATTGCTTTGTTGATAAAGAGCATGTTAGACAAAATGGTGTCTCTCTCTCAGCTATTGATCCGTCTGGTTGTTCTCAGTTATGCTGGTGTACGAGTTTGACACGATTTGTAATAACCCAGCCGTTTCATGCACATACCTGTTATTGCTTAAATGAAAGTAATGCTTTAACCTAGCTGGAGCTGGTTAGTTACCTAGTGTAACATGGCTTATACGTTGGTTTACCTGGCATAAAATGTACTATGCGGTGTTGCGATGGTACACTACGCTACAAACGCACTCAAGTTTATGATGTTCAAGCCAATATTTAGGACAATAATGGGATTAATGTTTCCAGTTCAACGTGGATATATTTTGATGTTTGGATACTTAAGTGGATAATTATGAATAAACGCATAGAGAGCATGCACATATCTGATCTTCTGATCTCACAAGGTTAATCAAGCTCATAATATATCACTTATTCTAACTTGATTCTATTGTACAGTATCTCGAGTGTCCACACAGTTTGAAGCAGATTGGTGGAAGTTGGGGACCACTTTACTGTATACAGTTACCAATGCATGCATACAGACCTGAGCTTATATCTTAATTAGATCTAATTATACATCATTCATTCCAGCTTGATTCTGTTCTAGAATATCTTCTGAATGTCCACACCGTGTGTGAAGCAGATCTATGGTGGCAATTGAGTTATAAGAACTTTAATGTATACTATTATCATCAATGCATGCATGTAGAGGTTTCATTTCATTGAAGTGTGTATAATGACTTCAATAATTCCTGCTTGGAGACTAAAAATGGAGATGCTGAGAGAACATTCAGTGATTGTTAGAAGTTTGACATGATGTCCATTTCTAGCATTAGAACGTGCTGCTTTTAATCGGACCAATTTGCACTACTCATTGCTTAATTTTTGGAAGTGGTTGTAGAGGTCATCCCTTGATGCACAAACACTTCACTGTGCAAAAGTCTTAGCCCACGTTAGTTTCTTAGCAATGCTATAATGAACATAATGTACTCAGGCAAAGTCAGTATTTAGTCTGACCTCCCACCCCCCAAAAAAGGGGTTTCTTGGCTGCTACTCTTCCAAAAATCAGACCTAATCAAGCTTCTTCAGACCATGGAAGGAGTGTAAAGGTGAGGTCAAACTAAATACTTGCTACTATAGC
This sequence comes from Ancistrus triradiatus, assembly GCA_025084515.1. Taxonomy (NCBI): domain Eukaryota; kingdom Metazoa; phylum Chordata; class Actinopteri; order Siluriformes; family Loricariidae; genus Ancistrus; species Ancistrus triradiatus. Next base: position 110,152 of record JAJAGP010001270.1, read on the forward strand.
CTATATAAGCGTTTTTTTTTTTGTTTTGTTTTAGTACTATAGTACTACATACAAATGTCCTATTCTGGTTGCATTCTCATAAAAGGACTGAAAAATAATGGTCATTATACTATTGCCAAAACAAGATCTGATGGTGGCCTAATACTTTTGCACTGTACTGTACATGGATATGACAATCTGAGACCGAAGCAGATCCACTTGTAGAACCTTTTAAAGCTGAGTGCAGAAAGGAGCTTTTTCAGTCCAAACCTTCAGTGCAACTGTAGTGAAACTGCTTATTAAAGGACTCTTATGAAACAAGGTCTTTAGCAGTTTATAAACTCCTGATATTATATGCAAATGAGTACCTGCAGAGCTGCCGACGTTTGGATACACCTGCATTTTGATGTCTTGGCAAGAACATGTTAGGAAAGGGATCGGTCTAAAACCATTACCAACAAAATGTGGATGTCACTGTGAGCCTCCAGTAATTTATGATAGGGAACGGTTTTCCTGTCTACTGTGTTTGAATCGTAAACCAGCGATGGAGATGATCATTGCCGACCCATGTCTGTCAGAACATTTATCGGTTTGCGGTCGAGTGATCTCGGCAGCCTTCCTGCCGTCGGGCGAGCTCTGCACGTCAGGAAAGTTACAGCGCTTCCTCAGACGGGCCATAATCTGTTTACAAAGGGCAGGAAAGTCCTCCTGTATCAGAATCTTGCTGACAGTCCGGCTGGGCTTAAATGTTGAAATGACAAACTGATCTACGATGCGTCCTGGAAGACTAGCAAAACAAAAGGCTCAATACTTTTGTCAGCAAAGACAACACCCGTGTTCTACATGTCTGCACGTACTTGCGCTTCTTCACTAACAGTCATAAGATTAAGAAGAAATGATTCCTACAGAGGATAGAACCAGAGACCCACTGGATGGGTTATACACTATGGACAAAAGTGTCGAGACACCTATGCATGAACTGCAGGAGCTTTTATGACGTGCCATTTCTAAATCTATAGGTGTTAATACGGATGTAAGTTAAGAGCTTCCACTCCTCACATAGATTTTGGACTGTCTGTGGGAATTTTTGGCCATTTATGAGTTCAGACACCACCTTTTTCTGCAGGGGCTAGTCAAGTTCTTCCAAACCAAACTTCTCCAACCATGCCTTTATGGACCTTGCTTTGCAGACTTGAACAGAAAAGGGCCTTCCCCAAACTGTTCCAATAGTTATAAGCATAAAGTTGTCAAATGTCTGTATGCCGAAGCATTAGGATTTCTCTTCACTGGATCAAAGGGGCCTGAAAAGCATCCCCAAATTATCCCTCATCCACCAAACTTTACAGTCAGACAGGTAACGTTCTCCTGGCATTCACCAAACCCAGACTCGTCCATCAGACTGGATAGAGAAGCGTGATTCGTAACTCTATACACGACATTTACATTGCTCGTGTCCAGTGGTGGTGTTATGCCATTCTATCCTAGTGCTCAGCTTTAGTGCTGATGTTAATGCCAGAGGAGTTTTGGGACTCTGCAGCTATTGGGTCAGCAGAGCGTTGGTGACTTTTAAGCACTATATAAAAGTCGTTATGTGGTCTGACACTTCATGGCTGAGTTGCTGTGGTTTTTAAACACTTCTACTTTTCAATAATCCCACTCACAGTTGGTGGAATATCAATGGGACTGAATCGAAGGTGTCCCGATACTTTTGTCCGTATAGCACATCTGTTGGCTGGAACGCCTGGGAATCCCCCAGGAGACCTCATTCTGTGGCTGGAAATGGAGAAGTCTGGGCTGACCTTTTCAGCCTGTTGCCACTGTGACCCTCAGTAAGTGCAAAGGCAGTGATGTGAAGAATTTCTTGCTTAGATGCATCATGTCTCAAAATATGAAATAGGCCCTCTGACTCTGGACTTAAGACCCCCTGGTTACGCATTCATCAGACACGGGCCATTAGTACTAATATGAATCAAGGACGTGCCAGTCAATGTGCTTATTGAGGATTCAGTAAGTGTTCTGAAGCGCGTCAGCGTTTGAATCGATTTAATGAAACATTTTGGAGCATTTCGAACCCATTCTTAACATTTTATTGAAAAATATATGTCTTGAGGAAAAAACATCTTCAGTTGGCCACATCTTTTATCCACTATACATATATGAAAATTTACAGATACAAAAGGAGAACAGAAGTGTGAAAAGCATTCGGGTTGCACAAAGAGGTCGAGATAAGCGTGGTTTCAGGAGGGGCGCGGAGCGTCGTCGTTATGGCTGGGTGGGATTTCAAATTAAAAAATGGATGTTTTGCCACACAACTGTAGACTGCAGTCCCTCGAGGCTGTGATCGGTAAACCTTAAGGTGTTCATGTCTGCCTGCCTTGCTCTGGTCTTTACTGGGAAGTGTGGCTATATCCGTTCTCCGCGCTTCATTTTGTGTATTCTCAAACGTATACGCTTTTAAATTGCATGGTTTGTTGGATTACTAGAAGAAAAGTTAACACAACCTCTGCAGGAAACTCAAGTTGTGTACGTTTTTAAAAATTGTCAAGCTTTACATTGTCATTTAGCAGACGCCCTTGCATGTACAGTGGTACCTTAATGAAGAATTGTCCCATAAGGAATAATGTAAATTGAATTAATCTGTTCCAGACCCCCAGAAAATCCCCCCTGTATAACATTATATGCGTTAATGTAGCTGTATTGTACAGGAGCTCCTGATTTATGATGGGGATATGTTCAACAAATCCAGCTTAAGTTAAATGTATCCAGAACTGATGTTTGAGTGTTTGGTGTATTAGCCTGAAGTTTGCTGCTTCTTCGCATTTTCCAGTCCACCTTAGATGACTGCACTTGTTATGGCGCCTATAGCTGGAGATTCAGCCTCAAGTTAGTTTAAAACGCTTATTAACCTACGTTTGGCCAAAATCATTAGCGCAAAGCTTATTTTATACTAAGTGTTGAATAATTTCGTGTAATTTAGTGACTAATGAATTGAAAGAGCAAAACCCTGTTCTGGAGGATTCAGTTCTTGTTTTGCTTTCGGTTGGCTCGTATAACGAAGCTTTTTAGGACCCATAGTTTTATTTACACTAACAGTGCTGTAGATGTAAAAATAAAGAAAACATGATCAACACAGTGCAGATCGTCACCGAGAAAGAGCTATTATGAATCGGAATCACTGAATCATGAATCGTGACTCACTTTGGTTGAGTGCGCGCCGAGTACGGCGCAGACGACGAGAACCGAGACGTTTCTAGTCGATATAGCCGAATTGAGACTCGAGGTACCACTGTGCAATCTTACAATCGAGCCAGTTGTGTTAAGAGGCTTGCTCAGGGGCACAAATGTTGGCAGAAGTGGGATTTGATCCCTGGACCTTCTGTTCCATGGTCTAGTACCTTAACCACTTGGCGACCAGAGTCCCGCAGAAGAAATTAAGCCATCGAGCTTCAGCCTAGGTCTGAGTATGGTGTTCAGGATGCACGCTTGTCTGCGCCTATCGAATAACTGGATAGGCTGACCATCTTTTAAAGGTCGCATTTATTTGTTAAAGGAAGCTAACTTTCCATTCAGTAAATCAACAAACCATGCTAAGGTGTGGCAACATCTGATCAAACGCCTCAAGACAGCGCTTTTCGAGCATCACCAGCAGTAAACTACTTTCCCTGAACAAGTAAGACTTGTAGTAGGTTTCCTAAACCAGGTTCTTATCATTTTAGTACATCTGAAACACACAAACTCAACGAAACAAAAAGCAGTGGACTGCTCAACCCAGTAACGATGTCTGCTGCTGTGGTCATGTCCCTGTTCCTGCCCTGCCGTTTAGATCTGGGAATTTTTGCTGCGTTAGCTTTTTACTCTCTAGGTTGAGTTAATCCTGCTTTATAGGAAGAACCGGTCATGCCATTTTAGCTTAGGTTTAATGGAATTTTTCATGTCAATGCAACCCAATGCTTGCTTATTTTGGACTGTGGTAGCGTAGCGGTTAAGGTACTGGACTCTGGACCAGAAGGCCCAGAGTTCACCTCTGCCAAGCTACCACTGTTGGGTCCTTGAGCAAGACCCTTAACCAACAACTGCTTGGATTGTAAGACTGTATCAATTGGAAGTCGCTCTGTGTAAGGGCTTCTGCTAAATGCTGTAAATGTAATGTAAATGTATTTTTGAGCGTTGACCAATAAGACAGCTGCTTTGCTTTTGCCTTTAAGGCTGCATTCCTTCGTGTATTGTCCATTTTAATCAGTTCCACTTACCATATGGAAGCACTTTGTAGTTCTACAGTTAGACTGTAGTCCATCTGTTTCTCTATATACTTTTAGTCCCCTTTACTGAGGACCCCAACAGACCAGGTACTATTTGGGTGGTAGATCACTGTGGTGGTTGGCTCAGACAGCAATGCTGCTGGAGTTTTAAACCACCTGTCACTGCTGGACTGAAAGTAGTCCATACAAAAATGTCCAGCCACTAGCAAGGATTAGATCAGTAGTCAAACTCGACTGGAATTTTTTAAACTTCGTACTGACCAGGACAAATAACAAATCACCTTTACAGTCTAGTTGTTACAAGTGATAAGCTTTCTCTTTTTTCCATGAAACAGAACAGCATTGATTTGCCTTGTAATATCTCCAGGCCCCCTTAGGGGGTGCACTTCCACTTTGGGAAACACTGGATTAGATGACTAACGCAAACTGTGCATTGACAGATGAGCTGCTGTCTGACATTACAGTATGGTAGATGAGTGCACAGTCACAGTTTTAAAACTCCAGCAGCACTGCTATAACATTGCAGTACCTAGAATGAGCCACCACCCAAATAGTACCTGATCTGTGCTGGTCCTGTGGGGATCCTGACCATCAGAGAACATGATACATAGAACGAGCGAAGTACATGGAGAAGGATGGTCTACAGTCTGTAATTGCTTCTGTGGTAAGTGGAGAAATGAGGTGTACCTAAAATGGGTATGGTCCGTGTTCTAAAATGCCAAGCAAAGGCAGGATTGCTCCGAAATGGAGGGTTTTCCCCTGCCACTCTCCCGATCTCGAAAGATTTCCATTATGGTTGCAGCCCTCTAATGAGGACGTACTTCACATTTTTGGCCGCCTCCTCGTTTAGGGGAAAGGGTTCCAAGTGCACGGTTGGCATGTTCCCACTCGAGTGCCCTCTAGAGGCTGGCCTGCAATCAGGGCCTCCTGCGCTGGTAATTACTCCCTCCCTAATCTACGATTGCAGCTCCTTGTGCGTTTCGAACCAAAAATACCTCTGATGAATTGCCGGGCTCGTCGCCAAAGCCTCGACGGTTTATCGCTCGCTCTACCTTTTTATTGAAAGTCGCTACCCTACGAGAACTGTAAACGACTAACGCCGCCTCCTGTTGCTATGCAGGCAGTGGCACTGTGCTGCAGGTTCAGGTTTGAAATGGTACGCAGACACAGAGGGTGGTTCTGCCAGTTCCTTCAGTTTGATGCTAATGCACATCCTATCCGTTCTGCATACAAATGCACTCAAACCCCCACCCTGCTCCTCCTTTCTCTCTTCCTCAGCCCTGCCACTCTTGTGGGTTTAGCGGAGAGAAGAGACTGCGGATTTCTGTTCGGCGTCGCCTTTTTTGGCACCCTTCGTCAGGAATATCCTCGGGACGTTATGAGATGACCCTCTACCCTCCTCGCTGACTGATGTCATGACTTGCCAATCGAGGCAACAAAGGGACTGGTTTTGAGGCTGGAGGCCATGCCAAAAGCCCCAGCAGTCTAAATCTTGTTGGATCGCTGGTGTGGGTGACAGAATATCAGATTCTTTTTGCCCGTCCTTAATGGGCTCAATCTTGGAGCTGTCACGTGCGATTAGGCTCTCTGCTGCTCTGAGCGAGGCTCTGGCCGAACAATATATTTTTGGGACAATTTGTGGTGCTTTCTCCCGTCTGTCCCTCGCTCGGAGAGGAGCTTTTAGCGGACGTGGACGGACTGCAGTAATTTATGATGTGACAGATAAAGCAGCAGTGAACAGTCACAGTGAATGTCATCGACAGGCCGGAGGTTTTTTCAAAATGTGCGTGCGTACGCCCCCAACGCTTTAACCCCCTCGCCTGCTGACTTCGCAGACCAGAGTCCGATTGGCACTTAACCTTAATTTGTGGAACTGGAAACCGAGGCCTTGAACAGTTTATTCGATTCAGATCTCGGCCCGATCAAACAAACGAACAGACAAGATACGAGGACGTAATGGTGCCAGGATGAATTCCCTCCTCCGTAGCTAAGCATTAAAAAGCACACCATAATTAGAAATGATGAAATATAAAACGTTGTAACAGCCATGAAACCAGGCCTCCTCTAGAAGCGATGAGGTCTACCGTGTGATCTGACGTGCACCACAAAACCCTTTTGTTTTTTGCCAATTTGTTTCACTCTCCACGATAAAAGAAAAAAAAATCCTCAGAACCGGCATTCCGGATGATTTGGCTTGGATTTCTCGTTCTTCTTTCCTGTGCTGACTTAATTAAGCAGTGCAAAATCTCACGATCGTCTGAGATCGATCGGCCCAGCTTGATATGAACCTGGCCTTCGGACTACAAAAATAAACTTTTCTCTATATAGCCTTTTTCCCCCCTCAATCCCATCTGTGACCTTTTCTATACGCATTGATTTTTCGAAGCCAGCCGAGAGAAGGCCTGTTCCTTCTCCTTTTTCATTTTAAGCTGAATAAATTCAAAACAAACCCTGTATAGTTTGATAAATGGTCGAAATGGCGAACCCATAAACTGCGAGGAATAAATAAACCCTTTATACTTCACACTCTTTGTAAGGCAGCTGCTGACACTTGCACTGCCCGTAGCCGTTGATGATGACGAGCGCACCTTCCTCGTGCGTGGGCTCGTACTCGTTATAGGGCACCTGCGTGGCCAGGTCGGCCATGGGCTGCCTTTGCTGGGTCCTCATCTGCCGCCGGTTCTGGATGGCCGAGCAGTGGCGGATACGGCGGAGAGTGGGAGGGCAGCATTTGCGCGAGATGTAGACTACAAAAATGATGAGAAAGAAGGAAAACAAAAGGGCCATTGTACCTATGATGACTCTCTGGGTCAGTAGTGTGTTGTCCATAATGGCGTTGTCCTCCGTGACCTCTTCCCCATTCACCAGGGTGGTGGTGGTGCCCATGGTGGTGTGTGGGGTTTGAGTGGTGGTGGTGGTGGTCGTGGTCACGATGGTAAAGCTCCCGAAATCCTCTGCATAGAAGTCCTGCGTCGACGTCTGCATATTCCCAAAAAAGGAGCTCGTGAGCTGCTGGGCCGACGTCGTTTCCGTCGTGGTGCTGCTCAGGACGACCGGCGCCGAAAAGTTTTGGCAGAGCTGGAATCCATAAACAGCGTCCAGTATTTCCTCGCCCTGTGTGTACTCTGGGCTGTAACAGAGAATAGACTGCTCCCATCGACCCTTAAACTTACTCAGCCAACCGGCCAAGTTGCAGACCTTTTTTGTACATTCCCAAAGGTTGCTGGACAACCCGATGGTCGTTAGAGATCTCCACATATCCATGGTTTGGCTGTCGAGGCTGGTCAGTTTGTTGTTATCCAGAAGCAGAACCTTAAGGTTCGGCAGCGTTTCGAATACCTCGGGCGTCAGCGCCCGTATCTCGTTGCCGGTCAGGTCCAGTTTCTCCAGGGTGGTCCACTGCCACTCCATGGTGCACGACAAATTGTTGATCTTGTTCCATTGCAGATAGAGGAACTGTAGAGCGACAAGCCTGGGAAAGTGGGCCAAGTTAATCTTGGTCAAGTGGTTGTGTTCCAAGTGGAGTTCCCGTAACTTTATAAGCCCCGCGAATCCGTTCCGGGCCAGGCTCCGGAGCCGGTTGTTGCTCAACCCAAGGTACTCCAAGCTCCGACAGTCCCAGAAAGCCCTGACCGGCGTGGTCCGCAGGAAGTTGGACCTCAGGTGGAGGATCTGCAGCTTCCGGAGGCCGTGGAACAGCTCGGGCTCGAGCGCGGTCATCTGGTTGAAGGACAGGTCCAGGATTTGCAGGTTGATGAGGTGGATGAAGGTTGTGTTGGGCAGCTTGGTGATCCGGTTCGAGCTCAGATTCAGGTCTTTGAGCTTGTAGAGGCCCTGGAAGGCGTCCTCGTGCACGCCCAGTATTTGGTTGTGGTCCAGGTGAAGCCAGGTCAGCTGGGTAAATCCGAAGAACTGGTCCGGGTTGAGCTCGCTGATGCTGTTGTGTCGGAGCGACAGCCCCAGCGCCCCTTTGTCCACACCGTCCGGGGGCGCCAGGAGTCCCTGCGTGTCGCAGTAAAACTGCAGGTCCTCACAGCGGCATTTCTGAGGGCAGGCTGTGCATGACGTGGGAGGCAGGCACAGGCACAGGAGCATGCCGATCACGCAAAGTGCCGCTGGTGCTCGTCCCACCAATGGCCACCTTGAATGGAAACCTGTGTGGGTTTAAAGATGATAAAATAAACCAGGGGAGGCAAATCTGACGGCTGTAGTGCATGGAAACATCGTCTCGCTCTCAGGCGAGCCAACTACGTTTTAGCAACGGAGGAGATTTTTTGGGGGGGTGATGCACGATTTCGGGTTGTGGACCGCTCTAGGCACGTTTGCTCTTCTTGCTTTTCTATTCTATACCATAAATGATTAATGAGCATTTCTCAGATCTGCTTGTTGCCATGAAGCGTGACATCTGCTCAGTCGGAATTCCCTCATTCTTAGTTTACCTCCCCCCCTCCCTAATTTGTCTACCACCCAACAATTCGGCATGAGGGCTAACCAGATTAAGTCTCGTTAGGATTGCGCAAGAAAGGTGACATTTTTAATACATAGACGTTTCTGGCTAGTCTCTCTGCTCCCCCCTCCCTCTCCTCCCTCTGTCCCTTTGCTCTCCCCCCCTTTCCTATTCACTCCATTTCCTATTCAGGTCCAGTCTCTGTGAATAAAAGAGCCAACTTACCCATTCTTTTGTGGACATGGACGGTGGCATTCAACTGTCTTTTTCCGCAAAGCCTTGGAACAGCCAGAGAGGGGAGAAATCCGGACGGGAAAAAGCCTTTTGAGTAAACAGAAAGGGAATCAAGGTCTTGAGAAGTAAAGCCACAGCGAGCCTCCTCGTCTGAAACAAATTTACAAATTCCATGTTTCGGGATTTGGCTTTTTGTCCATTATTTTCCCTCTTCCGCCACCTGCCTCGTTTCCTTTTCCCTAATTAAGAGAGCAGCATTCTTGTTGCTTCCAGGAATCCTGAATTTTTTTTTTTTTCCTCCTCAAGTTGATTTACATCCAAAGCGACCCTCGCGAACAGAACGATGCCCCCTTTTTCCTCCCCCCTTTTTTTTTTTTTCTTTTTTGTTCCACCGCAGTGTCGTCAGCTCGGCCGCTTTAATTAAAAGCAAATATTCCTCTCTTCGTGACCGAGCGTCCTTCAGCCCTAACTTGTTGATGGCAGGCTGAGCTTCCTCGCGCCTGGGCTGCGGTGAGATGCGGAGCCACCGGTGACCAGAGCAGCACTGCCTTTATTCTGCGCTTTTGTTGCAGCCTCTCACTGCTACAGAGTGGTGGCAGACTGGCATCGATCATCACTGCTGTTTCTCTCTCTCTCTCTCTCTCTCTCTCTCTCTCTCTCTCTCTCTCTCTCTCTCTCTCCCTCTCTCTCCCTCTCTCTCTCTCTCTCTCTCTCTCTCCCTCTCTCTCGCGCTCGCTCGCTCTCTCGCGCTCGCTCTCTCTCTCGCGTTCGCTCTCTCTCTCGCGTTCTGCCTTGCACATGCATGCGCTGCTTGTGGATTTGATTCATCTTTTCCCCTCTCTCTGATCCGTCCCCATCAGATATCGGTAACTGCGGCTCGACGTGTGGAGATTCGCAGCTCAAATGAAGGCTGTAAATCACTGGGCTCTCCGGACGCACGCGTGTTTGCGTACAGGCGCGTTTCCTCGCTTTGCTGCAGCGTTTTGTTTACTACTTTGGTTTATTATTCCAAGGTGAAGCTTGATTGCGCTTTTTTTTTTTGACTAATACGTCGTGTCGAGTGCTGGAACACACGGACTCATTACCTGCTGTATAAAGTATGAGTCACTGTTTATGATTTGAACGTCAGTCAAAGCTGATGGTGGACAAAAACAAACATATTAGGGTTTGACGTTTTCCAGCTGGTCCGGTGACGCTTTATTGATTGGGAGTGATGCGCGGTAAAAAGCCGCCAGTGTATCGTCACGTTTCGCTCCAAATCAGAGTGCGTTTACATGCACTTCATACACCGATCATAGATTGATTTCTGCATTTAGGATTATTAAAGTGGTCACGTAAACGGTGTACTATCATCCAGAAATCAGAGCTGGATTGTAGCTCAGTAATGTTTTCTCAGTCTGTGCATGCACGAAAACATAGCGGCTAATAGAATCAAACATGGTTGCCAAGTCCTCTTATTCTAATGAACTGCCTTCATTTTAGGCTGGTTTCCTTGGACTGCTCGCTGCTTTCTCGCTTCATCTGGCAACCCTGGAATTAAACACATTGCCAGTGAAACAGCTACCAAAACTACAGTGCTTGTACTTCCCTTTTGGTCTTGCTTCTGTTGACCGGGTTGCCTATGCCTCTCGTGGGATCTGGCAACCCTGGAATTAAACTTTGCACTTGTGAAACAGCTACCAAACACTTTTGGGGAAACTCTGAAACATATAGTATATGCTTGAGGCAATTAGTAAATAAAAACGGTCTTGACATTTTCCAGTTAAAAAATCCGATCATAATCTAATTTCTGCAGTTGTCTGGTTATTCAAATGGTCATGTAAACAACATACTCCGGTTTAAATCGGGTTTCTCAGTCAGTGTACACGGGTGCAAACGCAGCCCGGAAGAAAGGAATCAAACCTGGTTGCCAGCTCCTCTTATTCTAAGGAAATGCCTTCATTTTGGGTGTGTTTCCATAGAACTGGTCGCTCATTTCTCTTGCGGGATCTGGCAAACCTAGAATTAAACACGTTGCCAGTGAAACAACTACCAAAACTAGTGCTTGTACTACCCTCCTATTGTGCTTGCTTCTGTTGACCGGGTTCCTTACTTCTCTCGTGGGATCTGGCAACCCTGGAATTAAACTTTTGTACCTCAAACGGCTACCAAACACTTTTGGGGAAACTCAAACGCAGTATATACTTGAGGCGATTATTACATAAAAACATTAGTCTTGACGTTTTCCAGTTTAATAATCCAATCATTCTGATTTCTGAAGTTGTCTAGTTATTCAAATGGTCCTGTAAACAACACACCCTGGTCCACAGATCTGGGTTTTACCCCAGTAATCGGATTTCTCGGTGCATGTATACCCTTGCTCTGATTTCAGTCGGTTTTCTAAGTGTGCGAACGTGGCCTGGAAGAATGGAATCGAACACAGTTGCCAGGTCCTCTTAGTCGAAGAATTGTCCCTCTTTGGACTTGTTTCCTTTGGTTACTTATTTCTCTCGCGGGATCTGGCAACCCTCTAATTAAACGCAGCTCCTGTGAAACAGATCCCAAAACTACAGTGCTTGTCCTTGCTTTCTTTTGGGATAGTTTCCATAGACCTGATTGAGCAGGTCCTGGGTTCGTTCCCCAGGTGGAGCGGTCTGGGTTCTGTGTGGAGTCTGCTTGTCCTTAATCCGGGTACTCCGGTGTCCTCCCACAGGCCAGAGACATGCATTAGGTTAATTGATTGCGCTAATTTGGAATCGACTTGAGTGCATCTGACTAGTTTTGATGTAAACCTTTTTATTTGTATAAGCTTGTCTGTTAAAATGGCCACTGATGCTGATATTACAAAACCAATCTAAAACAAACACACACAGGCCTGGGAAGGCAGGCTATTTCTTTTATTTTATTTTATTGTAGAATAGACGAGTATCAGTTCAAAGAAAATAGCAAGTAGCAAGTGGGTGGGTGAGTCAGGGGACTGGGGTAGACGAGGACCCTTAAGAACCAGTCTGGTTTTATCCAGAGCATGATGGGACCCTCCTGAGGTTTCTTCTTTGTGGGTCGTTTGTCCCTTCCATTGTTGCCTCTGGCTGCTAGTTGCAGTCTATTGTTTAAAGAGGTACATAAATAACATCGACCTTGGCTCTCCTCGCCCACGATTCAACGTGCTAATGCTAAATCCATGCCTTTAATGTGGCGAAGCAGGCAGAGGGCAAGTGGGTCACAAGGGCTCTACCTTTAATCGCTCTCCCCTTTATCACGTTAATGGCGATGTGGGTGGACCGGCCTTTAAACACTGGACCTAATGGAGCATTTGGACTACCCAAGTAATCCCAGGACATGGCGGGCTCCGTCGCCTCGACATTTTTCGACTCGCCCTTCCATTTGTATTTTTCCGAGCTCACTGAACTGAAACGTGCCGCTCATTGTGCGCCTAGCAAAGAATGCCGTCCTTTCAACGACAACCTAGTTTTGGCATGCCAGACAAAACAGCCAAGCCATTTTTGTCCCCCCTCTGCTTTTTGTTAATTACTAGTAGAGCTCAAACCAGCAAGCGTGTGTGTGAGCGGGAGACCAGGAAAGCGTGAAATGATGTGCAACATATGTGCCTTATTGCGCCGGCCAGCAGAGTCTCTTCTGTATCCACGCTCTATTTTCGTTGCTGCATCACGGACCAAAATAGACGGATTATGAAAGCGCATCCTTCACAGGGAACGCTGTACAAATACTCGTACCTGTGTTTGCGCATTTATGGCTTTACTTTAGTCGTTTCCAGCCCTGTCCTGTAGGACTGAAACACAAACATCTGTTTGTCTCGTTGGCGAAGCCTCTAAGCGAGGGTCCTTAACTGTTGTGAAAACATCATCTAAGTAAATGTGAGGACTTGAGCTTCTGCCCAATTAAGAGAGATGCCTTGCAGGGGAATCGATATTGAAGTGAAGGCCCTTGATTAGGCCTGCGGAGGGGAGGCTGTGATTGTGTATCGAGTCGAATGCTCATGGTTTCTTGCTTAAGCTGTTGCTTACCTTAATCATCTGTGAAAGTCTTCAGACAGTGTAAGTTCGTACTGTAATCCAGCCAACATGGAAATGGAGTAGATTAAGCATTTTGGAGTACGTTTTCCTTCCCGACCACCTGTCTGGAGATTTGCTGCCATTTTACCTTGCTGTTTTAGCTGTTGTGTTTGTTGCAGTAGGAAATGTTTTTGTTAAACCTGCATAATTAAAAGGACTGTCTGAACTAGAAGGTGCAGTTCCTCCAGGAACTGTTGAGGACATTTGAAGAGATTCTGTGGGAGAACACCCCCACTCCTTGCTGGTCATTTTAAACGGAAAACTGTATGGATCGAGAGTTAGGCCATTTAAAAACACGTAAATTTAGAAAGCCAAATCAGTTTTTGAAATTAATCTGAGAGTCTATGGGAAACATTTCAGTACCCAGTTCTGAACAAATTGTCATAAATGGAAAAATCATTTGTCCAATGATCCCCCATAGGAAATCAATGGAGTGAACTTTGAGTGACAGTGGACAGAGAGCAATCCATCTAAAATTTGACTAGGCAGGTGATGGGGTACCCGGGTCCAAGCATACCGATATTTTTTTGTAGCCTTACAAATTACAGCAGGTTTAAAAAAATAAATACATAAATAAAAAATCAAGTGGATGATAGTTTTGTTTCGCAGAAAAGCAGCAACATTTCTCTTCTGAACAAGCACAATTGTTGCTCGTATACTGTTCGGTAGTGTCGCTGCCTTTAATTGATCAGTGCGTTTAATTCCTGGATTCATTTTTACAGAGTCTAAAAGCCTTTAGAATAAGCAAACCTGGCAACCATGTCGGGTTACGCTAGAATGCATGGACCGACTGAGAAAACCGATTGAAATCAGGTAACTGGTAGGCTATGAGAAACCTGACTACTGGAGTAAAATCCATCTCCTTATCTGGTTTCTTGATCTGAGTATGCTCTTTACATGACCGCATGCATAATCAGAACTGCAGAAATCAGACGATGGTCTGATCAAGTGCATGTGAAGACACTCCTTGCTTTTCAGTGAATGAGTCCCTAGGTTGAAGTGCAGGTAGTTATTTCTCTAGCACTTTTTACAATGGAGAATTGTCTTAAAGCAGCTTTATCATTTTAGATCATCTAATATCAAAAACGCCAATCCCAAATGAGCAGGCCCACTGCGACAGTGGCAAGGAAACTCCCTAAACGTTATAAGGAAGAAATCTTTGGAGAACCAATACTCGGGTGATAAATGTAAGAATGGAACTAATTGATCTAGTCATAAGTCTGTAGCAGTAGTTAACAAACTAAGGAAATATTAAGAGAGCAGTGACATATGCATAAGGGCTTTTTCCCAATGTTAGTCATGGTGTGGTTTGCTTCATATAGTATTCGTAGTTGAACCAAAGAAAAGCCATAGCTCAGCTTGTTTTTGAGAAGAACCAGTCCTTATATAAAGGTCCTAATTGCGTATTACTGCTAGTGTCCAACAGTAGCATCAGTGTGTCCTGCTATGTCAAATCCGTCCCTGATCTCCACCAAAGTCCAATTTTCACACAGTTTAAGGCTAGGTATGGATATGATGAGCGGGGATTACTGTCATCTTCAAAGCTGTACTCGAGAGATGAGGCTACAGAAGGACAGGGTTATGACCCGGAGAGGTTTTGATATGCCGTTTGCTTTTCTATAAATTTTACGAGGGCCATCTGGCGTGTACTTAAGCCTTTCAGTGGCGAGCTTTGGAGAAAGTGGAGGACCCATGTAACATGATTTGAGTGTGGTTTCAAACGTCCTTGGGGCCAGACAGTAAAATGACCTGCAAAGGCTGAAAGTGCTCAGGCAGAACCGTTTGTTTGTAATTATACCAATTTCCGTCTTGGTAATATCAAGGCGAGGCGAAGAACGGAATGTCGCGTGAAGGTGACAGACTTGGTCAGAAAAAGCTTTTCAAGGTGACAACCTGTGCTCAAACTGCAGCAGCACTTAAACGCAAGTTTGATTAAATACAGCTTTCTGTACGTGCCGACGAGAGATTCTGCATTTAACCCCACTTTTTAAAAAGTAAAAAGTCATGTACAGATTACCACTGAGACCATAGCCGGTATGTGCTCGCCCCGAACAAGTAGCTGATATCTGGTGCTTTATTTAATGTCCCTGTCTTCTCTTTTAGGCCGGCCGCAAAGAGAGGAGCGACGCTCTGAACACGGCCATCGACAGGATGACCAAGAAGACCCGTGACCTGCGCCGACAGGTTTGTCCAACCTTCGCTTCCTTCTCCTTTTTCTTTCTCACTGCTTCTTTCGCTTCAGTCCTCAGTTCTTAAGGTTTATCGTTTGGATCCTTTTCCGAACCTGTGTTGCAGGTTATTATTTTATATGTTTAGCAAAGTACGAGGTCAAAATATGGGCACCCCTTCTACAGTTACTTGCAACATACAAGATAAAAACATCAGATTTTCACACAAGTCCTACAAGTAGATGGAGAACCCAGAACAGCTTCAGCTCTGGGATGTTGGTGGGTTTCCTCACATTAGCTGCTCGCTTCAGCTCCTTCCACAACATTTCCATTGGATTAAGGTCAGGACTTTGACTTGGCCATTCCAAAACATGAACTTTATTCTTCTGTAACCATTCTTTGGTAGAACGACTTGTGTGCTTAGGATCGTTGTCTTGCTGCATGACCCACCTTCTCTTGAGATTCAGTTCATGGACAGATGTCCTGACATTTTCCTTTAGAATTCTCTATAATTTAGAATTCATTGTTCCATCAATGATAGCAAGCCGTCCTGGCCCAGATGCAGCAAAACAGGCCCAAACCATGATACTACCACCACCATGCTTCACAGATCGATGGTTGGAGTCATGAGACATGATTTATTGCACTAAGAATACAGGACTGTAGGTGTAAAAATAAAGAAACCACAGCACAGATCTCCACTGAGACGGAGTTAGTGTGAATCTGAATCGGTGTACTGAATCATGGATCATGATTCATCTGAGTCTCATGGCTCGAATATCAGGCAAACAAGAACAGAGAATTTTTCTAGTCAGAATGCATCAAGAACCGAATTTGACGAGTTTCGAGGTGGTGGAGAACCGAGGTACCGCTAGTATTGAGATGTTCACCTTCCTTTTTCAGTGTTTAGAAGCACAACCTCACTGTTACTAAACGTGTGCTTATTTTCAGCTGAGGAAGGCCGTCATGGACCACGTGTCCGACTCGTTTCTGGAGACCAACGTTCCTCTGCTGGTGCTCATCGAGGCCGCCAAGAACGGCAACGAAAAGGAGGTTAAGGACTACGCTCAGGTGTTCCGCGAGCACGCCAACAAGCTGATCGAGGTAGGAGTAACTCCAGTGCCATGTAGATTTGATAACATGAAGACTTTTTAAACAGTTAAACGTGTCTAGAGAATTCTAGCTTTGTTAATCAAAGTTTAAATGTAACATTTTCTGATTTGTCATATCACAGCTACAGTATTTACCCTTCAGATTTATTTTTTATTGACTCATGAAGTTGTTGCTGCTCTTTGCTTGTTGAATGTGGAAAAGTCATTTATTTCTGTAGTGCTTTTTCAGTGGAGCATCGTCTAAAAGCAGCTTTCCAATTTTGTTATCTCCTAAATTAGAAGGCCAATCCCTAACTGAGCAAGCCTAGGGCGAGGGACCCGATTTTCATGTGCGGCTTAGATGATAAATGTAAGAATTGACCGATACACAGTCAGTGTAGGCTCTTTTCCCGGTGGCTTGGCATCCCCAGTTGACTGGAGTGGGCTCTGAGTACGGTGGAGCTGATGATGGAAGAACAGCTTGGGTGGAGCTGGAGCTGGTACCGGAACAAGGGGTCAGAGAGAAAACAGAATATGTAGTTAGTTATTGTTAACAGTTATTGTTAAGAGTATTGTAAAAGGGACTGTAGTAGCCTAGCTGATAAAGTACTGGACTATGGACCAGAAGATCTAGGGTTCAAATCCCACCTCTGCCAAGCTGCCACTGTTGGATCTTTGAGCAAGACTTTTAACCCACAATTGCTTGGATTATAAGAGTTGGAATTGCTGAGATTGTAGTACTTGTAAGCCGCTCGATCTGAAGCAGAGCAGCAGGCGGTGGATGGTATTTTCTCCAAGGAGAAATCAGCTTTTGTTTCCTTGTCATTTAAATCATTTAGTAAGTAGCTTATGAAGTTTTCCCTTGGCAAACAGTGCTGTAAATACTGTAAATACACCATGTTCTGAGAGGATTCGGGGAACTACGCCTGTGTAGATGAGCAGCGTGGCTCCTGATGAAAGCGTACGAGGTTTCATTAGTCTCCTGCTCTACTTCAGAACCGGTGCTAGGAGTAAGGATCTGTTACAGAAAGAGCAGCTTGTTCTAAACGTGCTGAACGCAGCAGAAATGAGCCGCTTCAGACGTGTTGCTGCCCTAGTTGCAATCTGCTGTAATCATTGCCTTGTTTGGACTTCCCATATCCCACAGTCGGGGCCGGTTGCTTTTGGAAATGTACTGTTTCACTCTGGGAAAGGGAATTATTAAAACATTTAGAGTATGTTTTATGTAGCACCTTCAATAGCCTTTGTCACAGTGGAATCTAGATGCCAGTGGTTACAGCCAAGAGACGGCGGCAAGGATAAAACGAAGATTTGAGAGGATTCATTGGGCAGAGTTGTACCAAAACCTGCATCATGGTGTAAAAGGACATGCAGATATAATACTATGTTAATGGGTTATGGTATTACAGTGGTGACTCTTGGAACTGGAAGTCCTTAGTGCCCAGTGTTCACACTGGCAGTCTTAACAATGCACCAAAACATGTAAACAGATGTATTTTTGATAATTTTTTACAATTGAGCATCGTCTCAAAGCAGCTCTACAAATATCTAGGCTCACAGCCCTAACTGAGCAAACCTAGGGTAACAGTGTCAAGGAAAAACCCCCTAAATGATATTGGAAAACTTTGGGAGGACCAAGACTGAGACCCAACCTCCTTAGGCGCCTTCAATGTTATATCAGAATTAAGTTTATAGTAGTCTTGTAGACGTCTCCGTACAGTTTGACTCCATTTTTCCGATGAAATATCGATGCGATGTGTTGACGACTCGGATCGTCTGCCGTAACTTGTTTCGGCTTTTTGTTTTCCGCGAACTACATTTAATACCGCAGTATGCATAGTGTCGGGGTATGGTATAGCTTGAGCTATTCTACATGTACGCCTCTTAATTATACGTCCTGCCATCCTGTTTCTACCCCATAGTTACTTCTTTGCAAACGATCTTTTCATCTGCCTGCTTGATTGCTGTGCTCGGAGGTTAACGATTGATTTGCTCGGGCCGCGAGGTTGACGAAGTTCAAGCATTTCTCCGCTGCAGATAAGCCACAGACCTTGAATAATTAATTCAGCGATGAAATAAAATTAATCAAAGTGACACCCGGGCTCCCTCGCCATACTCCTGCTGTTAATACCCAGCCCTCTTTCTTTCCGTCATGACCACTCTATGCATGTGAACCCGGCAACTCGCGCCTCCGTTATGTTTCGGAATCGGAATTGGCTCCGTGGCAGAGCTGGAGCGAATCCTGCAGGCCCGCGGAGAGCCGTTCGCCAAAAAATGAGAATGTTTATATGGATGGTCACGGCTCTGATCAAATTTCAGCCCCGGTCAGGGCAGCAGAACTCCGGTGCAGACAAGGTTAAGTGCTGTCCCAAGGAAATTGCTTATTGTCTCAATGCTGGGGTTTCTCGCTATGGGCAAACACGAAATCACGAGTCGCCTTACATCTCCTGCTTTACCTGGGCTTCTTATTTGACTTCCACACACACAGCTTTCTTTTGCGTTAGAGGTGGAGACTTACTGATACATCCTCATAAATGTTCAGCTCACTACTAGAACCAAGAACCGTCCCCATCCCCTCCTTCTTTTTGGCTCTGGCTTTCTTTGTTGGGAAGATTTTTTACGTCTAAACACTGCTGGTCCAAAAATCTCTCCCCCCTCCAATCATGCTCTGATTATTCAAGTGGTCATGTGAATGGCATACTTGGATCTAGAAATCAGATTAAGAAATCCGTTCTGAGCTTAAATAGAACAGTTGCCAAGTCCTCTTATTCTGAGAAACCTCACTACTTTTGGGCTTGTTTCCACAGCCGTAGTTGCTTATTTATCTCGTGGGATCTGGCAACCCTGGAATTAAGTGCAGAACCTGCAAAACGGCTACCGAACACTTGAGGAAACTCCTGAATGTGCTATATGTTTGAGGAAATTAGGCATTTTATTATTTAACTAAAGTGCATTTCCTGGAGGAAACGGTAATTGGGCAGCTAAACTGGATTCCAGTTGTTGGGCTACTGCTCCACTGTCGATGCAACAGTTTTGGTAGGTGGGGCCATGGTGTTGCTGAGTTAATGCTATATAGTTGCTGTTGTTGCTATGGTGTTACTAGGTGGCTGCTATGGTGTCCCAGGTGGTTGCTATGGTGCTGTTACATCATTGCTGTGATGTTCCAGGTGGTTTCTGTGGTTGCAATGTCTCAGATGGTTGCTATGGTGTTGCTAGGTGGATGCAGTGGTATCCCCTCATGGTTTCTATTGTGTCCCAGGTGTTTCTATGGTGCTTCTAGGTGCTTGCCTTGGTATCCCAGGTGGTTGGAGTGGTATCCCATCATGGTTTCTATTATGTCCCAGGTGGACACTTTGTTGTCATGGTATCCCAGGTGTTTGCTATGGTGTTGCTAGGTAGTTACTGTAGTGTTCCAGGTGGCTGCTATGGTGTTACTAGGTGGTTGCTATGGTTTCTGTGTCCCTGGTTGTTGCTGTGGTGTTACTAGGTGGTTGCTATGGTGCTGCTACATCATTGCTGTGATGTTCCAGCTGGTTGCTATGGTTTCCCAGCTGGTTGCTATGGTGTTGCTAGGTGGATGCAGTAGTATCCCATAGTGGTTTCTATTGTGTCCCAGGTGGTTGCTATGGTGTTGCTACATCGTTGCTGTGATGTGATGGTCTCCCAGGTGGTTGGTAAGCGGCTGCTAGGTTATTGCTATGGTGTTGCTAGATGGTTGCTATGGTGTCTCAGGTGGTTGCTGTGGTATTGTTAATTGGTTTCTATCATGTCCCAGGTGGTGGCTAGGTGGTTGCTATGGCGTTGCTAGGTAGTTCCGAAGTGCATGTAAACACACTCGCTGATGCAGCCTTGTAAAACTCTTCCTACTAGGAGCAGGAAACGTCCTCCATTCATCTCCTCCTTTCTTTTGGCTCTTTGTTTTTGTTGCTGAGATTATTTCTCTGTCTGTGCCCATCCAAAAAAAATCCCCCCCTCTCTCTTTTAACAATGGATCCATGATTACTGGTGTCATGTTAATGGTTTCAGCCTGCTACTTTCTCCTGGCTGTGGCCTAGTCTTTGTCTGGGAGCTTATTCCCATGTTTCTCTCTCTCACACTGGCTCTGCCAGCTCAGCAGTTCTGTTTTCCCCTTAAATTGGAGCTGTAACAAATATGATTACTGCAAAAACCTTATAGGAACGAGACCAGAAAGCGTCTGATTACTTCTGGTTCTCTCTTTCTCTTAGCCTGGGAGCTTATTTTCCTTCTGTACACACACGCTGATTGGTCAGCTCCCCCAGAGGTCACGTTTTGCCTTCAACTCAGGACTGAAGCGATACTAGGAAACGTCTCCTTATATCAGTTCTCTACACAATCGATGGGTAAACCAAATCAACAATGGTACGACCCACTACCCCAAGTTGAGCTTACTTCTGGGACCCGGCATGAAACCAACGATCACCTCCGTAAACTCTCCTGCTTTCTTTAGGCTGCTGGTGATGCTAGCCCCCGAATCCCATTTTTAACCTTAAATTGGTCCTGGAACAAGAATTGCTGGCTGTACCTGATGTCTTGGTTCCAGCTTATTACTAGGATAAATTTCCTTCATTTTAAATTAGAGCAATATGGCAACCCGTAGACCAGGAATGAGCCCAGCTAGCACTTTCATGCTCGTTTCCTTTCTGCATGCCTTCACGCTGCTGATGCCATCCCCTACGTCCCATTGCCCACCTTAAATTGGTCCTGGAACATTACAGGATGCTGTCTTTAATTTCAGGGTTGCCAGATTCTTTGAAAAACAAGCACCAGATCTATGGAAACAAGCAATTCTTGTCTTAAAATAAGCGATAGATTGATTAATTTGGCCGATTTTAGTTTTGAAATGATTGGCATCGGCAGATATCACCCGATATCTGCTCTTATATCGGCTGATGTATATATTTTTTTGTTTCCTGCATTAGGTCTTGCAGCTCATAAACTGGGGCTACTGAGTGACTAAAGAGGTGCTGAGATTCAGTGAGGGTGGGGCCATTTATAAGCAGATGAATGGACCTGGCAACCAAGTTTCTGCTAGCCACTTCGGATTTGTAATCCTGATATCTAGATCTCATTTCCCTTCTGCATTCTGTCACGCTGCTGATGCCAGCGCCTACATCCCATTGCCCACCTTAAATTGGTCCTGGAAAATTACAGTATGCTGTCTTTAATTTCAAGGTTGCCAGATTCTTTGAAAAACATGCACCACATCTATGGAAACAAGCCCAAAAGCAGGCTCTTAAAATAACTGATATAAAAATAAATATAACAGAATGCGATACTGTTATCTGGTAATAAATGTTGTAATTAAGAGCAGTAAGCCTTAATTATTTATGAGTGCAGAGACTGTGCATCTGTAGCTTAAATTTAAGTTCTAAGTTGTCTCATTAGTTTTATAAAAAAAAAAAAAAAGTGATATCAGCATTCGGTCATATCGGCACCCTGCTCTCTAAATATCGGCATTGCTCATTAAACATGCCAGTCGACCGCTACTTAAAATAAGTGGACCTGGCATCCGCGTCCGACTAAGAAAACCGATTGAAATCAGAGTAAGGGCATACGTGCTCAGAGAAATGACTACTGAGCAAAAATCCAGTTCTCTAACAGTTCTCAAAGTCAGAGTAATCTGTGACCACTTGAATGATCAGATAACTGCAGAAATCCAACTATAATCAGATTAAGTGTCATTTTGTACTTTCTGATATCATGGTTCCAGGAAATCCATGCGTGTTGAAGTCAGTACGAAGTAGACCTCCTCCTCCCCTTTAAAAACTAGGTGACCTCATTATCGCCTCTGTTGATCTCCCACACTCTCAACCCCAACATCCTGAGGCAAGTCGTGCCTTGACATTTGTTGATAACCCCTTCCCGCCTGAGGAGAGGCGACTTTATCGAATGAAAGACAGAACACGGGGACCAGACCACCCAGTCTCAGTGGGAGATCTTCCCGGAGGTCCAACATGTCTCAATCTCTTTCTAATGCTGAGACTGAGCTGTGATGCATACAGATAGCAGCCTTAATCCCAAAGCAGGATTAAACCTCACAATATGGCTTTAATGCGCAAAACCCATCAAATAAGCTTACCGATAAATGAACGGCTTTAGTGCGCTTTTTGCAGAAAGGCTTTCTCTTTATTTACATATCGTTGGCTTGGACCCACGCAATTTTACCGTACTGATTCAAAAAGATCTTGTTGCTCTCTCGCTCATTCTCAACGGAAACAAAAAAAAAAAGAACAGCGTGGTGGTTTAACAAAGCTCCTGGTATCAGGAATGTTATGAGATTTTTAACTTGGAAGGACCAAGTCTCAAAGGGACCACATGTCCTTGCTGCATGGAACTAGAATAATTTAATATTTTATTTAAATATAGTGGTTATAATGAATGTCATACACTGAGGGAACAGTTTCTTAGGCATTCTTACCTATATATGTATAAAATGACTGTGGAAGACTTAGATGATTGAATGGCATCCTCAAGATCCTAAAGTGACTAAATTCCAATGTGCATATCTTTACAATACTTTATTTCTGATAATATTTACTTAGCAGTTTTTTTTTAATATTACTACAGACTTATTTGATAGATAACTTGGGTTTCATTTTTGCATTTATCATCTAAGCCTGAAGCAGGTCTGGTCTGAGTCTTGTTCCTCAAGGTTTAGGGAGTTTTTCCTTGCCACTGTCGCCCTAGGCTTGCTCAATTTGGGATTGACCCTGGGTATTAGAAGCTGCTTTGAGACGATGCTCCATTTGTAAAAAGCACTAGAGAGAAATCTGACCCGACATTGGACAGTTGTTCTGCCTCTTAATGTTTGAGTTTAAATATAGAATTAATATTGAGAATATAATAAAATCTAATAAATGACGGAATGTGTTTTTATGAAATTCTCAATATATACATAAGTATTGGGACGCCTGTTGATCTGAATTCAGGTTTTATTCTGTCCTATTGCAGTATGGGGGTTCTACATAAACGTTCACAGTGCAGAATGTATGGACATAATTGAAATCAATCCCCGATGTGGGCCAGAGTGTCGGTTAAAGGTTCTGAATATCGGTTTCGATTAATCGGCCAGCCCTACGTTGGAGTGCTCGTATAAATAAAGAAAAGGCTGCAGTGCGAACAAATCTCTATTCTTTCAGGGCAGAAAATGTGCCTGAGGTGGGTTATGGTTTCTGATGTATGAAGCTGTTTTTGTTTCTTACCAACTCCAACACTAATACAATTTCCCGCCGCGAAAGTGAGAAGTAAACAAGCTGAGCGTTGCCCAAAGAGCCCTCCATGGCTCGGCGTTTCATCACTGGAAAGCAGGTGTGCTCCTGTATGCTCGTACATGCTGATTAATGTTTTATCGAGCTAAAACATCTTGCCTTGGTATTCAGTTTTGTATTACGCGTCAAATCTGGTCCTAAACGCGAGCGACGTGATTTATTAGGCACGCTCGAATCCACGGCCTCTTAACTCGCAGGGCTTTAAGCACGGATCTGCTCGCCGCTTCGGTTTTGTGCTGCAGCGGGTGTTCCGAGGCCAAGATGGGATTCTGGCCAGCTGTGTCTCTCTCTTGTTTTTCTTAGCAGGGAGAAAAGACAAAGGCCTGTTCCACAAGGTCAGTTGAAACCGATTCCTTTTGCTAACTTCCTTTGTCCGATCGGGATTGCTGCTGGAGCCCATTGTGTTGGATGCATGGGCTAGAGAAAGCCGTGTTCAGCAGAACTGAAGTTGATTGGTGTGCTGGCGTTAACTCGCTGTCTCGTTGCGCGTCTGAGTGATGCTCGAGAACATCTGCCAACGCCGGCTAGTACTCGTCTGATCAGAATGGGGTTGTTTTGGGCGGTGCCATCCAAACGAATGTGACTTTGATGCCTCAATTGCTGTTGCAAGTGTGTTAGTGCTGTTATTGCAGGCAATCGTATGTCCAGTCTAGGGGTGGGCAATATGACGATATTTTATCGTATCGTGATATCGAGGATATCGTCTGTGCTTAAAGAACATTCTAATGTTTCATTAGTGTTTAGTTGGATGGAGTGCAGCACATTTTGAATAATCTGTGATAGCTTGAATTTGCCGCTACTGATCCATTTCGTCTGTGATGGCATGTATCGTGATAAATATCGCGTATCGTGACGTCTTTAAATATTGTGATCTACTTTTATCAAATCGCCCACCCCCAGTTAAGTCAAACTTGTTTATGTAGCGCTTTTCACAACGTAGTATTGTCTCAAAGCAGCTCTCCAGCATCTTATCTAAGCCCACATGCCCAATTGAGCAAGCCTAGGGCGACAGTGGCAAGGAAAATCCCTAAACGTTATAAGAACCAAATCTTGGGCAGGCCAAGACGTGTTATGTAAGAACTAAACTGTTACCTTATTAATACGTTTGAGTTTAGGTATACAGAAGCGAAATGGAATTAATATTGATTATAGTACTCGCACTATATGGATAAAAGTATCGGGACGCCTCTTAATCTGAATTCAGGTTTTATTCAGTCCTACTGCACCTAGCTATGCAGTCTGCCTTTACAAACGTTACTGAAATAATGGGTCATTCTAAAGAGCTCACTGGTGTCCAGTGTGGTACTGAAATAGGCGGGTTCTAAAATCTTATAAAAAGTGTCCCCAGAAAAATGGAAGGTCTTAGAGCTGTAAAGGGGGACCAACTCTATCTCCTATGGATTACACCATAAAATCTCCTGAAGTTTTAATGTGTAGCTGTCTTAATTTACATTTACAGCATTTAGCAGACGCCCTTATCCAGAGCGACTTACAGTTGGTACAGTCTTACAATCCAAGCAATTGTGGGTTAAGGGCCTTGCTCAAGGACCCAACAGTGACAGCTTGGCAGAGGTGGGATTTGAACCCTGGACCTTCTGGTCCATGGTCCAGTACCCTTACCCGCTAGGCTACCACAGTCTCATACATTAATACTTTTGTTCTAACTATAAACGGCTACACGGTCTGGGAAAAACCACCTTGGTTCTTTGAAGAGCCCTTGACACCCGTGATTACTCGTCACACTTTTTTTTAAGCCACTTTTGTGAGCAGAAGAGCTCTTGAAGCCTAGCCTTTAGCCACGTACAGTAACGCTGACCCTACTTGAACAGGAATCAAAACAAATGAGCAACTCATCGCCCAGGAACGTCCTACCGTTGCGTCTAGGAATAAAGGTCGCCGGTTCTACACCCACAGCGTCTCACGCAGTGTTTCTAGTGTCTTATTTTTGCAGCAATTATCAGACGCCCTCATCTACTGCGATTTAAGTGGTTTGTATTTTCCTTGGACAGCATAAATTGCTGTCAGTGAAGTCTTAATGCGTTTCAAAAAAAGAAACACCAGACCATGTTACACAGACTAACAGTTTAATAAATAAATCTGTGTAATGTGGTGGGTGAGAGTTGGGTTGGGGGCACGGAATATGCACTTCATATTCCAATTATAATCTGATTTATTCAAGTGATTATGTAACAGCATAGTCGGATACAGCATTTCTCTGATTGGAAGGTCTAGAGCTCAGAGCACAGCGACGACTCATCCAAGAGGTCACAAAAGACCCCACAACAACATCCAAAGAACTGCAGGCCTCACTTGCCTCAGTTAAGGTCAGTGTTCATGCCTCCACCATAAGAAAGAGACTGGGCAAAAATGGCCTGCATGGCAGAGTTCCAAGACCAAAACCACTGCTGAGCAAAAATAACATTAAAGCTCGTCTCAATTTTTCCAGAACACATCTAGATGATCTCCAAGACTTTTGGGAAAACATTCTGTGGACTGACGAGACGAAAGTTGAACTCTTTGGAAGGTGTGTCCCATTACATCTGGTGTAAAAGTAAGACAGCATGTCAGAAAAAGAACATTATAGCAGCAGTAACATATGTTGGTGGTAGTGTGATGGTCTGGGGCTGTTTTGCTGCTTCAGGACCTGGAAGACTTGCTGTGATAAATGGAACTATGAACTCTGCTGTCTACCAAAAAATCCTGAAGGAGAATGTCCGGCCATTGTTGGTGACCTCAAGCTGAAACGAACTTTGGTTCTGCAGCAGGACAATGATCCAAAACACACCAGCAAAGTCCAGCTCTGAATGGCTGAAGAAAAACAAAATGAAGACTTTGGAGTGGCCTAGTCAAAGTCCTGACCTGAATCCTATTGAGGTGCTGTGGCATGAGCTTAAAAAAGGCCGTTCATGCTGGAAAACCCTCCAGTGTGGCTGAGTTACAACATTCTGCAAAGATGAGTGGCCAAAATTCCTCCACAACGCTGTAAAAGACTCATTGCAAGTTATGGCAAACGCTTGGTTGCAGTTGTTGCTGCTAAGGGTGGCCCAACCAGTTATTAGGTTTAGGGGCAATCACTTTTTCACACAGGGCCATGTAGGTTTGGCTGTTTTTCTCCTTTAATATACATGTGGCTTGGCTGTTAAAATGAAGAATTCAGAGTATGGTTTCTGCTGAATGTGTTGACATTTATGGGATTCCCGTCAGGAAACTTTTGCTAGCATTGCATGCTCAGTCATCCGGAGGTGGGTGAGTTACTGCGCCGCTGTATGCCTGCTTATTGAGTACACGAGCTCTTATTGTAAGTAACTGATGCAAGAGTCGTGCATCCGCAGCAAAAGCAAACGAGCTACAAGTGCAGCAATCTGCTGTTGGGAAACTCACACACAATACGTGAGGCAAACATCCCCACAGAGTAAAATGCTGCGTATCAGTTCTGTAGCGTCCTCCTGCTTTCAGTCCACTCGGGTAGAGGTTTGTCATCGCAGCTAACGATTCGCAGGTGGTAAGAGCATCGGTGAAAGAGCCGATTTGGCTCCGACTCAAACAGATCCCGGAGTCGCTCAGCCTGCTTTTAACACCGTCCATTGACATTTCTTGTGAGCGCACCTTAAAGAACGAAGGCATTTCATTTAGGAAAGTGCGTCCGTGCTGTCGGAGCGCATCGACCTGAGCGTTTGAGGAAGAACGCGCCGTGCGGTCCTGCTTTCACGCGAGCTGCTCCTTTTAATTTTCTCCGACGGCACCCGGCTCACTTGTTGATTTGACTCAGTCATTTCACATACTAGCCCTGGAAATGTAAATGATAATGATTGGTGCTCAGCCGGCGCTTTGCCTTTGTAGCCAATAAACAGATCACAGATATGACACATTTTAGTAGCCGGATATTCAGTGCGTAGTCATGTTATACCCATTTATTCAGTTTGTTCTTGCGATGTGTCAATGCGTTCGCCATGTTGGTCCAGGCAAGACCGATTTGTAAACGAATACAAGTGAATGGAGGAGCTTTTTTCCGATTAAAATGCACAATAACCAAATTATTTCTTAACTGATATTAATGTTATATTTAAGGCTTTTGATCCACAGTTTTGACTCCCGTTACTTTAGATCACCCTTAGGAAAGTTAATATGGTGGAAAATAATTAATGATTCATTGCCATAAATTTGCAAAACACTCGCGTTTTTGTCAGTGATGGGTTTAGATCATTTGCCTTTGGTTAATACATGTTAACAGCTTTAAAAAAAAAAGTGCATCTTCACCCTCATTGTCGATGTAAAGAAATCAGCAAATAAGTCAACAGCGAGACGCTGGCAATCAGTCTGCTACTGATGCACTCAAAGGTAATGTACAGTACAGCTTATTAGCCTATGGATACAATAAGGGGCATTCTAATAAATGACATGTAGTATAATACAGTAGATATTTAAAATGGTGAATACTATTATAACTGTTACTATTTATTCTACACATCCTATGTACTATTGGTAAACCATTACTGTTATTGTTTTATTGTTTATTAGGCTAGAATCAGGCATTTTTTCCTGATACAATCTATGGAGAATTATGAGCAGTTGCCTGGACCAATATGGCGGTGGTTTTTAGGCGTGATCCAGCGGCCAGTGCGGCGTCTAGGGATATTATGTCTGATTCAGACTTTGTGAAGCATAATTATTTTAGTAATAATAATAAAAAAGATGGAATCTCCTTGTAATTTGCATTTCTAATACAAATACCAGCACAAGTCCTGGTACACCAAATATCGTGAATATCTAATCAGCCAATCAGCTGGCAGCAACTCG
Source organism: Ancistrus triradiatus (assembly GCA_025084515.1). NCBI lineage: Eukaryota > Metazoa > Chordata > Actinopteri > Siluriformes > Loricariidae > Ancistrus > Ancistrus triradiatus. The sequence continues at coordinate 138,468 of JAJAGP010001270.1, forward strand.
ATCCATTTAGGCATGTAGACATGATCGTGGTCTGATATCTACTTCCAGCAGGATAACACTCCATGGAACAAAGCTCAAATCATCTCAGACTGGCTTATGAACATGAGTTCAGGAGCACCTTTGGGATGTGCTAGGACAGGTCCTCTTTGCAGGAGGGTGCGTTTATACTTGTGGTTTGGTGGCCGTGTGAAATCCACACGAGTTTATACAGATTTCTCTTTTTTTTCTGCATATTATGGCCATTGCAGCGTGCAAAAACCGCTTGAAGCAGTTCTGCTGAAGCGCTGAAAAGGCTCGGATTGGTTTTTATTTGCATTACAAAGCTTACCGGGCCTGCTGTCACCAACTTAACGGCTTTCCGATTATATCAACAAACACAAAGGCCCAAATGTAATTTTTTTTTAAACCCAATCTGAGCAGGCAAAAAAAAAAAAATTAAAGCTTTCAAAGCATACAAAGATGTAGGAGTGTCCAGGTTTGACATTCAGCACAACAAATGCTCAGGTTTTATGGGATTTGCAATCCTTCAGCTGTTATGGGATTAGATGCACTTGTGCTGAAAGCCATTTCTTATCTGTGACACACTAACGCAAATTCGAGCAGCTCGGCTTTCTGGGAAGGCAAATGGAGTTTCAAGTGCTGCGCGGTCCGGGTTAGGGGCTTAGAGAATGCGCAGTGCGCCACAGCCACTGCTGACCGGGTCCCGTTTTAATTATTAAAGGTCTTATGGGGTTGTTGATCACTGAAGTCTGTTCTGTAGTGTGATCAATTATTAGTGTCCCATCATCCCCCTGCTGGTCTGGTGGGGTTTTGTTTTTTAATATGAGGTCAGGTTTGTTACAAACCCGGAGCTGGTGCAAATCCACATTGCTGATACAGTATTAGATGCATCTTGGCTGAAACCTGAACACATGGAACAGCTGTAAAGGGTTTTTTATTTATTTATTTATTTATTGGGGAGTTGATACCTCGTGCTGCCTCACGTTTGGACTAGACTGTAACTCGGTTGATGTGTTTAGAGGCTTGTGTAAGTGCCTCATGGTGTTTGTGTATCTACTTGTTCTATTGTAAGTAGTACTGCTTTGTTTGGTCATTCCAGATTAAAGGCCTATTCTCACAGTCCTTTTTTTTTTTTTAAGGTGATGCAATTTTTTTGGTCTAAACACTCACTCTGTCTACTTTTGCTTTCTGTAAATTTTCTTATTCTGTTTGTTTTTCACATCGTCAGCTTAATGAATGAATAGTGAGGTTTATAGTGGTTTTATTTTTTTTATTGTTTTTTTTTTTTAATATGCAGGAAAAGATGAGCACAGTTTCATCCAGTCACTGTGAGCTTTCACCTTCATTCTCCAGATCTTGTCTTTAATATCCATGCTCAGTCAGCATGTTGCTCGTTCTATAAGCTCTCTGAGCTGTTCTGCCCGGCGACCGAGCTCTGATTGGTCAGCCTGATTTTAATGCCGAAATCAGAACAGGCTCTGATTAAAACCTTTTATGCAGCATCACCGCTCGTTCCAGACTCTGTATGAAGGACGGCATTAATATACGTGTTCTTTTTCAGAACTTTTCCATAAAAATCAGACTGTGTGAAAAGGCCTTTAATCCTGTAGCCCACCTTATTGAATTAAGGGCCAGAGAGTGGGGCTTCCACCCTGGACTTTGTGGTCCTCAGGCCAGTATCTGAACGTCGTCTCCAGTATCTTGTACCCAATCGTTGGCGCTCATCATGGCGGGTTGGAGCAGCACGGCGTCTCACTTATGAAAGCCTCTTGTGGTCTGAAGCATGCTCATTGGCAGAATGATTCCTGCTGGAGGAACCTAACGACGGTTCGTCTCAATCGATATGTATTTAAGACACTGGAGAGCGCTCTGTTTAAAGAGCTTCTTAATCTTAGGAGTAATCCATTCATTATGCACGAGCCCTCCAGCTCGAGAAATGCCAATGATTATTAATGTAAGCAGTCGAATGCTGATCGCTCATTGGAAGCCCTGTGCGCGTTGTGAGCGCGAGATGTTACGCAAGAGAATTTACTCTGGGATAATGAACGCTGCCAGCAGGAACGGCTCCCGCTCGCCTCGGCGGTCCTTCTGTCGGCTTTTGGAAAGTGACCGGATTTTAAAGGAAGTAAAGGTTGGAATAACATTTTCTACAGCGACTACAGTGAATGGAATAAAAATGTACTAATTTTTATATTATAAAAATAAAATATTTATTTGTATATTTTAATTTATGATATAAACTTGGGTTATACTAATAAAGGAAGTGAAAATGTTGGAATAAGATGTTTTAAGGAGCTATTACAGTAAGTAAAATAGAATAAAATGAATATAAAAATGTATAAATAAATATAATACATGTACTGCCACTACTAATATATAAAGTGTATAAAGTAGAATAAAGTGAGAAGGTAAAAAACGAGAAATATTGTGCATCAGTCTCAAGATTATAATATTAGTAAAGGGAATATTAGATTTCCAGCAGCTATTAGTGCATAGAATAGAATAAAAAGAAATGTATATAATATGTAAAATAAAGTAGAATAAAATAAAGTTCAGTGAAAGACGAGTGAAAAATGAAATGTTAGTGTTGGTGTGCATGTCTCTCTCTCTCTGCGCCAGCGTGGCAGCTGTGTGGCACGAGCAGCGATTGAATCTCCGTGCCCCTCTTCCTGGAATTGGCAGGCACTGAGGCCTGTGAATGATAGGAAAGCGAGGGCTCTCCAAAGAGGAGCAGGAAGCTGGCCTCGTGTCTCCCGAACACTGGGGCTGAATCCTACAGCTGCCGCTCCTCCCTAACGCCCCTCCCTCTGTTTCAGGTGGCCAACTTGGCATGCTCCATCTCCAACAACGAGGAGGGCGTCAAGCTGGTGCGCATGGCCGCCATGCAGCTGGAGACCCTGTGCCCCCAGGTAGGTCCTCCGTGATGCTGCTCCTGCAAACAGCTACTGATTGGTGCGACTTCCTGGTTAGCTTTTGCCTCCACTGCTGACATCACTGCTCTTGACCGGCCGTTTCAGGTGATTAACGCGGCGCTCGCTCTGGCTGCCAAGCCCAACAGCAAGGTGGCCCAAGACAACATGGATCAGTTCAAAGAGCAGTGGGAGAAGCAGGTGCGCGTGCTCACCGACGCCGTGGATGACATCACTTCCATCGACGACTTCCTGTCCGTGTCCGGTAAGCCCTTTTACATTATATTCTCATACAATATTGTATTTTATTTATTTTCTTCTGTTATTTATTAGATTTATTATGTATTTTTTCTTTATGTACTGTTTTGTCACGTTTCATTATGTATGTATATTTTTATTGTAGGTGTTTTTATATTTTTCTATATATATATATATATATATATATATATATATATATATATATATATATATATATATATATATATATATATATATATATATACATGCACAAAATATATATACAAAAATAACTGAAACATCTCAATTTTATGCCAGCTTTATTTTAACAGGGACACACAGAATATCAAAAGCAACACTGAGAAAATTACATGAAATGAGAAATAAAAAATAATTTGATTGGAGGAAATAAGTATTTGACCCCCTAGTAAAACATCATTTAATACTTTGTGGCAAAACCCTTGTTGGAAAGCACAGCAGTCAGATGTTTCTTATAGTTCTTTAAGGTTTGCACACACTTCAGGAGTAATTTTGGCCCACTCTTCTCTGCAGATCATCTCCAGATCCTTAAGGTTTTTAGGCATGCATTTGGAAACACGAAGCTTCAGCTCTCTCCATAGGTTTTCTATGGGATTGAGGTCAGGAGACTGGCTAGGCCATTCCATGACCTTGCTTCTTATGGAGCCACTCCTTTGTTTCCTTGGCTGTATGTTTTGGGTTGTTGTCGTGCTGGAAGACCCATCCACGACCCATTTTCAGTGCCCTGGCGAAGGCAAGGAGGTCGCCACCCAGGATTTTGCGATATATGGCTCCGTTCATCTTCCCGTTGATGCAGTGAAGCTGGCCTGTGCCCTTAGAAGAAAAACACCCCCAAAGAATAATACTTCCACCACCATGCTTGACGGTGGGGATGGTGTTCTTGTTGAGTTGAGGCCAAAGAGCTCAATTTTGGTCTCATCTGACCACAGCACCTTCTCCCAGTCTCTGAGTCTTTATCTTCATTGGCAAACTTGAGGTGGGCCTGGACGTGAGCCTTCTTGAGCAGAGGAACCTTGCGTGCACTGCAGGATTTTAAACTATTACGTCTCAGTGTATTACCAATGGTTTTTTGGAGACTGTGGTCCCAGCTGCCTTGAGATCATTACCCAGCTCCTCCCGTGTAGTTCTCGGATGATTTTTAGCCTTTCTCATGATCAATGAGACTCCACGAGGTGATATCTTGCATGGAGCTCCAGGCCTGGGTCGATTGACAGTAATGTTGTACTTGTTCCACTTCCGAATAATTGCATGAACAGTTGTCACCTTCACATCCAGCTTCTTACTTATGGCTTTGTAGCCCATTCCAGCCTGGTGTAGGTCAACAGTTTTGTCCCTGACATCTTTAGACAGCTCTTTGGTCTTGCCCATGGTGGAGATGTTGGAGTGTCACTGAGTCTGTTGGCAGGTGGCCTTTTATACAGGTGACAGTTTGGGACAGGTGTGTCTCGTGCAGGTAACGACTTGCATGGATGGCCGCTGTAGCTGGTTGAACCTGCCACTGGATGGTAGAAGGGTGTTTGAGCGCCTCTCAGACATTTCTGGAGGTGATCATCTCATAATGAAGGAAGCTATAACACTGGCCTAGATGTCAGGATGACCATGAGCAGTAATAAACACCAATGGGAGCTCGGGCTCATTCAATAGTAGCTTTACTGATTCCACTCCACTTATTCCTGCGGTGAAACCCTAATCGAACCCGCACGGCACTCACCCCAGACGTGAAGCGTCGCTGCTGTTGACCGGCGCTGACCTGATGTTTCGTGCTCCTGTAGTAGAGATGGTTTTAGTGACACTGCAGCACAATGGAGGACTCTTACGTCTCGGCTTACAAACGAGAAAGGGCTTTTAAGTGCAATTAACTGGATGGAGTCGGCCTATAATTTTTTCGACGCGGCTCTGAAATAATGATGCCGCTCGCAGTGCGTTCTCCGTGTGGGGGGCGGTGCAATGGCCTCTCTTGGGCTAGATGAAAGCACTCAAGGCTCGGCGTTAGATGTTCGTGTGCGTGGTGGCTTTAGTGAGATGACTTGTGTGCAAATGCGTCACCATGTGCATCGTAGAGACCAGCGACGTCACGTGTTGTAGTCATTACGCCGTCTGGTGCAGTTGCCCATTTCCAACACCAGGGCGCTCTATGCATTTAAAACTTAAAACCTTCGTTCTATATATTTATCTTCATGCTATTATGTAAGGTCAATCCCAAATTGAGCAAGCCAGTGGCTAGGAAAAACTCCCTAAACATTATAAGAAAACCTGGGGAGGACCCAGACTCAAAAAGGGACGCTTGGGTGGCCTAGATGATAAATGTAAGAATGAAATGAAGTTATTTCATTAATAGGATTAGACAAATAGTTTAAATCAACAGAAGCTAGATACTTGCTTCTATTTCCAAATTTATTTTCTTTTTTTAGTTTTCTATTTTATATAGTTTTGTTTTATTTTCTGTTTTCTTTCTTCTACTTATTTATTATATTCTACCATTTTCACACTATTTTCCTATCTCATTTCTGTGCTTTTTTCTTTATTTATAATAAAATGGAAAAAATGTATAATAACACATGTAACACAATTATAACATATGTAAAAATAAATGTGTAGTTTTGTGTATATAATAGTGTTTTGCATTTTCTTTTTTATATTTTATTAAAGCTGATTCATTATATTTTTTGTATAGTTTTTCTTTTTCTATTTTATTTATTTAGTTTACAATGATATTTATATTCTGTGTTTTATTCTTTAGATATGTTCTCATCTTTATACATCATATACCATATAATACATTCATTTTCTTTATTACTGGGAATCTAGGTAACTTCATAACTAGATATTTTTGGAGCCGCCTTTTTGCCCCGTTTGCTCAGCCATGTAAAAAGTAACTGCTTTATTGATTGAATTCACTTTCCTGCTCTCCACATTACGCTTTAAGAAACACTGCCCATGTAAAGACATTCCCTGATGAGGTTCTTTGCGCTTTAGAGAACCACATCCTGGAGGACGTGAACAAATGCGTGATCGCGCTGCAGGAGAGGGACGTGGACGGGCTGGACCGCACCGCCGGGGCCATCAGAGGGCGAGCCGCCCGCGTCGTCCACGTCGTCACCTCCGAGATGGACAACTACGAGCCTGGAGTTTATACCGAGAAAGTTCTGGAAGCTACCAAACTCCTGACTGATACAGGTGGGTTCCTTTGTTTGAACAGAGTGGCAGGTGTTTTAAGCATCTGCCTCTTAATTTCAGTTTAATCCCTGGTGTCTGGACATGGGGAATGGATTTTAAATGGATAGAGATGCACCAGTCTCAGTTTTTCCCACGACTCCGGGTGAGAGCTGACCTGAAGTACAGATGTTTGTTTTTTTTTGTTTGTTTGTTTTTTTTAATAATAATAATAATAAAAATGAAAACCAGAAGCTTCATAATGAAAAATGACACACACAAATCTTATCCTTTATTAATTATGGAACAATAAAATGCATCCAAATCCCATGGTGCCCAGTGTGGGGCCAAACATCACAGCGAGGCTTTGTCTTCTCTGAGGTGCTCTGAGTTTGGCAAAAGTGCAATGAAATGTCTCGCCCTTTTCCATATTCCACGTTCGACCCTTGAAGTGCTCGACATGCCAATGGTGAGATGGTAAAAAAGACTGTGAAAGGTCCTGCTGCAGCTGTGCAAATGTGGGAGATGGTTTCTGGCCACATTAAAGCCTTTTAGATGTTTCTTTCGTTTTGACTGGCTATTAAATGGCAGTTGACTCTCGGAGTCAAAGCCAAACTGCAGTCAGAGAAGATGGCTCGGTCGGCGCTTTAGAAGATGGAGCCACCTCAGTCTCATCTGTTCATGTTATAGAGGAATTTCACTGTCGCAGAGATCGGGCGTATAATATTTGTGTCTCATTTGTTTAACTGGGATCTCTTTATCTACTTTTAGGACTTGTGTGAAAATCGGATGATGTTTTAGGTCATATTTATGCAGAAATCTAGAAAATTCTAAAGGGTTCACAAACTTCCAAGCACCAAGGTGTGTTTGTATATAAATATGATGGCTACACTTGGTGGTAGCTTGAAATGGCCACTGATGCTGGTAGTGATTCCCATAATCAGGTGTTCAGATTAGACAAACTAGGGCTTTAGAGATGCAATAAATCGTTCATTTTCGGTTCCTAATGCAAAACATTTCAAACGGAGCTTCTGCTCATCCCTACTCAGCAAGTCCGCGTCAGGATCTCGCGTTAACGGCACGCTTCATCTGCCGCGGCCGCCTCCGAGAGGCAGCTGATTAAAAGTTAGCCCCGAGTGCTCATTAAACTCCAGCAGTCTGCGTGTTCTCGGTAAATCACCCAGCCTTGTTTGTCGCCTCGTTCCGGCCCGGCCTCGCGGCGTGAATAACACCGGTTCATTGAGAGCGACGCGCCGATCGATTTTCTCTCGCCGCTCTCAATCGGATGGTTATCGCGCTCGATGGACTGCGCCGAGCCCAAATTGAGTCGGTCCCCGGGTGCCAACCGGCGGTGTTTGTGTGGGGCACCACGGGAGCTCCTGACCTCATCTCGTGTTTTTGTGTGTGTACGCAGTGATGCCGCGTTTCACCGAGCAGGTGGAGGCAGCGGTGGAGGCTCTGAGTGCCAATCCGTCTCAGCCCGTGGACGAGAACGAGTTCATCGACGCGTCCCGCCTGGTGTACGACGGCGTCAGGGACATCAGGAAGGCGGTGCTCATGATCCGGGTAAGCTCATGCTTAAGCTGAAAGATAGTGGTGCTGTGTTCAGTCAAGGCATGGGGCGTCTTAAAGGTATCAAATTGATTTTTAACCTGATTTGGTTTTTAACAAATCCTCCTTCCAAAATGTCAAGTACTTATTCTGTGTGTTTATTTACAAACGCTACTATATTTTTGATTGCGTAATGAATGCATTTTGTAGGTTTGCAGTACTGTGCAAAAGTCTTAGGACATGCTCTAATCCAGTTACTAAGCTCATAGAAAGCCCATTACTGGGTTAAAGTGGGTGTGTTTAATAAGGAAAAGCACTAAAATGTGCTTTCAGGACATGCTGTCATGACCATATATAACATGCTGTCTACCACTGGACATAAACATTTCACTCTTTGGGTTCGTCACTCCATAATCCTCTTCCTTACAGATCTTCAGTCCAATCTTACACTTTTCGCCCTGTTCCTCTTCTGAAAAAGTGCTTTCTTGGCTGCTACCCTTACCAAAAAAAACTATTGAAGGATCAACTTGAAACACTTACCGACACCTGTTTTTCTTTCAAGACTGCAGTTCTCACTTCTGTCAGCTGGTGTCACAGGTTTTCACTCATATTAGTTTCCTTTCATTCAGATGTAAATTAGATACGAGACATTTTTATTTCCTGTTATATTTAAGACCTCAGATCCTGCGAGTTAACAACCAGGTCTCTGAAAACAATCCAAAAGGGAGCTAAAGCTTAGCGTACAGACCTGGCAACCCGGTCACACGCCCTGGTTAGGTTTGTGTACATGCGCAGACTGAGAAAACCAATAGAAATCGTAGGAATGAGGTACCCGCTATGAGAACTCCAGCAAGAAGGTCAACAACCAGGTCTATGAAAACAATCCTAAAGGTAGTGAAGTCTCTAAGAGTAAAAGCAAACCTGGCAACCGCCTTATGCTTGTTTGCGTGCATGCGCAGACTGGGAAAACCTATAAAATCGGTAGTGTTCCTGCTGTGAGTAATCCGGTTACTGAGATAAAACCATCAGATTGCTTAATCTGATTTCTATATTGGGCTGTGCAGTGTATTCCACTGGAATGACACGGTAACTGCAGAAAATCAGATTTTGTTTCTAATTTGACCAGGATTACATTTGGGTAATCCCCAAAATATAATGGGAGTTTAAATATACATGAATCATCAGATTTCTACTTTGCAGCCAGCCAATAATCTCACAGAACGATGTGATGTAAACTTCAAACTATAATGTTAAATAATCAAAGTCTTCATTTTCTTAAGCATATACTGTTTGATTAGCCAGTGCTGGGTTTATGGAGTAATGGAGTAATGGAGAAAGCTCAGAGGACCCGACCTCATTGGGCGGCATAGATGAATGCAAGAAAACGAATTTATCTAAACATAAGTGTAGTAATGGATCAACACAACGGAAACTATGTAAATATTAACAGATAAATAAAATATTTAGTCTGGTAATGACGCCAGGTCTATGAAAACAATCCCAAAGGCAGCCAGATCTTAGTATAAGCAGACCTGGCAACCGGGTTGCATGCTGTTAGGTTTGTGTGCATGCGCAGACTGAGGAAACCAATAGAAGGTGTAATATGGATGTACCTGCTATGAGTAATCCCATTACTGAGTTAAATCCCTGCAGATTTCTCAATGATTTCTTTAACTATAGAAATCTGATGATCGGATTCTTGCGTGTACGTAAACGCGTACTCTTGTGGGTGTTTCAGGAGAACGTTTCCGTTTCTCGTTCGAACCGGAGTGTCTGTCACTGATGAATTTGTTAATCGGGTGAATTTGGGAGAAGACCCTCGCTTCCTGTGCCGTTGCTCTCTCTCCCATTACCCAGCTTTATTAGTTAAATGAAACCTCCCATTTTGTTCGGCTTTAATTATCCGCTCGCCACCATTGTTCTCATTAATAACGAGAGCCTCGAGTCTCATCCGGCGGAGTCGGAAAGGGGAACAATTATGCTGTATTTGCTCTATAATAAGTAATTGATTTCAAGAATGGGCGCTTAATAAGCACTCTGTTTTATTAGCCGGAGGCGAGCAGCGCAGTGGTTCTGTCTTGGCTTTCCTTTCTAACCTGCTCCACTGTTGATGTCTGCATTGGATTAAGTGGCTACACCAAGAGCCCGAGGCGCTTTCTCTACCTACCCAGACCCACCATGGTCCTGTTTGGACCTCAGCGTCTTCCCCGCTGAGGTTGGGAGTGTTCATAAACTGGGACTGTACATCTCTGTGTGCAGTATCATTTTCTAGTACCGGGTTAGGCCCCTTTTTGCCTTCGGAGCTGCCTTAAATCTTCACGGCATCCATTCAGCAAGGTGCTGGAACAATCCCCCAGAGCTTTTCCTCCACTGACATGATGGCAGTCTTTTTCGGATCACTCCGATAGGAATCTAGGTGGAACTTCTTATAGCTCCTTTTAAATATTTAACGTGGAACGGCACGCTTTAAGGCCTATAGTCGGTAAAACCCTGGAAGCGTCCCATAAAAGTTAAAGCAATATAAAACAGCAGTGAGGTATAGGGTGCTGTATAGTAAAGTAATTATCCAGCCACCCAGTAAAGTAGCTGCGATATTCAGCCACTAGATTACTCTCACTCTTGAAATCAGCTCTCGTCACCCCAGTCCATTTCACTTACACTGGCTGCCTGTCATGCTTTGCATTCAGTTGAACATTTTCTGTTCTAGTATAAATCTCGGTTTAGCTGAGCTCCTGCAGCCCTGTCTGAACACTTTGATCTTCCAGGACATGTCTAGTACAGTCTGTCCTTAAATCCTTGCCCACTGCTGGGGGCAGATCTTTGTCGTGGCCCCGCAAATTGTGGAATCGATGACCTCAAGCTCTTTAAAACTTTCCAAACTGAGCTCAAAACCTACCTCTTTTTTGGCTTCAGTAAAATGACCTCATTAGGGTTCAAGCATTCTCAAGCATTCTCCTGAAAAGATGTTTTCCGTATTGTAATACATCAGAATTTTAATGAGTAAAGAAATTACAATTTCTGATGGCTGAAGTTCCCTCAAACCCCGCATCTCCCCAAGCTGACCTCCCTCGTGCTCCTCCCTGCTCATCGCCTCGTCCCCATTCCACTCAAACGCGCCATCGTCTGAGATTGGCGCTCCATCAGCAGGACTAATGGCCCTGTCAAAGAAGCAGCGCCGCCGGCCGGTTCTATCCCCGATGTGACCAGACGAGTGTGTGTGGCGGCCGCTGCTCGAGATGGACAGAGTCTTTAACCTGTGTAAAGTGGATCTCCAGTAGCCTCGGCGCTCTAAGACTTCATCAGGCACGCGTTTCCCGAACGGCGTTCTGAACTCCCGCCCCGCCTCACCCTCGGTGATGCCTTCACGTCGAGCAGAAAGGCAGCAATTCAGGCACACTCAATTCCTGCAGCACTTTAGGACAGGACGTCGTCAGAGGAAGGCTTTTATACCGTGCCTGCTTTGTGTTGCGCTGGCAACTCCAGTCTCTCCATGCTGCAGCATTTTTTGCTTATTACTTGGCTTTTTGTGATGCTTCGTCTTTAGTGGCGCACGGTCTCGAAGGAAGCAGAATGAGGAAGTCTGAAAGGAAACGCAAATGGGGAGTTGGATGTAGAAGTGGTTTAGAAGTAAGAATCTAGTGCAATAAGTGCCATGAACTGACCTAATGGCGTACCGTGATGGTGCGTGCTCTTTATAGAGGTTTTCACTCGTACTCTCTCTAGATATGTCTATTAAATACCGTTTGCCGGAGTGAATGCATAACTGCGCCCGTCCATGAATAGTGCACGATGTTACGTAATTAGGTGCAAAAGTCGTGGTAAATTAAGGGAGTAAAATCTACACTTAGGGGTGTAGCGATGCGCTCTGCTCACGATCCGATTCACAATACCGAGTTCTCGCTTCAATTTTCTAGTATAAGACATCTAGATGTCTAGAAATTGGATTAAGAAACCTAATTGAGTTGGATTTTACCTCAGTAATCAGATTACTCGTAGCATGTGTACCAGTTACCCGATTTCCTAAACCCATACGGTTGCCACGTCCGCTTATCCTACAGATTTGGCATTTAGCCTCTTTCTGTTGACTCTTGAGGGGTTTTTTTTCTCACTGGATCTGGCAACCCAGCAATTAAACGCGGGACGGATTTACAGACTTCAGGACGCCTATCGAACACTTTGAGGAGACTGAAAAATTCGATTATTTAATGTTAGTCGGAAGTTTACATCATGTAAACCCAGAGGTTTCCTATTATCTGATTACTCGGATTGTCTGCAATTATCGGATCATTAAGGGCATGTAAAAAGCACTGTTCCTTTTTTAAAATGTTCCTTTTTGTTTCTGAGAAATAACAGTTCGAAGTGGTGTACTTTTCTTTTATAGAACTTGTAAACAACAACAGTTCAAAGAAACTGAGCCTCTGAGCGTAGGATTGTGCCCTCTGGTTTTCAAAAAATGCAATTGCACTAGGTGTAATAACCAAGAAGGATTAATCCAACCTGACCCGTTTTGGTCGTCAACATTATGACCCTACTCTATAGACAAAAGTTTGTGGACACCCCTTCTAATTGGCAAGCTCTGGTCATTTAGCAGGTGCTCTTATCCAGAGCTGCTTATAACTGAAGGAGCTTTTGCGACCAGAGGAACTATTTGCAAAGTTCTTAGAACGGTCCCAAAATCTAGTGGAAAGCCCCATTTATAAGGAAAAAAGGCTGTAGCAGCAACTGTGGGGGCCACATTTTTCCACACTAATACCTGTGTTTTAGTACTTTTTTTGGGTGTCCGCAGACATTTGTCTATATAGTGTATATAGTTCAGTTGAGGGAGATATTTAATTTTGAAAAACGCAGAATAGCGTGGTTGTTCGTATTGTTACACAAGCCTCAGTGGCTTTATTTTGGCAGTCTATGCACCCCCCCCCCCCCCCCCCCCCCCCCCCCCCCCCCCCCCCCCCCCCCGCGGAGTGGCCGATGTGATGCCGGACTCTTTCTCTGCGCTCACTAACCCGTCCATCAGATTGTCTGGCTAAATGGATGGTACAGTCAGTTGAATACAATCAGTCCTCGTCTCCCTTCCACCACGTCGGACTGAAATGCAGTTGTTTGTCACGCGAGGATTTTCGGTGCAGTTTTTCTGAACAAGCAGGCTAGATGCTGCCTCAGGCTACAATCATATACTGAAAGTCCAAGTTTTGATGTGCCATTCAGTGGAGGGGAGGGGAGGGGAATGTGTCTCGCTGACTTAATGGCTCACATGCTCACTTGCTTGTTCCAACCAGCAGCAGAGAGGGTATCTTCATTCTGTCTTCTAAACAACAATGCTTCTTGTGTTGCTTACATTTGCTCTGACTTTATTTCAGTGCAGATTGTATGAACCAGAGGGTCAAACATCCATTCCTGCAGATCAGGCCTTCTGAAAGCGTTAGAGATGGGGGCAGTTTAGAGCTAGTAATGAAGTCAAACAAATGTGATTAGAATATGATTTGGTACAGAACCAGTATCATCAAATGCATGAAAAAAATGATTGATATCTTTAAAACCAATGTTTCTCTCTCCTGATTTGTCTTGCTGAAAAATAAATGGACGTCCCTGATAAAGATGACGTCTTGAAGGCAGATTATGCTGCTCTAAAATCTCAGTGTACTTTTCTGCATTAATGCTGGATCACAGAAGTGTAAATGACCTTTACCAAGGCCCTGACCCAACCCCATACCATGACAGAGCCTGGCTTTTGGACTTGCGCGGTGGAAATTTCACCTGTTAAATTCAGAAACAAGTCAAAAGACCATCCTGATAAGTTCCTGAATAGCCATTTACTATGTGAGTTTTAACGAGCTCTGGTAGCACCCCCTACCTTACCTCAGGACTCCCCCCTGAAATCAAGCGTACCTCAACTTATAAACGCATTCAGGATAACACAAAGTCCTTATTGGACGATTCATTGTCAGGATACTACCTTCTAGGAATGCTAGAGGGCACTCTTGCTCTACTGTAGTTCTATCTGGAATTCTGGCTTATCATTGACCTTCAGAAAGCTTTAAACCAAGACCTGTCTCCAAGTTTCAAAACATGACCCATTTTTAATAAATGGATCATGTTAGGTCTGTTTACTCATTAAAGAACTACAACTAAGTTAGGTTTCATATTTATTGGCATGAATTAACTAAATTACCTGACATCATAAGAATCATCAGTGTTATATCCACTATTAAACAGGCACTGAGAGACTTATGACATCATCAATGTCTGTACCTTCAGTGCTACGTTGAATGTTGTTAGAAAGTCCATTCTTAACATACCAAAGTCATCTAATGATGCTTTTTGCCGGTTCTAATAATACCTGTGTCCTCCAGACAAATTTCTTCTTGTACAACTACAAATAATCATGACCAAACCAAGATCCAGTTTTAAGGATCATTTAAAATATTATGAAGTAGGTATATTAAAAATATTAAATCAAAATAAGAATGTCTACCACACTTATTACTAAGTCTGGATGATTCTTTTTTTCGTGTTTGGTCCAGAGCGCACAATGTCCATTTCTTAAATAAAAATAAAAAGCTCTAATACTGATTGGTCTGAGCACAATCCCCGTCTCCACTGTGTGATGGTCCATCCCAGATGTCTCCGAGCCCAGAGAAGTGGTCACCACTTCTGGACATGGTTATAACATAAGGCTTCTTTAGTACAGTAACGTTTTAAGTGGCACTTGTGAATGTAACTCTGTATTGTAGAGCTTGATATAGGTTTGATAAAGTAATCCCTTGTCCATGTGGTTCTATCAGCTATTGATGAATGACGGTTCTTTATGCAGTGCCGCCTGAGGGATCAGAGATCACCCCTCTTCAGTTTAGGCTTGTGCCCTTACCCTTTATGCACTGAAATTCCTCCAGATTTCTTGAATCGTTTAATATTATGCTCTGTAGAGGAAGAAATATGGAAATCCCATCCAGGCTTTCTTTGAGGAACATTGTTTTTAAACATTTATTTTCTGAGACACTTCATAAACTGGAGATCCTCTGATCATTTTTTTCTCCTCCAAGACTGAAATCATGATTATAGTCACCTGTTTGAAGTCAGGTTGCTTTTCACCTCATTACTAGCCCTAAGTTGCCTCGTCCCAACTTCTGTTTTTAGTGTGTTGCCTGTCTGAAATGCAGGAATGGATGTTTATGATGAAATGTTGACCAGAACAGACTGCTTCAGCTTGAGGAGCTGACATCTGAACCCCTTCACCTTTTGAGATGAGTCACACCTCGGTTGCAGGTTCTTGACTCTCAGTAACAGGTGAAATTGAATCACGGCCTGAGTGGAAATGCTGTTCTTACAGCTTCCCCTTGATACTTGCTTATGGTCTTAAGTCTTCCTGATCTTTATCCTAGTCAGCTCGGCGCTTTCCTCGAGCTTTCGGGCTAGCTAAGTAGAGCGTGCCTTGGTTGTAGCGGGTGTCGTTAGACATTCCTATAAGCTCTGAAGGGAGGAAGCCTAAGGCTTTCTCCTCACTGCCAGCCACCCAGCTTGACACTGATTACCTCCATGCCAATTGTGAGGCCTGGCGGCAAGATTTGTAGCAACCTGTCACGATTCCCGCCTCCACATGTTGCAGCGACGTAATCGGGCACAGCGGCGCGTCTCAAAATGTACGCCGAATTGTTTCTCCGTCAATGTAGGACAGCGCGGAAAGCCGCCGATCTATCAGGGGTATAACAGATTCAGTGCTGTGGGTCCAGAGGTGTTGGTGTGGGCATGTTTTTAATTTATGCCTTGTTTGCTGCCATGTTGGAAGTCGCCTTTTGTACAGAATTACATTTCTTGCATGGTGATGTATATTGGTGACATTTGTGTACAGTACTGCGCAAAAATATTGGGTCACCATTAGAATTGCTGTTTTACCAATGGTATAATGAACATGTTATTTCTCAGTCTGTTAGAACAAAAAATAATAAGACATTCAGAACAAAATCCTTCCCTGGCACTAAACAGACCTTGGACTTTTTGGGGAGACTGTTGTTTTCTGAAGTAATCTTCTGGTGTTATATAGGGCTGTGCTCAAAATCGATATGGCAATACATATGGTGTTGAGCTCCTTTCAGCACTTCCCAGTGAAGTTCTTTAGATTTAGGCTCATGTTTCTCTGTCCACTTGATATCGTACTCTAATATAATCAGATCTGGACACACATGGATGTTATATATGGTCATTTTATTGTTGCTAAAACAACTCTAATGGTGTCCTAAGACTTTCGCACAGTATCGTCTATGGCAAAATGAAGACCGTACATACAATCCCGATGCAAACACAAAACGAATCTCATGCTGAATCTTGAATCTTTTTCCCTCCTACAGACCCCAGAGGAGCTGGACGACTCCGACTTCGAGACGGAGGACTTTGACGCCCGCAGCAGGACCAGCGTGCAGACGGAGGATGATCAGCTCATTGCCGGACAGAGCGCTCGGGTGAGAGAGTACAGAAATGTGTTCTACAGGATTGGTGGATGGATGGGTGGATAGAGGGCTGTATTGGTGGAATAATTAGCAGGTGATTGGGTGTGTAGATGGATGGATGGATGGATGGTAAATAGTTTGTTTATTTCTCCACATATCCATCCACCAGAGGGGTAGGTGGATCAGAGGGGGTGAACAAATTAGTAGATGGATGGGTGGATAAGTAGCAGGAATGTACAGTTAGGTTAGTTGATTGTTGTACCAAACATAATGTAAAAGTTTATGGAAGTGAACAGGTTTAGTATAATTGAATTGGTATACTTTGAATGTGACTTTACACGCCTGCCTGCGCCCTACGAGTTCCAGCATAGGACCCATATCAAGATAACTTTAAATTCCTTGACCCTGTCCAGGATTGGGGAGCACCAAAGTGGCCCAGCTATTTAAAAAAAATAAATTTTCACCAATTTGATTTTTACACTTTTTTTGCGAGATCTGTATCTTGTGAAGGGTTCACACTTCTAAACTGACCCGCACACACAAGTGATGCTGAACATGAACCGAATAGCCACTTTCACTTTGGTTTGTGTCCATGGTTTCTGTAAGCTTTGCTTTAAAGCTTATTTTCCTTTCACACTTCAGCCATGTTCTCCTGTGGCCATGTTCGGTCATTTCTTTAGAAATGTCCTCAAATACAGAGCGGTTATGATGGGTGCCTTCTAATTTAGTTTTCAGAGACATCACTGCAAATATTTGGGCTCTGGTACTTCACTATCCCATAACTGAAAACCTCCCTCACTACTGTCGTCAGTTTCCCTTCTCCTCAGAGCACGTTTGTGACGAATGTCGAGTTGGAATGACGTAAAAGTCGGATGATTTCCGATCTGGTGGCATTGCTGCTTATAAGATTTCAATACTACATATGAAAGTGGCCCAAATCAGAACTGAAAGTGATTATTCAAGTGGTCATGTATGCAGCATACTCCGATCTAGAAATCAGATTAAGAAATCCCATAGAGCTGGATTTTACCCCAGTAATCAGATTACTCATAGCATGTATACGATTTTCTGACAAAGTTGCCAGGTTTTCTTATTCTGAATGTTTGGCTTTTTTGGCTTTAATCCATTAACAGAACTTTTTCGAGGGATCTGGCAACCCCAGAATTAAATGTGCCAAGAAATTAAAGGCAGCGAACCGGCTGCCGAACACTGCAGAGACTGTTGAAGTTTACGTCACAACTGTGAGACCATGTAAACCCGGAGGTCTCACCATTATCTGATTACTCAAGTGCGTGTCCACTGGTCGATCAGATTACTGACAATCTGGGGGTTAAGTCCATGTACAGGCTCAGAGACTTTCCATATTTGATTTACTGAAGTGTAGAGATGAGTTTTGGGGTGAGCCCCTCCTGTCCCACTGATCTTTAAGACACTTCTAACCACGGCGTGATAAATCTTATTCAGAAGTGTAACAGGAATCCCAGGCTGCTCGGCGTCATCAGAGATACCAGTTATGAGAAATTAAACTGAGCGATTCCTTCGTTTTGGACTGGTTTAATGATAAAACTCATAGCCGTTTCCATCAGAGACCTTTGTGGGTCTCTAAATGGCCTTTAGCCAGACGGTTTGTGTTAAATGCTCTAAGTTAGAGTAGTTAAGGAGGTGATGAGGAGCGCGCTGGGATTCTGAACTGATTCTCTGGTTAATGCTGCTTTCAGCTCAGCAACCATTCAAAACCAAAAAAAAGAGAACAGCTATTCTCCCTGCTCTCCACACTTTCTCCTCTGTTGCCTTGGTAATGAAAATGCAGCATGACATGCATAGAGTGTAGGAAGGTTTTTCACCTTCGTCTTTAGTTATTATTGTGGAGTGTATTCTGATCGTGCATCTTCTTGAATGGAATGAGGTGTGTCGGTGATGAGGACCGTTACAGCTCGTGCTGAAAGGAAGCACAAGTACTTGGGGGCCCTGGCGAAGCAGCATCTGTTTTTCTGCTTTATTTGAGCATGTCAGGATGGATTTTTAATCAGATACACAGGCAGAGGGAGGGACGTTAGAAATGTATGAAGTTCAAGGGGTGATTAGAGGACAGATGTTTAAATGCCATAGCCGACTGGATGTGAGAAATGGTTAGTTGATTAGTGGATGGTTAAGTGATTGGGTGGATGGGTAAATATGTGATTGAACACCCGGATTGATTTGTGGATAAATATTAGAATAAATAAAGTGGAAAAGTGGATGTATAGGTGGTTGGATGTGGATCAGTGAGTAGATGAACTGGTGAAAATGGATGGGTGATGAATGGTTTAGAGTGGTGGATGGGTACATGGATTAGTTGATGGATAAATATGGTTAGCTGAGTAGGTGGATAAAGAGTAGATGAATGGGAGGCTTATTGGTTGGTTGAATAGGTGGATAAATGGATGCTATATGAATGGGTTAATTGAGTAGGGGATAGGTAGGTGGATGGATAGATGGCCAAGTGGCTTGGTAAATATATGGGTGGATGAAAGGGTGGATTATTGATTGAATGAATAGGTGGATAAACCAGTGGTGGATGGATAAATGGCTGGTTTGGATAGGTGAATAAATAGATGTGATGACTGCGTTAATTGAGTGGTGGATGGGTAGGTGGGTAAGTGGATGAATAGGTGGATAAATGCATGGTTGATGAATGGGCTAATTGAGTGGTGGGTGAATAAATGGCTGGTTTGGAGAGGTGGATAAATGGATGGATAAGTAGGTTAATTGATTGGTGGATGAGTAGATGGATAATTGGATAGCTAAGTGGATGTGTGGATGAATGAGTAGATGAACAGGTGGATAAATTAATGGGTTAGAGTGGTAGATGGTTGGATAAATGGCTGGGTTGAATAGGTGGATTGCTGTTTGGATGGATAGGTGGATAAATGGACGGATGATGAATGGGTTAATTGTTGGGTGGATGCATAGATGGCACATTGGTTGGCGAATGAATGAGTAGATGAATGTGTGGATTGTTGGTTGGATGGATGAATAGGTGGATAAATGGATTCTATGAATCTTTATAAATGGATGGATACATGGTTAGTGGTGAATGTGTATGTATGTAAGTGGATGGGTACAGATGGGTGGATAAATGGTTTAATGGTGTGTGTGTGTGTGTGTGCGCATATAAGTAAAAAGTAAATAAATGGAGTTGAGGTAAATTACTTTGAGCCTCTGTTCTGATGCTGTATCGGTTTTGTTAGTCAGTCAGTGCTCGAGTTCTGTCCTCATACTTATGCTCCTTAACCCTTAGACATTGCAGTGTGGAGCTTCAGACAGAGCTTTTTATAGTATATTATTCTCTAGTGTTATGGCTAGTTGCCCTTAAAGCTTCTCCCTCACGCCGGAGTCAGGAGCCGACCTTCCATCTGTCATTCAGTTTGATTTTACTAAAAACTGATAGAATACATTTCCATGACTTCTGCAAATGAACGTCCCTTCCTATTGATCTCACAGTGCCCATGGCACAGAGGAAGGGGAAAAAAGTGCAGGAGACGTTAGTTCAACCTCAGTACTTTGATCTGATCAGACTCGCGGGCGACTCGTTAACGATGGGTTTCTGATCATTTTGTAGTCATTAGAAGCATAAAAGTGTGTTCATTATTTAGACATGACACTGTCAAAGTGCCGCTTTGTGTTCTATTTAGACTAAATAGAGATTAAGTGATATAAGGGGAGAACTGAAGCTCAGTGCCTGGGTGTACAGTGTGTGGGCACTTTTGTCCATGTAGTGCACATTACAGGGCATTTATGGCATCCCATTCTACATCCATAGGCATTAATGTGGGGTAGATCCCACCTTCCTGCTATAACACCTTCCACACTTTTTGGGGGGACTATGGACAAAAGTACTGGGGTGCCCACACATGGCACATTATAAGGGCATTTATGGCGTCCCATTCTACATCCATAGGCATTAATGTGGGGTAGATCCCACCTTCCTGCTATAACACCTTCCACACTTTTTGGGGGGACTATGGACAAAAGTACTGGGGTGCCCACACATGGCACATTATAAGGGCATTTATGGCGTCCCATTCTACATCCATAGGCATTAATATAGGGCAAATACCCCCTTCCTAGCTTCCACCTTGTGGCAAATGGGACTGAATGAAACCCCTGAATTCAGATTGAGGTGTCCCAATTCTTTTGTCCCAATAGTGTGTTATTTGCCATTTAACTCTGTACTAAAGTATTTACAGCCGAAATCAGTTTATAAGGACATGTTTGTATCCTTTTAACATTAGTCTCAGACTGGCTTTTAGCTAGATAACAATGGATGGACGGAGCATGTTTGGATGAACAGCCGGTTGATTGGCTGGATAGATTGATTTTTGGATTCATGGTTGGATAGCTAGATGGATGGGTAAGTGGATAAATGGATGGATAAGTGGATAAATGGTTGGCTGGGTGGCTAGGTGAGTGAATGGCTGTATGAATGGAAATGTGGAGAAACGGATAAAATTTATTGTATAAAATACAGATGAATAGTTTGGTGCTTAGATGGATGGATGGATGAATGGATAAGTTGGATAGATATGCATGAGATGGAATGTTTTGCATCATGAGTGCTTCTGTCCCCTTTTGATGTTGTTGCAAAACACTTAAGCTCGTATGTACGTGTGTGTGCTCAGGCCATCATGGCTCAGCTGCCGCAGGAACAGAAGGCCAAGATCGCCGAGCAGGTGGCCAGCTTCCAGGAGGAGAAGAGCAAACTGGACGCCGAGGTCTCCAAGTGGGACGATAGCGGCAATGACATCATCGTGCTGGCCAAGCAGATGTGCATGATCATGATGGAGATGACTGACTTCACCAGGTCAGAACACCAACACCAGCAGTTGCTGCCTCATAGCAGCAGAAATAATGCAGCAACAGTATTTAAAGCTTCTAATTTAATTTTGTGGGGACTGTAGATTTGTTTAGATATTTATATAAATGGACACATTTTGAATTATACTTCAGCAATAAATGAATGTTTTCACTTGGTTGTTTAAGATATGGTGAAGCTACAACTACTGCATTTTGCTTCCAATTTGAAGTTTGTTCCTAGTAATTGCTTTTCATTGCAGGACTTAATACATGCATTGACAAAAAAATAAAATTGCCAGATAGAACTCTGGATGGACCGGTCTCAGACCGATATGTAAATTATTACAGGTGTGGTCTGATTAGACACTGGGTCTTACAACGATTGTTAGTGTTTTCCCCCGCTGCCCTATAAAGGGGCTACTTTTGGGTACTTGGTGCTCGACTGGCCTCTGAGACATCTGCACACAGCTGGGCCTGTAGATCCTGCACACTCGTAGGTTGTCATAGCTGGCATTCCAGCTGGTCCCATAAATGCTCGAACCTGACTGTGGTCGGATCCCAAACGAAATCTGGATTGGTCACTAAAGACGAAACGGTTCCAGTCCGTAGCACTCCAGGTTTCTCGTTCATGACACCACTGCAAACCAAGGTGATGCTGGCTGGCTGTCTGTCAATGGCAGGACACCTAATGGGCGCCGTGACGGCAAATGTTTCTGCTAAGCACCTTGCAAATGGTCCGGGCAGAGGCAGGGGTGTGTAGTGAAGGTGCCCCCTGTGTCTGGATGGTGGACAGTGGAACTGCTGCTGCTTGTCAGATCAAATTGGTCCTCTACTGGTGGTCGGTCTAGGCCGACCACCGTGTGCACTCTCATAAAACCACTGCTGACAACACCTAACGGCTAGATCAGAACAGTTTAGATGAAAGGAAAATTCGTGAAAACGTCCATCCTGCTTCTCTCAGTCCAATGATGTGGCCCCTCAAAGTCGACTGGACAAAATGTCGTAGAAGAATATCTAGCAGTCAACGATCTCTGAGGTATACTACCCAAAAGTAGCCTCCGAGATCCTTTCTAGACAGCGTTGAAGCACTTTTGCACCCCCTTGTGGCCCTCTAAGTAGAGAATGTAGTACGGTGTACCTCCAGATCGTACAATTTTGCAGGACTGTGGTAGCCTAGCGGTTAAGGTACTGGACTCTGGACCAGATGATCCAGGGTTCAAATCCCACCTCTGCCAAGCTGCCACTGTTGGGACCTTGAGCAAGGCCCTTAACCCACAATTGCTTGGATTGTAAGATTGTACCCACAGTCGCTCTGGGTAAGGGCGTCTGCTAAATGCTGTAAATGAACGCTAGGCGCACGTGGTAGTGGTACTACGAATAACTCGTTTTCGCTTTCAGGAATGCGATTCTGTTGCTTTGTCCATGCTTAGCGACTCTTCTCCATTCCTCCTCCGGTCCTCCTACATCCCACCCAGTTGAGTTTATTTTGACTCGCGTAGGAGTGTGCATACGCAATCAAACCTCCGTGGTGCGATTTAGTCACGACCTTTTCGCGAACCCGATCTGGCCTAATGAAACGCCTTGGTTTTCCTTCTTCCCAGCTCCATTCATCAGCGGTTGAGGGCTAATTTAAACACAACCGCTCGCCCATGTTTATTCCCAGAGAGACGCTGACCTCTCGGTGCTGCACGATGAGCTGTTTCTCCATCGGTTCCTCAGCTTCTGTGCGCACATTAGACCTGCTCTCTAATGTAAGCACGCTGCTTGTGAACTTCCTTGCAGACGATTTAGTTTCCTTTGTAAGAGTCTGGGGAGTCTCTGCAGCTTTTCTCAAAGTGCTGACACGTTTCCATTTGGTCGCTTGGCGGGCGCCCTTATCGGGAGCGACTTACCACTGATAGGATCTTACAATCCAAGCAAATCGGGAAATGTTGCATTGCTCACAAAACTGACGCACATCCACTTAATGAAGGGGGAAATCTGCCAGTGTGTGAAATCTGCCAAACAAACACACTAAAAATTGAGACATCACTCGTTACTTGAATCAGAGCGCCCGAGTCCTGGGGTGTGTTGGCCATGAACGGCGCCTAATGCGTCTCTTCTAATTAGAAGAAATTAACTTGCTATTAGTGCATAGATAAATCAGGGGTGTGTGTTTGCATTGCTCGCACACTCTTAGACTGTGGCAGGAGAATATGCATTTAGCTGCCAGAGCCAACAGGATGTGCCATTTCTCTGCTGTTTGCTCATGCGGCAGAATTGAAGATGAGGCTTCAGGAATAGTTTAAAGTATTTTTGCCGTACGTTGCGTTATCTTTCACACTTGGTTAGGAACTACAGCTCTGTTTCCAGAGCATTGCTGCTGCGCTGTGTGCGGGCTGTGTTCAGGAGGGAGCCATGGTTTCTTAGTCCCGCTTGTCTCTGGTCAGCTTGAGTGCTGAATCGGTCTTGCTCTCCCTTCCCGCCCTTGTCACGCTCTCTCCCTGCCCACCTGCCTTTGTTGTCTGTTTCATACCAAACTACCCATGTCGCACCACCTCCTTATGCGTCACGCCCTCTCCCGGCCCACCTGCCTGTGTAGCATCCTCTTTCTGCGAACCCCCGTGTCGGGGCTCTCTGCTCACCCTGCGTGTCGAGCCCTCTCCCAGCTCACCCGCACGTGTCACGCCTCTCTCTGCCTACCCACCCATTGCAACCCTCTTTCTCTGTCTGGTGTCCTCTCCCTGCACATCCGCTGGTGTCGCACTCTACCCACCCCCTCATGGCGCACTGTGCTTGTTGTACCCCCTCCATGTCGTGCTCTCTCTGCCTACACTTTTGTCACGTTCTTTCCCTGCTCAACTGCCCAGGCCGTGCCCTTTCCCTATGCCTTGTCCCCTGTCTCTTCCTGCCCATCTGTCGCACCCTCTAGCTGCTCAACCACCCATGTTATGCCCTCTCCATGTTGTCCATCTGTCGCACCTTTTGCCTGCTACCTGCCCACCCCACCCATATTGCATCCTCAACCTCGCCCACCTGCGCATGGTGTTCCCTCTCTTTGCTCAACTGCCTGTCGTGCCTTCTCTCTGACATGCCCTCTGCCCACTTGCCCGTGTCATGCACACTCCCTGACATGCCCACTCCCTGCCCACTCATCCACTGTGCCCTCTTCCCATGTCGCGCCCTCTCCCTCCTCAACCGCCCATGTCACAAACTTTTCCTGCCCAATTTCCCATGTTGTGCCCTCTACCCATGTTGCGCATTCTCCCTGCTCAACCGCCCATGTTGTGCCCTCTACCCATGTCACACCCTCTCCCTGCTCATCCGCCCATGTCACACCCTTTCTCTGCCCAATTTCCCATGTTGTGCCCTCTACCCATGTCGTGCTCTCTCCCTGCTCAACCGCCCATGTTGTGCCCTCTACCCATGTCACACCCTCTCCCTGCTCATTCGCCCATGTCACACCCTCTTTGCCCAACTGCCTATGTTACCCCCTCTACCCATGTTACACCCTCTCCCTGCTCTGCCGCCCATGTCCCACCCTTTCTCTGCCCAACTTCCCATGTTGCACCCTTTACCCATGCCGTGCTTTCTCCCTGCTCAACCTCCCGTCATGCCCTTTCCCTGCTCAACCGCCCATGTTGTGCCCTCAACCCATGTCACACCCTCTCCCTGCTCGTCCGCCCATGTCACACCCTCTCTGCCCAACTGCCGATGTTACCCCCTCTACCCATGCCGTGCTTTCTCCCTGCTCAACCGCCCATCACACCCTCTCCCTGCTCAACTGCCTGTTACACCCTTTCTCTGCCCAACTTCCCATGTTGCACCCTCTACCCATGCCATGCTTTCTCCCTGCTCAACCTCCCGTCATGCCCTTTCCCTGCTCAACCACCCATGTTGGTTGTGCCCTCTACTAAGATCACACCCCCTCCCTGCTCACCTTCCGGTGTCATGCCCTCTACCTATCCGTGTCTCTTGCCACCTGCATGTCGTTCCTTGTATGCCCAAGGCCCCACCTGCGTGGTGCTTCCTCTGCCCACCCGCCTGTCTGCCGCTCGCCCTCCCCACCTTCCTGCGACACCTTTTCTTCTCTTTTGTGTGCATGAAGTAATAAGTTGTATTGTTTCATGCACATACTTCTGAATGCAGACGTGCAGCAGATGGTCAGATTCTTTCGATTACACGTTAGCGCGTCAGCATGTACAATGAATACTTTCCATTATCAGACAGAGAAATGAACAACAAGGATCAAACACATCTGCTTACCCAACAGCACTGTGATGTGGAAAAATGGCAGATCATCTGTGTGTGTGTGTGTGTGTGTGTGTGTGTGTGTGTGTGAGAGATTGATTGAGGATGCCGCCTTCAGAAACGTCCAAAGCAAGATTGAGTTAATGCGGAGATGACCAATTCATTGTGCTTCCCTCACCTTGAGGGTGAAGGTTAATGCAGTGGAGCCAAATTGATTTTTATTTTTATCTGTCAGTAATTCAGACCGGAGACGCACTAGATCATCGAATGAATATATATTCAGATTCTCCTGTCTGTCTAATCTCACTTAATCAGCACGAAGAATACTGCTGCTGATCATCAGAGATTGTAGAGGGTTTGTTTAGATTTGTAGATTCTGACTTGGTATTTTAGTTTGTTCTGCTAATTGCTGAAGATTAGTGTAACGCTTTGAGCCCTTGAAAAAAAAGTGTTTGCAAATTAATTTTTAGGCATTGGGGGTGGGCAATATGACTATCGTATAGTGGTACTGTATGGGTTTCGGATCATATCAAGGGTATCGGTGCTAAAAGAACACAAACTGCATGTTTCATTAACTTCAGCTGATCAGTGAAAGTGATATTTCATTCGTTATGGTGATTATTGGAACTGTATTTAAAACCAAACAATACTTTTTGGCCTATGTGGGTTTGTGTCCCAATACTTTTGGCCACGTATATTAAACCTCATGGGTAATCGAAGCGTTTTCACTAGTGGACTTCTGTCTTCCCACCATTTTTATTGATTTTCTGATTGCTAGAATCCACTTTTACAATGAATCCGATCCTATAGTTCAACGTTGCCGTCGCTACCATTTGTTGGTAAAGCTGTACCGAAGCAGCTGTCTTCACCAATCCTTAGAATGCCTTGTGTGAACACTATCTGGTGCTCTGGTGCTGGACGATGTGGACTGGCCCATTACTGGGACGAAGCAGCAGCTGCGGCTTGGTTTTCTGCGTTTGGCAATTGTCATGTTCTGGAGAATCTCTATGCTGTTAGCATGTTTAAATGGCAGCATTCTGCCACAGATTCCTCCTGTATTTTTTTTCCCTGCGATGTTTAGCTTAGCGACGATGACCAAACAATGTCCCATCGCTCGTTTAAGATCTCATTCATGCGCCACTTAGGAAAGGTGTGTCAAACTTAAAACCGTCACCGGCGGACACGGCCCGTCGAATACAAAGGGACTCCGCAAATGAGGGGATTGTGTAATAACTGTAATGGGCTCAGTGCCAAGCTTGGCATCCAGCTCCAAAGCCAGTGTGTTTCACTAGAGTCCTTAAACCGATCGCGATGACTAAACAGGCCATTTGTCGGCGCCGGTGGAGTGCCAGCATTGTCATGCGGCTCTGCTACAGAAAAGCCTGTTGCCTCCATGCTCTTCCGTTCCAGCCCTGCTTATGAATAAAGCATGACGTCTGGGTGTGTGTCACACGTTTTGGTGCCACCTGTCTGTGCCTGCGACGGTGCCAGCACGGGCGCGCGCACACACTACTCCCATCTGGACTGGGCAGGGGTGGCTATTTCGTGGCAGTGGTACACTCAGATATGGAAATGTGTTAAGAGTTGGAGTTTCTGGTGAAGGCCTTTGCCATGGCACTGAGAGCCTCAGGCGTACTCGCTAACAGCCAGAGCTAAGGGTCTGGAGCTGGGCTTATTGAAGTTTGGGATATTTTAAAGTTTTAGATGACAGCTTGGCAGTCATTTTCTAGTCAGCAGTACAGCAAAATGTGTCCACCTGCTCAGTTTTATAACAAACGACTAGCTCACTGCAGTTAAATTACTCAAGAGGTTTAAAATTGTAAACTGCTAAATTGTAGCTTCAACATGTTAAATAACCAAGTGAAAACATTTTTGTCATTTTTGTCATTTTTGAAGAATAACAATACAAAAAGTAGAATGTGGGTTTGTGTCCCAATACTTTGTCAGGTGTGGGTTTATTGCAGTACTTTTGGCCTCGTGGGTTTGTGTCCCAATACTTTTGCCCTCGTGTGGGTTTGTTTCAGTACTTCTGGGCTTGTAGAGACTTGTCTCTGTACTTTTTTTTTTATTTTTTTTTTTATTCTGTGTACTGTGTGTCTCTGAGGGTTTGCCCCCAATACTTTTGGCCTTGTGTGGGTTTGTGTCCTAATACTTTTGGTCTCATGAGGTCCCAGTTCCTTTGGCCTCATGAGTAGTTGTCCCAGTACTTTTGGCCACATGATGGTTTGTCCCAGTACTTTTTGGCCACATGACGGTTTGTCTCAATACTTTTGGCCTTGTGAGTTTGTGTCCTAATACTTTTGGTCTCGAGGGTTTGTCCTAGTTCCTTTGGCCTTGTGAGTAGTTGTCCCAGTAGTTTTGGCCACATGAGGGTTTGCCCCAGTACTTTTGGCCTTGTGGGTTTGTGTCCTAATACTTTTGGTCTCGAGGGTTTGTCCTAGTTCCTTTGGCCTCATGAGTAGTTGTCCCAGTACTTTTGGCCACATGAGGGTTTGTGTCCCAGTACTTTTGGCCACACATGGGGTTGGTTCCCAATACTTTTGGCCTTGTGAGTTTGTGTTCCTAATACTTTTGGTCTCGAAGGGGTTGTCCTAGTCACCTTTGGCCTTGTGAGTAGTGTGTCCCAGTAGTTTTGGCCCACATGAGGGTTTTGCCCCAGTACTTTTGCCCTTGTGGGTTTGTGTTCCTAATACTTTTGGTCTCGAGGGTTTGTCCTAGTTCTTTGGCCCTCATGAGTAGTTGTCCCAGTACTTTTGGCCACATGAGGGTTTGTGTCCCAGTACTTTTGGCCACATGAGGGTTTGTGTCCCCCAGTACTTTTGGCCACATGAGGGTTTGTGTCCCAGTACTTTGGGCCACACGAGGGTTTGTGTCCCAGTACTTTTTGGCCACACGAGGGTTTGTGTCCCAGTACTTTTGGCCACATGGTGGTTTGTGTCCCAGTACTTTTTGGCCACATGGGGGTTTGTGTCCCAGTACTTTTGGCCACACGGGGGTTTGTTGTCCCAGTACTTTTGGCCACAAGGGGGTTGGTGTGTCCCAGTACTTTTGGCCACACGGGGGTTTGTGGGTCCCAGTACTTTTGGCCACGAAGCGAGGGTTTGTGTTCCCAGTACTTTTGGCCACACCGAGGGTTTGTGTCCCAGTACTTTTGGCCACACGAGGGTTGTGTGTCCCAGTTACTTTTGGCCACACGAGGGTTTTGTGTCCCAGTACTTTTGGCCACACGGGGGGGTTGTGTGTCCCAGTACTTTTGGCCACATGGGGGTTTGGGTTGTCCCAGTTACTTTTGGCCACATGGGGGTTGTGTCCAGTACTTTTGCCACATGGGGGTTTGTGTCCCAGTAACTATTTGGCCACATGGGGGTTTGTGTCCCAGTACTTTTGGCCACATGGGGGTTTGTGTCCCAGTACTTTTGGCCACATGGGGGTTTGTGTCCCAGTACTTTTTGGCCACATGGGGGTTTGTGTCCCAGTACATTTGGCCACATGGGGGTTTGTGTCCCAGTACTTTTAGCCTCTTGTCAAGCATGGGGTGACAGAGGCAAGGGAAAACCTCCTTAAACCTTATAAGGAAGAAACTGGGAGAACCAAGACTCTGCTGTGGCACGAGGGGGATCTACATAACATTAAGCTGGTGCTTTTGTTACAGCTGAATATTACAGATGATATAACCGGGGGTCCCCAGGCTTCTAAGGATTTTATTCGATAGGATTTAATGATATTATGCCATATGGGAAGCATGTGCCCATATAAAGTGGCATGTTACGGTGCAGTGACTCAGGGCTTGATACCCATAGGCTCTGTGCCAGCTGTCAGATTTAGTAAGTGAAAGACGCAAACGTGTACGCTAGTTAAAATGACGTTAAAACAGCCGTGATTATGGAGCCTGGCTTCATGAGTGCAGTTTGGCCGCGTTTTAAGCTAGACGGAGGATTACTGTTCATATGGCTTGAGCCACGGGGCTGGGTTTCTCTTCTGTTCACAATGTGGTTTGTTTCCTCCGCGATCCTCGCAAGGCTCCGGGAACACACTCGTATGGGCTTTAGAACGAGCGAGGAAACCCATTTCCATCTGTCGCTGGCTGTGTTTTTTTTGTTTTTAGCTTAGCCTGAGCTGTCCGGGTTGTGCCACTGTGCCAAATGTGCCCCGTGCTCAATCGTGGAGGGTTCGGGCGCCTGTCAAACGTCTTGGCAGCTCGCTTCCGTGGCACTAAAGGGGGCGGACCTAATCAATCAGAAATGCAGAGCTGGGCAGTGACCCAGGACATAAACAAGAGCGCTCAGGAATGGGTGGGAGTGACTCGGAGAACATGCCATCTGGCTCAGAGGGAAACAGGCTGTGTCTTACTCTCATAACGCATTCTCCATCTCAATCTTGTTCCCTTCAGTCCCACGGAACAAAGTGACCTGACGCACTGGTACCCTTTAAATGCAGACCAATTGGCAGACCTTAAGTGTTTGTCCAATACCTTTGGTCTCATATGTTTGTATCCTCGTACTTTTGGCCTCGTGCAGATTTGTCCCAGTACTTTTGAACTTGTGCAGGTTTGTGTCCCAATACTTTTGGTTTTGTATTGGTTTATCCCAATGCTTTTGGCCTCGTGGGTTAGTGTCTTGGGTCTTTTGGCCCCATGCAGTTTGTGTCCCAATACTTTTGGCCTCATGCGGGTTTGTGTCCCAGTAGACCAACTGGCCTGGCTAGATGTTGTTTTGGACAGAATGTGGCAGATTTGCTCCCAGTAGGCACTAATGGTCTTCCTCACAGTGCCAACATGTCCATCGCACCGAGCAGTCATTGGTTACGCAGTGATGAACACGTCTGTGCGTGTGTGTTTCTCAGGGGTAAAGGGCCGCTGAAGAACACCTCGGACGTCATCAGTGCCGCCAAGAAGATCGCAGAGGCCGGATCCAGGATGGACAAGCTGGGACGTACCATCGCCGACCAAGTGAGTCTGTAGTTCCTCTCTCCTAGCATATAAACCAAGCTAAAGGTTTCCCCGATTTATCCCTCGTACCCGTGTTCAGGAGCACAGCGGGTATGTCGGTGCAGGTTATCGGCATGGCACAGTCGGGCTTGTGCGCATCGGCAGACGCTCCTGGCAGGGTGTAGAGCATTATAGACACACGATTGAACATAATGCCTTAATACGGCACATTCCGGCTACTTTGAGCGCCCATAAAGCATTTTGCTACACCACCTTCTGATTTATTCATGGCGCCTGCTTGGCATCACGCGCAGTTGGCAGCGGTGACTTGGTAGAGAATTTCAGTCACACACCAGCTTCCTGGTCTTTGAAAGCAAATGTATGGAAAAGATTATCTCTGTCAGATCAGGATAATCCTGCCTTTTGGTTGCTGTGTGAGTTTATGACCGAAGTTCTCTAAAACTTGGAAGAGAAGCTTCACGAAGGCCGGCCACCAATTAACGTCATGTAGCAGTTTTTAAAACCTGTTTTAATATTCCAATCACAGTCTGATTTCTGATTATTCAAGTGGTCATGTGTGCAGCATACTCCGATCTAGGAATCAGATTAAGAAATCCCATAAAGCTTTTCGTTTTGCCTCTTATCAGTTGATTGAGTTGTCTTGGGGGATCTGGCAACCCTGGAATTAAACACGCCACAGAATTAAAGGCAGTGAAATGGCTAGCGAACACTTTGTGCAGACTGACATGCAGTATATTCTCAAAAGTGAAGAATTTGATTGTTTTAATATTAAAGTTTGAAGTTTACGTCACATCTTTGTGAGATTATTGGCTGGCTGTAAAGCAGAAATCCATTTATTACCAGAGTCGTGTAAACCCGGAGGTTTGTCATCATCTGATTACTCAAGTGTATTGGACAGATTACTGGCAACCTGTTTCTCTGCAGTTTTGGGTCTTGTTTTTGCCTAGATGTCTGTAGGCCTCATATGTACACACACAGTGGTGTGAAAGTGTTTCGGAACATCAAACCAATTTAAATTGGTCAAAGACAACACAACCTTTGGCCACTCATCTCTGCAGAATTGTTGTAATTCAGCCCCACTGGAGGGTTTTCCAGCAGGAACGGCCTTTTTAAGGTCATGCCACAGCATCTCAGGAGGTTCCAGGTCAGGACTTTGGCTAGGCCACTCAAGTCTTCATTTTGTTTTTCTTCAGCCATTCAGAGCTGGACTTGCTGCTGTGTTTTGGATCATTGTCCTGCTGTAGAACCCAAGTTCGTTTCAGCTTGAAGTCACCAACAGTTGGCTGGACATTCTCCTTCAGGATTTTTTGGTAGACAGCAGAATTCATAGTTCCATTTATCACAGCAAGTCTTCCAGGTCCTGAAGCAGCAAAACAGCCCCAGACCATTCACACTACCACCGCCATACTTTACTGTTGCTATAATGTTCTGTTTCTGAAATGATGTGTTACTTTTACACCAGATGTAATGGGACACACCTTCCAAAGAGTTCAACTTTTGTCTTGTCAGTCCACAGAATTATTTTCCCAAAAGTCTGGGGATCATCAAGATGTGTTCTGGAAAAACTGAGACGAGCTTTAATGTTCTTTTTGCTCAGGACTGGTTTTTGTTTTGGAACTCTGCCATGCAGGCCATTTTTGCCCAGTCTCTTTCTTATGGTGGAGGCATGAACACTGACCTTAACTGAGGCAAGTGAGTCCTGCAGTTCTTTGGATGTTGTTGTGGGGTCTTTTGTGACCTCTTGGATGGGTCGTCGCTGAGCTCTTGGGGTAATTTTGGTCGGCAGGCAACTATTGGGAAGGTTCACCACTGTTCTATGTCTACACCATTTGTGGATAATGGCTCTCACTGTGGTTCGCTGGAGTCCCAAAGCTTTAGAAATGGCTTTATAACCCTTTCCAGACTGATAGATCTCAATTACTTTCTTTCTCAATTGTTCCTGAGCTTCTTTGGATCTCGGCATGATGTGTAGCTTTTAAGGATCTTTTGGTGTCCTTCACTTTGTCAGGCAGGTCCTATTTAAGTGATGTCCTGATTGAGAACAGGTGTGGCAATAATCAGGCCTGGGTGTGGCTAGAGACAGTGAACTCAGGTGTGATGAACCATAGTTATGTTTTAACAAGGGGGGGCAATCACTTTTTCACACCACTGTTTGTGTGTATGTACAGTGCCCTCCATAATTATTGGCACCCCTGGTTATGATGTGTTCCTTAGCTTCTAATAAATTGAGTTTTTATTGTGGAAACATACTCTTACACTGAAAATTGTAGAAAAATGTAACCTTTAACTCAAGTGAAGTTTAAGGGGGAAAATAAAATCCCTGCCTAAGAAATAATTATTTCTTCAAAAATCAGCTGTTCCACAATTATTGGCACCCCTAACAATTCTTAGGAAATAAATGTAATTAAAGAATTTCTGTCACTTCTACAGTAGTTTACGAAGTTAATCAGAGTATGTAGGAACATTTAATTAGCAATTCACAACTTCCTGTTTCCCTGGGGTATAATTATGACGTGACACAGAGGCCATTTCTCTTCAACATGGGAAAGACAAAGGAACATAGCATTCAAGTAAGGCAGATGTGTGTTGACCTTCACAAGTCAGGCAATGGCTACAAGAAAGAGCTTTTTGGCAACAAATGCTGTAAGTGGGTCTGGTGTAACACAAGAGCTGAGTATGCAGAAAAGCACCTCATGCCCACTTTGAAATACGGGGGAGGATCAGTGATGCTGTGGGCCTGCTTCTCTTCCAAAGGCCCAGGGAACCATGTTGGGGTGCATGGCATCATGAATGCTTTGAAATACCAGGACATTTTAAAACAAACTCTGGTGTCTTCTGCCCAAAAGCTGAGGATGGGTCGTCACTGGGTCTTTCAGCAAGATAATGACCCTAAACATATGGCAAGATCTACACAGGAATGGTTGACCACACACAGAATCAAGCTCCTCCCATGGCCATCTCAGTCCCCAGACCTCAACCCCATTGAAAACGTGGGGTGAGCTGAAGAGGAGAGTGCAGAGGAGAGGACCCAGGTCGCTGGATGATTTGGAGAGATTGTGCAAAGAGGAATGGTCGAAGATCCCTCTTTCTGTGTTCACCCATCTTGTGAAACATTATAGGAGAAGATGCTGTTTTGTTGGCAAAAGGGGGTTGTGCAAAGTATTAACATCAGGCACACATTATTTGATGTTAAACAATTATGTCTTAATGTGAGATTTTTTTCCTACTGAATAAATGCACTTGAGTTAAAGGTTGGATTTTACTCTTCTTTTATTTATTTATTTTATTTTTTATTTTTTTTCCCATCGTGGTCCTATATTATTTAGAAGAAAACTCAATTTATTAGAAGCTAAAGAACACATCTTAACCAGGGTTGCCAATAATTATGGAGGGCACTGTAGATGTATTCCACTCTGTGATGGCGTTAAAGCTTGATCAGATTGACAGCATGTACCTGTACATTCACGTCTGCTTCTAGAACCACCCACAGACCAGTCTGCACACAATTACCATGCTGTACTCATACACGAATGAGCATCTGTGTTATAAATACATATGCATGGACTTTCCATAAATGCATCACACACTGATACGCGCTCACACCAAAGTGACGTACTCGGCGTATTTACAAACCTCCACACTTACCCGTACATGCAGACACAGCCTAACCTACAGCACTGTGCAAAAGTATTGGGCCACCGTTGGATTTGCTGTTTTAGCAATGACGACTGGACCGAAAACTCTGATTCATCACTCCATAATCATTTTTTCCATTCCAGTTTTGGCCTTTTCACCCTGTTCCCTTTTCTGGAAAAAGTTTTCTTGGCTGCATTTTATTTTTCATTCCTTTTGAAATCACATGATTAATTTGTGTATTTTTTTCATTGCCTTGGGTTTCTTGAAAGGCGCTTATAAATAATGTATAGTAGTTATTAGAAGAGGGGTATGGGTTATAAACCTGTAATATAATGGTGGCCAAATATTTTTGCACAGTGCTGTAGGTGCATAGATGAAACTACTAGTCTTGCAGAAGTGCTCTCGACTGAACCTCACCACTGGCCAGCCTATTGCTAGCACATTGATTCCTCTTACCTGTCCCACATTTTATTTCAGGTCAGGGCTTATTTCTATAGCACTTTTGATAATGGAGCATTGTTTCAAAGCTTATCTATGGTCAGAGAGATATATAAAATAAGAAACCTTGGGAGGACCAAGACTCAAAGGGTCCCAACCTCCTTGTTCTATTCAAGAATTAATCACATCCTCTGCTATTTAAACCTCTTGTTCGTTTGTGCCTGTGTTCCTTACGCTCAGTTCATCTGCGTTCGTCTCTGCACTCTCGGCTTGACCTTCATAGTCTGTTTTCTGGATAAAAATGTGTTCTTGTTTTCTCTTTCAGCCAAAAAACCCAAAATACAACTTTGAATGCAATTTAGTTTGCAAAATACGGCTTTAATTGTAGTCCATGTACTACCCTGTTTGTCATTGAACGCTCTTCGTAGGCACGCACATTCAGTTTTGATTTTATTTACTGGTATTATACTAAGCTGTGCAGCCGTACTGAGACCGGTCTTATTTTCAGAGCAGCTCTGGATATTGACAATGCGATTAAAAAAACAGAATTAAATCCGACGGCAGAACATTAGACGAGGGAATATTAACAAAAGGCCATCCAGTCTAATCGGAAAAAACATGCAGCGAGTCATTCAAACGAGAATCCACTCTATATAAAACATTCCTAGAAGTGATCTGGAGCTTATTCTCATCTAGACGGATCGTTTGAGACTCTCAACGCATTCCCCATTAGATTTATGTTTTTTCTTAAACGCTTCCAGAACGAGCCTCAGGTCTTCTCGCAGTGCGAATTTAAGCCGCGGTGTGACTATAGATGCTAATTAGGCATGCAGCGAAACATCTGCAGCGCGCCTTCATGCGCACACCTTCGGCTAATCTGGCATAACGAGCAGGCCTCATGCACGCGCGCCTCCGTGTCAGACTTCCCCCGCTCGCAGCGGGACGGTGGAGCCGCGCAGTATAGCGGCTCGTCCTGCTTATTCGGTAGAGCGAGCACGGTGATATCCTCCGATTTAAACAGATGGGGTACTGCGCCCATGGGTGTGCGAGAGAGACGGCGCAGATGCCGCCTGGATTTTCGGCGTGCCGGGCGAGCCAGGTGTTTGGGAATGGCTGTGTGGGTAGTAAGACAGCCCAGGTGTGGGATGCTGAATGATGCACTGTAGGGCATGTTGCATTCGGGTGGTTCAGGGATGGTGTCTGCTTGCCTTTTCTAGAGGATCACCAAATCCGTGGTAAGTCTTTGCAACGCAGGCGCCAGAGTTACACGTGCTCTTTTTCACATGCATGCTTCGTTTCTCTGGTGAAATGTTGCGCTGTCACACAAGACAGTTTCTTAAATATGTGCGGTGGATGTATTAGTGAGCAGATTTTACCCTGTCTGCTTTTTCTTTCTTTAATTTCCCTTCTCTTAATGTGTCACGGAGGTTCCGTCATGTCTTTTTCACATTGTCAATAAAAAAAAAATAAATAAAAAAAACATGATTGAGGATGAGTGCAGGAAGCTCTAGTTTGTGTTTTTGTGGGCGTGAACAGATTAGAATGCTCTTAGATGAACAAGAAAACAGGTCCATCCAGTCACTGTGAGCTTTATCACCATCATTCTCCAGAACTTGTCTTTAATATCCATTTTTAGAAGCAGCCTGTTGCTCATCCTATAAGCTCTTGAGCTGTTCTGCCCGGCAACAAGCTCTGATTGGTCAGCCTGATTTTAACAATGCAGAAATTAGAACAGAATTAAACATTTTACGCAGTGTCGCAGCCCATCAGTTTCGTGAAGGCCGGTGTTAATACAGTTGGGCAAAAGTATTTAGTCAGCCACTGATTGTGCAAGTTCTCCTACTTATAAAGATGAGAGAGGTCTGTAATTTTCATCATAGCTACACTTCAACTACGAGAAACAAAATGAGGAAAAAAATCCAGGAAGTCACATTGTAGGATTTTTAAAGAATTTAATGTGCGTGTACTTTTACAAAACGTGACTCTTTGTTTTTTGTTTTTTTTTAGTCTGTAAAAATCAAACTCGTGCGAAAAGGTCTTTAGTAATAGATCCTGTTTGCGCTTTTTTGGGGATTCTTTCCCCTGTGGGATCTGGCAACCCTGGTGTTTGTGTAACTGCTGGTCATGTCCTGGCTTGCTCATTGGCCCCCTTTTGTTTTGGTGTTTAGGAACTTTTTTTGGTCCAAGTTCCTCATGTTTCTGTGGATGAACTTCCTGGATGCAGAAATTAGAACAGTCCGTCAGTTTTGGACTCTCTCCCTCTACGTAGAATTCGGGCTGTGTAAAAAGGCCTTAAAATAGTAAAAAAAAAAAAAAAAATTCAATATGTAGATCGGTGTTGATATTAAATCCAGGCCTGCGCCATGTAATGACACTTTTGTAAATATAAAGGGTATTTTCACAAGAAAACTGCGTGGAAACGGTGTTAATGCCTCTCTGTTCAGTCTGCCTTCACTAACTGTTATTCGGTCAAAAATGCCAGTTATTTCCCTTAATAAACACCTAATAAAAAGTGTTGTCTGTGGCAGGCATTTCAGTGCTTCTGTAGTTTAGTGTCCTTCTACCTTTGTAATAAGCACCATTGCTTGTAGCAGACTCCTGAATGCCAGAGGAACAAATCACATCCACTCGGTGATGAATGATAATCGTTATGCGAAAAGAAGAAATCAATTTCTCACTTTGCTCCATTTGCTTCTCCCACACAGCCGAGGCTCACTTCTCGACTCGACTAGCCCGTCTCTGCCCCCCTCGCTTCTTTCGGTCTGTATAAAGCCACACCTGTTGCACACGGCTTGCGGATGCAGTCTCTGCGTTCTGGGGGTGTAGTAAATGACGGCAGCAGCGGTGTGAAGGTGTGACGTGTAGGATTTAGGTCGGCAGCGTGCGAAAGGTCTGCACTGCAGTTTATAAACAATTTATGAGTTCCGCTCGGCGGCGTCTGTAAATCGGCGCCAACGCGCTGCCAAACTACTAATGCGGCGTAATTGAGATTTACTATGTAAATGCGGGGGGCCACCAGGCTCCGGCCCATAAATAATTCCCTCCTGCAGCACGGGGCACCGGCTCATAGCAATGCAATCAGCGTTCAGTCACCGGAGGTCGACCAGCTGCTGCTCGGGTGCCGTTTGAGTGGCTGACCTTGGGCTGTAACGGAGATCGTGTGTTATGCAGGAGCAGCTCTGCTCACGCACTAGCTGTGCTCGGTTACATGTCTGTGAGGGGAATACAGGGGGGTGGGATGTGTCGAGGGGAATAATTATCACACCACGGGTTTTATCTGTGACTGCAGAGTCTCCTTCATTGACTGTTTGCTAGGGGTGTAAGGATTTACTCTCCTCACAATACCGAGTACACCATTATTGATTTTGTTTGATTTAAAAAAAAAAAAAAAGACATTCCTTTTTTTATTTCTGTAGTGTAAACGTGGACATCTTGTATAAGGTTTTTAAAAATAAAACTTTAGAAAAATGACTAGAAACATTAGGTATAAAATTGTAAACAAAATGCCCCATTCCGTCAGTGCAATACCCCTGTACAATCTCTTCAGTATTTTTTATTCTGTCACTGCAATACTAAAGTCTTAACACATTTATCTTGGTGTAGCTTCACCATATATTAAATAACCAGTGGAAAACATTTTATTTTTGAAGAATGGTTCAAAATGTGTACTTGGATAAATTGTGTAATGGCTATTTAATATAATTTTATAACCGTTTAAACAAAAACTTCCCTGCAATTAAAACAAACTATGGGAGCGAATGTCTTATATTCAGTATTTATTTTTTTTATTCTGTCACTGAATACTAAAGTCTTTATCTTGTGCACTTATCTTACTGTAGCTTCACCATATATTAAATAACCGGCAGACAACATTTTTATTTTTGATGAATAAAGATTCAATAGTGTACTTGTATTAATTTAATAATTGTATATATTGATTTAAACAAAAAGAAACTACTTTCCCTACAATTAAAATAAACTATAGGAGCCAGCTGGTGTTCTAAAATGGAATTGCATTAGATGGGGAAAAATCAAGGATTTATTGTCCAGTTGGACAAAGATGCATTGTCCTTCCCAAGGATGGACATCATCCCATTTTTGCGATGTATGCAGTTACACCCCTACTGTGTACAGATCATACACCCTCCAGTTAAATGTATTTATGATATTAAATGATGCAATATTAGGGAGTTTTTCCTTGCCGCTGTTGCCACTGGCTTGATTAAGAGGATCGGCCCCGGAGCTATGAATAGCTGCCTTGTTAAAACACCTGCTTCGAAAAGCACTGTTCAAATGTGAACTGTGGTAGCCTAGAGGTTAAGGTACTGGACTATGGACCAGAAGGGCCAGGGTTCAAATCCCACCTCTGCCAAGCTGCAACTGTTGGGTCCTTGAGCAAGACCCTTAACCCACAATTGCTTGGACTGTAAAACCGTATCAGTTGCAAGTCGCTCTGGATAAGGGTGTCTGCTAAATGCTGTAAATGTAAATAAATTTCTCTAATCTGTGGAGTGCCAAGTAGTTTGAGTTTAGATTGGACCATGTCAGTTGTTTGAGCTCTTGGGGCCTAGCTGTTTTAGAGAAACTAGTTTGGGTGTGGGCACCTCTCAGATGGATGTTGCTGGGCACTTCGAATCCTTAATGTAGTCCTAATTGAAGTTCCACTGATACTGTTACGCTCAAACTGCCCAATAGCACCTTCATGCTCTGCCTAGACTTGTACACTCTCAGTTCAAGACAAACGCTGGACAGCAGAGGCTTTGTTGTGCGGTGACACATTGTTCCTACTTGAGCTGTAACTTGTCGCGATGTGCCGAAACAGGCTGTTATTACTGACAGTCGGCATTTTCAGCCTTGCCTCTTGGCTTGGGGGGGGGGGGGGGAAATGTGGACATGTCAGTGATGCGTGTTCCACACATTTCTGGTGGAAAACCAAAAACCTTTACAGAGGTGGCGATGAGTGCGCGTCTGCCCGTGCCACAGTCGTGAAGCTTTCCGCGTCTCAGTCTTAATGAGAGTAGGCTTGCGTTCGGGGGACGGCGTTACTGCTGCCACAAGGTAGATCAGCAGTTTATTAATAGCAAGTCTGGCTCGAGTTATACTGCCACCGGAATCATCTCATACGGTTAACGTGCCAGAGTTGCCGTGATGGGGTTACTGGTGTTGGAGCTCAAGTAGATACCTCTGCTGAGTTGTCAGGATGAAGTGACTTCAGTGGAAAGGAAAGATCACCATTATGGAGACTGTTGAACTGAATGATCAAGTGTGGGCTTTTGAGTCAGATGTTGTGCATGAAGTCCAGTCTGTGCAAAGTCACTATAATAAGTCTGTTCACTCCATCGGGCAGTTATTTCCAGACCAGACTCCTATCTCTGTGAATGGGGAGAGACCGATGTATCCGAAATTGAAAGAGAAATTAATGCTTGAAGTGCACATTTAGAATCGCTGGTGTAATCTGACGAAAATGATATAACGTACTCG
The DNA here is from genome assembly GCA_025084515.1 of Ancistrus triradiatus. Lineage (NCBI taxonomy): Eukaryota > Metazoa > Chordata > Actinopteri > Siluriformes > Loricariidae > Ancistrus > Ancistrus triradiatus. The sequence goes on from JAJAGP010001270.1 coordinate 178,367, forward strand.
CGTTGTTTGGTTCAAATAAGTTATTCTGGCTCCTGCGCATGCACATCCCGCCACTACAAAGGGGCCGAGACTTGCCGCACACACTGACATTTACTAATGCCGATTGGTTCATTCTACTGAAAGGGCGGAGCTTCTGTACTACAGTCCCATTAAAATCTCAACCAGTGCCCAGTCTCCTCCTCATATAACATCTCTGCTAACAGACAGGGGCTGTACATCATCCGGAGTCACAAGGTTAAAGTAGGATTAAATCGCCACCTACTGACAGTCTAGCGGGGGAGAATTTCATTACTGGCAGGACATTTGTCACATGTTAAGCTTGGCGAGGGCGAGAGGCGAGGTTTGGTGGCTTTCTGAGGTGCAGTCCATGCTTGGTGGGCTTGCAGGGCGCTCCGATTGACAGGTGCCCTATCCGAGCGGCGCTGTGACATGAATTCTGGGGTCAACACAGTAACTGCGGTTTGAATTGCAACCTACTTGCCATGAGCAGGTTTTCAATCCACCAAGTTTTTGCGAATTATGATTTTGAAATGCGCAAAGCAAAACCTAGATGGAAAAAGTCCAAAATAAAAAATAAAAAAAACCACCCAAATGTCACAGTTTTCCGCTAGGACGAGATGGGAAAGTCAGAATACTGCGGGAAAAGGTGATGGAAAAGGGTTTTCCGAGGAAAGGTGTATCAAGCAGTGATTGCCGGATCAAGTCACATGATTTTGCTCCACCTGATCAGACCAAAAACAAAATTGTAAATGGCTGTAAAGATGATTCCACTCAAGACAGTGAACTTCCTCCGTTCTTGTTCGTCTTGATGCCGCCCCTATTCATGCTAGCCTACGTCATGTCATTATTTCCTGCTAAAATTTCGTAAAGCATTTGCGAATCGTTTGAGTGGAAACCCAGCACTGGCAGAAGGGTCCAAGACTGACCCGTTACACCAGCCTATGCCCCAGTCTGTCAGATTAAACAGTATCATGTGGTAGCTCCGGTTCCTCCTCTCTTACTGACTGGAGAGGGTAATTGGCCGAACTAAATGCTCAGGGATTATCGCCCTGTTCCAAATGCCCCCTGATTGATTTTCATGGAGCGCGATCGCTTTATGTTCAGAGGTTTGAGAGTGCCGCCTGGTCATTTATGTGCAGTTTTATTAGCCATGTATACATTCGCTCCTTATACCCCCTGGAACATGTGCGTTCTGTCCACAGCAGCAACTACTGATAAAGCACACGGATTTGTTTGATCAAATATCAATGTGCACTTTGACTGGCATGCTGCTTGTGTATTGTAAATACAAACTGTTACTTCAGCATGACTGTTGTCTGGAGTGTTGTATTTGAAATGTAATCTCGAGCCTGATGGCAGAATCTAGATTTGTAATGAAAGGTCGACATGCTGTTTCTACACGCGTACAAACACACACAAGCCCGTTTCCCCTCCATTCAACCACAGTTCATTACTCCCACACACACACACACACACACACACACACACACACACACACAGTCAGGAGATGAGTTTTTGCTGACTGTCTCGCTTTGACTCGCTATGAAAAGGATTCTGGCTCGACTCCAAACATGGACAGCTCTGTAATATCTGATATGGACCCTACATGAGAAAAGTAGCATAGTGGAGTTTGGGTTTATTCATAGATTATTCGTAATTACTTTATCTCACAAAATGGAGACGATTATTTATAATCTGCTTGTTGGCTGAGACTTTCCTCTAAGACTGACTATATATACATACATGCATGCATACACACACAATGGTGCTTAAGTTTGTGAACATTTTTAGAATTGTCTATTTCTGCATAAATATGACCTAAAACATCATCAGATTTCCACACACATCCTAAAAGCAGCTAAAGAGAAAGCAAATGAGACAAAAATATTATACTTGGTCATTTATTTATTGAGGAAAATGATCCAATATTACCTATTAGTGAGTGGCAAAAGTATGTGACCCTCTAGGATTAGCAGTTAATTTGAAGGTGAAATTAGTCAGGTGTTTTCAATCAATGTTATGCCAATCAGGTGTGAGTGGGCACCCTGTTTTATTTAAAGAACAGGGATCTATCAAAGTCTGCTCTTCACAACACATGTTTGCGGAAGTGTATCATGGTACGAACAAAGGAGATTTCTGAGGACCTCAGAACGAGTTGTTGATGCTCATTAGTCAAAAGGTTACAAAACCATCTCTAAAGAGTTTGGACTCCACTAATCCAGTCAGACAGATTGTGTACAAATGGAGGAAATTCCAGACCATTGTTACCCTCCCCAGGAGTGGTTGACCAACAAAGATCACTCCAAGAGCAAGGCGTGTAATAGTTGGCGAGGTCACAAAGGACACCAGGGTAACTTCTAAGCACCTGAAGGCCTCTCTCACATTGGCTAATGTTAATGTTCATGAGTCCACCATCAGAAGAACACTGAACAACAATGGTGTGCATGGCAGGGCTGCGAGGAGAAAGCCACTGCTCTCCAAAAAGAACATTGCTGCTCGTCTGCAGTTTGCTAAAGATCACGTGACGAGCCAGAAGGCTACTGGAAGAATGTTTTTTTGTGGACGGATGAGACCAAAATAGAACTTTTTTATTTAAAAGAAAGCGTTATGTTTTGGAGAAAGGAAAACAACTGCATTCCAGCATAAGAACCTTATCCCATCTGTGAAACATGGGGTGGTGGTAGTATCATGGTTTGGGCCTGTCTTGCTGCATCTGGGCAGGACGGCTTGCCATCATTGCTGGAACAATGAAATTCTGAATAATCAGAGAATACTAAAGGAAAAAATATCAGGACATCTGTCCATGAACTGAAAATCTCAAGAGAAGGTGGGTCATGCAGCAAAGACCAACGACCCTAAGCAACACAAGCTGTTCTACCTAAAGAATGGTTAAAGAAGAATAAAGTTCATGTTTTGGAATGGCCAAGTCAAAGTCCTGACCTTATACAATGGAAATGTTTGTGGAAGGACCTGAGTGAGCAGCTAATGTGAGGAAAAAAACCCACCAACATCCCAGAGCTGAAGCTGTTCTGTACGGAGGAATGGGCTAAAATTGCCTCTCAAGCCCCGGTGTGTGCAGGACTGATCAACAGCTACAGGAAACGTTTTAGCTGCAGTTATTGCTGCCACAGGGGGGGGTCACACCAGGCTACTGAAAGCAAAGGGTCAACATACTTTTGCCACTCACTAATATGTAATATTGGATCATTTTCCTCAATAAATAAATGACGCAAGTATAATATTTTTGTCTCATTTGTTTAACTGGGTTCTCTTTATCTACTTTTAGGACTTGTGTGAAAATCTGATGATGTTTTAGGTCATATTTATGCAGAAATATAGAAAATTCTAAAGGGTTCACAAACTTTCAAGCTCCTGCATCTGTGTGTTCCTGTTGATTTAGGAAATTGGGTAAGTGGTATACATGTTATGAGTAATCTGATTTCTGGAGTAAAATCCAGGCGTCTTTATAGGATTTTTTAAAATCTGATTTCTAGATCGGTGTATACTGTATACATGACTTGAATAATCGGCTAACTGCAGAAATCGGACTGTGATCAGATTAAGTGCATGTAAACACTCATTGCAAAGATGATCTAGATAAATGGGAGGTTACCAGAGCTCAGTTTCAAGTGTCATTGCAAGGTGTCTGAATACTTATGTCCATGCGAAATTTTAGTTTTTCCTTTTTAAGAAAGCTGAAAAAAACATTTTCACTTTCTCGTTATGGGGTATTGAGTGCAGATTGGAGTACTTTTTTATTATTTTAGAACAAGGCCTCAACATAATCTGGTAAAAGTGAAAGGGTCTGAAGACTTTCCGAATGCCGAATTGTTGTCCTGTTGATATATCTTTAACTGGATGCAAATTCGAGCTTGATTGGCATTTTCTCTCATCACTCTGTGTTAAAAGGTCAGAGTTTTGCCCCTTAGCCATTAACGCTGCAGTTCAGCAAGTCGTGTGGCATTTACAGCACTGAGCTCTGACCTTCCCACTTATTTCTTGCAGGAGGATTTTTTTTTTTTGTAATGCCAAGGTTGCAAAGCATTTCTTTCCTTTTTCATTTGGAGGTAGGAGGCACCTGTCACATCTTTCTCAACGGGGCCATTTTTGGATCGTGGACGACTTTGCTGTAAGATTTTTATGCTGAGCTGTTCGGAGAGGGAAGTCATGTGCGGTGATGAATATTGTGTGAAAGCCCGAAGCTTTGCTTTTCTGCACAGAACCTTCACGTCTTTGTGGACGGGAGTTAGTCATGCAGGAAATGTCCAGGGTAGAGTTAAACAAAACAAAATCTCTTGAGCGTGGAAGGTGATGGACAAAACCACCCAAGTTGTGGATTGAGGAAGGAAAATGACTTGACTTTTAAATTCATTAGGTATAGTCACTGTTCCTGGTTCATATTAAACCTGGCGTTTAATTCTGAATTGTGTGTCGGGCTGCTGATTAGAGTTTGGGCTGTGTACGTGATTAGGAGAGGCAGATCGATCCTTGTGCAGAGCCTCTGCTGCAGATCGTTCAAGCTGTGATTAGCTAAAGTGAATCTAGCTTTGCGAGTTTCTCGCTTTGTATTGTATAAATGGAGAGCTACATGAATCCATGTAGGTTTAGCAAATCAGGCAAGGGCTTCACAAACTAAATATGTAGTGTCAAGTGGGAAAGGACCATTGGACGACCATTTTATTGTTTTGGGTAGTGAAGATTCCGGGGTTGTTACTGGACTGTGGTAGTCTAGTGGTTAAGGTACTGGACTATGGACCAGAAGGTCCAGGGTTCAAATCCCACCTCTGCCAAGCTGCCACTGTTGGGTCCTTGAGCAAGACCCTTAACCCACAATTGCTTGGAATGTAAGACTGGGTGTAAGTCGCTCTGGGTAAGGGCGTCTACTAAATGCTGTAAATGTCAATTAACCAGTACATTTAAGGATCCCTGCGCTTGGTCGTCTTCTCTTAATGTGTTGGAGATTTCGCCGTGTCTTTTTCACATCAACTTAAATAAGCAAAGAAACCACCAAAAAAATCAGTGCAGGAAGCTAGTTTGTGTTTTTGTGATCATGAAGGTAGATAAATAATCAAACGCTTCCATCCAGTCCCTGTGAGCTTTATCTCCATCATTCTCCAGCCTTTCAGTTCTGTTCCACCAGATCTTTTCTTTAATATCCATGCTTTTAGAGGCAGCCTGTTGCTCGTCCTATAAGCTCTTTGAGCTGTTCTGCCCGGCAACCGAGCTCTGATTGGTCAGCCTGATTTTAATGCCGATATTAGAACAGGCTTAAACATTTTGCGCAGCATTGTCTGAAAATCAGACAAAAGGACCAGTCATAGATGCTGTTTGGGTTTTTTTTGGGCGGCTTTCCCCTGTGGGATCTGGCAACCCTGATGTGTTTGTGCAATTAAAGCCCTGGCTTGCTTCTTAGGTCTTGTTTGTTATAGATCCTGTTCTAACTCGGTTGATGTGTTTAGAGACTTTCATTTTGTTTTGCAAGTTTTACACTTTCCTCTACGTATTTGTACCAAGCTGTAATGAACCTGTCCTTTTGGGAGTAGTACTGCTTTGATAGCTATATATTCTCTCTAACCTATAATTATATAAACTGGTTCACATTCACTCAAGTCTAGTTCATCTGGCTGATCTGTGTCGTTCCTAATACTGTCTGTCGGTGCAAAAGTATCAGGTCCATCATACCGTCCATTTAAGTGTTGCAGCTTTAACCTACACAGGGTCATAACAGTACGTTGGCTTTGGGATGCTGTGTAGATGGTAGCATTGGTATCGTTTGGCACTAGTTTTCTAGAGAAAATACCCTTTATTTGTTACAGAAGTATAACGATCCTTTGACTATACCCATTATGGCAATGGAAGAAATCCTTATTAGTGGGTTAAGTAGAAACCAGTTTTCCCCCTCAGTGTTTCATAGTAATTTAATAAAGGCTGCATTGGGGCTGAAATCTTCCAGCTCCTGGTGTATCTGCGATTCGTACGGCCCCCTAATCAGCACGTTGATGCGTTTTTGGAACGTGGACGCCGGGTGAATGCAGAATAGTCTGAGGACAGCCTTGACATAAATGAGCAGGTCACTGCAGCACAAGCTCCTCCGGTATGAATCCACAGTTGTATAAATGGCCTCTGCAGGACGGACCGACTGGTTTCATTTCAGCCCGTCTGTTTCATGTACATGTCTGTGAGAACCCGCTCCGCTGCGTTTCCTGTCGAGGATGAATTCAGCAGCTGGACGTGCACAAGCAGTGCATTCAGTCCCTGCCCCGTCCCTCATTAGCATGCTTAGCAGCTTCCATGTTAGCACACCGCTGTTCCTCTGCTAACCCGTCTTCACTGCCTTATCTCCTGCTCTTCCTCTTCCTTCTCTTCTCCACTTTCTCTCCCTTATCTAGCTTTCTCCTCCCTGCTCCTTCTGCCATCTTCTCTCATCCCTTCCTGCCCTCCGTCTTCGTTCCTGACTCAGACAGGAAGGCAGCGACTGATTGACGCGGTTTAGCTATTTCTCCTAATGCTGCTCAAATGAAGGGGGTGATTACAGAAACCCTGCTCTGTGTAGACCTCCTGCAGAGGCGTCCTGAAAGGGAATCACAGGAAAATTAGTCACCAGTCTTCCACGAGTCCACCATCTTGGGGTTCATGTAACTTTTTTTTTTTTAAGATTGTGACGTATCCCGTGGCACAGCCGGACCAGCCAGAGTGGGTGTCTCCCAGACATAATTGCAGCATCTGGGTGAGGGTGGCGCCTCTGAAGTATCGTCGAATTATCTTTAACAACTAAGGTCCTAACAGTTGTAATAGGGAATAAAAATGTCTGGACGATGTCCACACGCGGAAACATGGTTGCCATGTGGTATTATTTTAAACAGCTTGGCGGATGCAAGCTTTGGGGGCTTGTTTCTAAAGTGTAGATTTTTGCTTGCTCCCTGTCTGTCTCTGCAGTATTCATGCAAGTTGGTTTTGTTCAACCTACAGTGGGACAAAAAAGTATTTGGTCAGCCACTGATTGTGCAAGTTCTCCTACTTAGAAAGATGAGAGAGGTCTGTAATTTTCATCATAGCTACACTTCAACTATGAGACACAAAATGAGGAAAGAAAATCCAGGAAATCACATTGTAGGATTTTAAAGAATTTAATTGTAAATTATGGTGGAAAATAAGTATTTGGTCAACAACAAAAGTTCAACTCAATACTTTAACATAACCTTTGCTGGCAATGACAGAGGTCAAACGTTGCCTGTAAGTCTTCACCAGGCACTGTAGCTGGTATTTTAACTTGCACAATCAGTGCTTGGCTAAACACTTTTTTTGCCCCACTGTATAAAGTCAAAAGTCTGGGGACACCTTGGAGTCATTCAGTTTTCTATTAAAATAAAATAAGGATTTTATTATTAAAATAAGGAACAACACTGGTGAGGTGGTGCATCCAAACTTTTGACTGTGTGTGTATAGTGCTGGGCGATATGACATCCAATCAATATTACCATTAATTGGAGGTTTTTCCTCAATTACAATTAATGAATGATTGTTTGTTTGTTTTTTTGCCCTCATAGTTCACTGACAAGGTACTATAAATATGCTAAAATTAAAACTAGGATATTTATATTTAGGAGTTATCTCTCTCTCTCGCGCTCTCTCGCGCTCTCTCGCGCTCTCTCTCTCTCTATCTATATATATATATATATATATATATATATATATATATATATATATATATATATATAGAGAGAGAGAGAGAGAGAGAGAGAGAGAGAGAGAGAGAGAATTTTTATATATATACACACACACGCGCTTTTGGTTTGCTGGTTTTTGTGTTCTTTTTTGGGCTTGTAGACCTTTTTGTTGTTGTTTTTTTTCTTCTCTTGGGATCTGGCAACCCTGAGCAGAAGTCAGTCATTTATGAGAATGACGAGCTCCTGTGTTGCAGTTTGACATGGCATACGAGTTCTCATCTCAACTCCCTGAACAAATAAGTGCCAAGACTTTATTTTTCTCTTCAAAATGCGTCAAGAACCGAATTTGACAGGTTCCGAAGTGGCCGAGTACCGAGGTCTAACTAATCGGATTATTATAAATTAATAAAAGAATTCTGTTGAAGCTCACTATTCACCCAGTGCCAATTTTCACAAGGGATCAAATGGACACAAGAGAAACAGTTGATTAATGAGAATAACTTGATTTAATTGCAAGCTGTAGTGTAAACAGTAAGCATTAGCCACTTCAGAAATCAATTCTTACCTGCTTTTATACTGGAGGTGGCAGCAAATGATCCATTCAGTTGTTGGAAACCTAAACAACAACATCGAATGACTTTGCATGAAGTACAAAGTAGTTTTTGCAGCTCCCCCCCTCTCACACTTGTCACCTTTTGAAGGTTTTTTGGGATGTTATATCCCATTCCCTCCTTCACACCGTCTCGCACTTCACATTTTTTACATTTTCACATGGCTGCCTTGAAGAATGAACCTGTAGGACACCCACGTTCCAATTCCCATTTAGCATTCCGTGTAGAAAATCGAGTCCACGCTTCAGCGACGCTCCTTCCGAGATGGACACGGCTGCGGTTGTTTGTCTTTCCTCAGAGAAGTGTTCTTTAATCATGATAAAGCTTCAGACCATCTCACTTACCGTCTCTAAAGCGCGCTCTCTAATTTAGACGCATGCTGCCGGGTCCCGAATCCCCGCGTTCTACCTTTAAGTCTTAAACTCGTCCTTCTGAATTCGTGTCTGATTCGACTTTGCTGGGGTTTCATGCTGGGAAAACATGCTTGTTTGTGGCTGACCAAATACTTATTTTCCACCATAATTTACAAAATCCTACAGTGTGATTTCCTGGATTTTTTTTCCTCATTTTGTCTCTCATAGTTGAAGTGTAGCTATGATGAAAATTACAGACCTCTCTCATCTTTCTAAGTAGGAGAACTTGCACAATCAGTGGCTGACTAAATACTTGTTTGCCCCACTGTAATTCCGCGTGTGCTGCTTGCTCACCGTGGTACGTGTGTACGGAGTTTGAGGCCTTGGGCTGTACGGTATGATCATGTACTGTATGGCAGAAGAAAATGTCTACTGGTTCTACATTCTAGGTGTTTAGCATCAGATCTCGTCCGCATTAGTGCTGTCAAAAATGTATCACTGAATATCGATTCTGAAGTGGTACATTACGCCTTTCCCACAGTATCAATTCTCTTCATATGAAAACATGCTTTTGTTTGACCCACTCAAACAGAACGGTTTGTGCTGAAATGTCTACTGAAGCAGAGTCTGTGTTAAATCGGAGCCTGTCTTAATTAGTAAAGAAAGCAGCAGGAGTGCTGTGTGGAAATGCTTGCTTTGAATCAGATAAGGACTGAAATCCGAAGGACAAAGGAGCCGGAAGCTTCAGCTTGTTGCTGCAATACAGAAATGCGTCCGCCATATTGGTCCAGGCAAGAACGGAGTATAAATGAATACAAATAATTGAGGGAGATGCATTTATCTTGGGGGTGGAAAAGCGCAGTAATCTGTTTGCTACAATTCGTCTTTATATTCAAGTTTATCTACAGTGGTATGAAAAAGTTTGGGCACCCCTGATAATTTTCATGATTTTTCTTTATAAATCATTGGTTGTCCAGATCAGCAATGTCAGGTAAATATATCATATAGCAGATGAACACCGTGATATTTGAGAAGTGAAATTAAGTTTATAGGTTTTACAGAAAGTGTGCAGTAATTATTCAAACAAAATTAGGCAGGTGCATAAATTTGGGCACCCTTGTCATTTGAATACCTTTAGCAACTAATTATTGAACACAAAATTTTTGTAAGCTCATTGACCCTTGACCTACATACACAAGTGAATCCAACTATGAGAAAGTGTTAAGGTGGCCAATTGGAAAGCTTTTCTTTTCCTCTTTGCATCTTCTCTGAAGAGTGGCAACATGGGAGCCTCAAACACCACTCTCAAATGGGCCTGAAAAACAAAGGTTGTTCAACATCATGGTTCAGGGAAAGGGAAAAGCTCTCTCGGAGATTTTCAGCTGTCATTTTCCACTGTGAGGAACATAGTGAGGCAATGGAAGACCACAGGCACAGTTTCTAGTTAAGGAACTCCCGGAGTGACAGACCAAGAAAAATCTCAGATAGGCAGAGGCGAAGGATGGGTGAGAACAGTCATAGTCAAGCCACAGACCCACCTCCAAAGACCTACAACCTCATCTTGCTGCAGATGGTGTCACTGTTCATCGTTCCTATACAACGGCGCACTTTGCACAAGGAGAGGCTGTATGGGAGAGTAATGCAGAAGAAGCCTTTTCCTCTGCAGACACACGCCACAAACAAGAGTCACTTGAGGTGTGCTACAGCACATTTGGACAATCCAGCTTCATTTTGGAATAAAGTGCTGTGTACTGATGAAACTACAATTGAGTTATTTGGACATAACAAGGAGCGGAAAAAGAACACAGCATCCCAAGACAAACACTTGCTACCCACACAGTAAAATTTGGTGGCGGTTCCATCATGCTGTGGGACTGTTGTGGCCGGTGGCAGGTACTAGGAATCTTGTTAAAGTGAGGGTCGCATGGATTCCAGTTAATATCTCCAGATTCTTGAGAACAATGTTCAAGAATCATGACAAAGTTGCACCGAGGCCAACGACCCCAAACCCTGCTCAAAATCTACTAAGGCAATTCATGCAGAGGAACCAGTACAACGTTCTGGAATGGCCATCTCAGTCAGTCCCCAGACATGAATTATTACTGAAATGTGGGCTGTCCATGCTCGGAAACCATCAAACCTGACTGAACTGGAGATGTTTCTAAGAAGAAGTGGTCCAAAGCACCTTCAACCAGAATCCAGACTGGAAGCTGTAGGAAGCGTTTAGCGGCTGTTATTTCTACAAAAGGAGGATCTACTAAATAATTGATGTCATTTTTTCTGTTGGGGTGCCCAAATTTTATGCACCTGCCTAATTTTGTTTGAATAATTACTGCACACTTTCTGTAAATCCTATAAACTTCATTTCACTTCTCAAATATCACTGTGTTCATCTGCTATATGATATATTTAACTCAAGTTGCTGATCTGAACAACCAATGATTTATAAACTAAAATCATGAAAATGATCAGGGGTGCCCAAACTTTTTCATACCACTGTATATGGAGTACAAAAGTGTGAGGCCTTTTCACACCGATTTTTTTTAATGGATGAAAAAACACGAGTCAAGTTTTGAGAAAGAAAACGGCCGAGTCCGAAACTGACGGTTTGACGCTGTGTGTTTAATCGGAGCCTGTGTTAAAATCAGGTCGACCAATCAGAGCTTGGTTGCTGAGCAGAACAGCTCAAGAGCTTATAGGACGGCATTTCTGTCTGAGAAACCATTTTTTGGCATATGCACCATTTTATAAATGAGGATGGGACTGTATTAGGGCCTTCTCATACTGAAAAAATGTCAAGTTTCGGGAAAAAACACACTGCTGTCCTTCGCAGACTCAAACTGACGGACTGCGATACTGTGTAATGTGTTTAATCGGAGCCTGCTCTAATATCTGCATTAAAATCAGGCCGGGCAATCAGAGCTCGGTTGCCGGGCAGAACAGCTCAGAGAGCTTATAGGACGAGCAACAGGCCGGCTCTAAAAACATGGATATTAAAGAAAAGATGTGGTGTAGAATTGAAAAAGCTATGGTCTTGGGGCACTTTGGCTGGCGACAGGAAAGCTATTTGTACGCAGCAGGTCGGAGATCTGATCCTACAAAACACACTGCTTATGACTCCAGGGTGTTATCGTTCTCTTGGCCTGATGCTTATCTGACTTCGTGATGTTTCGTTGCTGTGAAGAGAGCGCCCTTCCTCAGCCCTGTCCTGCTTTATCTGATGATTTTGGCCGGGCGTTTGGTACTTTTGTCCCCGCAGTAATGAAGGATTGCTGGCGGAAACGCATCTGTGTAAGGTTGTGAATCGGAGTGGGGTTTGGGTGGATAGTTCAGGTACTCCGTTTTATGATGGGAATCTGATAGTAAACAAATACATTTTGCCAGGGAAAGGATACAAATTACACGCAGTACCCTCCCACACTTCTTTAACATTATTTTTCTCCGTATTTATTGGCGGTTGCCAGATTGAGGGGCATTAGCGCCACAGGCTGGATGTGGAACAGGTGATTATGAATGAAAAAAATGTACTGATCTTTTCACTAAACTTGCTTCTTTTAAGAATTAATTTGTAATATTCTCTTACCTAACGCTTTCTTAGAGCCCTGTCAGTGAGAAGTCCTGGTGTTTTGCTTCTCAGTCGCTTGGTGTGCAGCACAGCACATGATCTAGGGAGTCGCATGGTGGGACTGATGAATGCTGGGAAATGTAGTGAGGATAATCGTTTTGTTTTTCACTTTCAATAGGTTATTCATTCAATGAGAAGATCTTAAGTAGTTTATTACAAAAGCTTGCGTTAATGACTTTGCGTAACTGTGGCGTGTTTAAACGCCTTTAATGTACACGTCGGACTACAGTACCCCCCCCCCCAGCAAACACGTGTACAGGAGTGTAGCGAGGAAAAGCTGCGGTCGTGCTCGCGTTTAAAAGCTTTTAATGTCTCATATACTATATATATATATATATATCTATCTATCTATCTATCTATCTATCTATCTATCTATCTATCTATCTATCTATCTATCTATCTATCTATCTATCTATCTATCTATCTATCTATCTATCTATCTATCTATATATATATATATATATATATATATATATATATATATATCTCTATCTCTATCTCTATCTCTATCTCTCTATATATATATATATATATATATATATATATATCTGCCGAACTTCCAAAACCAGAACGACTCCTGTCTACTCAGAGCAGCACCTTGTAGTTAAGCTTGGATAGCTTAATGGCGTGTAAAATCGATGTACTAGAAATCCGTCGAACGAGATGCTGTTAATAGCATTTTCCTTAACACACTTGAATTACCTTTGTCCATAATGGTCTGCATGCCATTTATAGCACTTCTATAGCCTTCTAAATGATTTCCTGTCAGCATTTGCTTCAAATCCTCAGTGTCTGCTCTTCCATTTACAATCCGAGGTCTTGAGCAATTTTTTGTCGTCTATATACCTTACATATGTAATGAGTCGCTTCATGTTACTTGCGTCTGCAGACTCGTCCAGTGGTAAGGAAAACCCAATGTCTACGTCCTGCACAAGTGTCCTTTCATTTCTGGCAGACCTTTCTCATTAAGATCGCTTCCACAACACAAATGTGTGTGGGGCGTTTCCTGCATTATAAGAAGCTAGATTTGCTGGAATCGGTTATATTATGTGGAATACCCGCACTGAAATTCAGGCCCCATCTGTGGAGCTCAAGTTTCAAATAAGTTTTGGATTTAAAAGGTTTTGGTCGAGTCGCCATTTCCATGTTCAACGCTCCAAATGGCAAGATGAATTGTTGCAGCAAAAACAAAAGACCTAATGAAAATATTATCCAGTTATTCAAAATGTAAAGAAAAAAACAATTCTGTCAAAGCTAATATTTAAGTTTGTAATCGTATACACTTGCACAATGCTTGAAAAGCCAAACGTATTAGGACAAGCACATGGCGAAAAGTATTAAGACAAACACGCGAGTGGCCAAAAGTATTTGGACACAAGCCACATTCTTTTTGCCGCATTTCAAGCATTGTTGTAGTTCCTTTAGGAAATCTTGTCAAATTTGGTATTTTAATCGTTTGACAGCCATACAACCTGTGCTTGTTTGCTTCTGTGTCAGGTCTCGAGTTTAATTATGGAGAAATAAGTCTATTTAAAATTGTTCATGGTGCTGTTTGTTGAAGTGTCTTTTTAAAATTCCAACCTGAGATTTGTTATATACTGCTCAAGTGTGCTAGTGTGGTTGGTTTTGCATCCTGAGCCTTTTTGAACCTTTTTAATATAAATGTTTGTAACATTCATATTTAATATCCTCATCAGCCACTGTAGTTATGAATGTTTCAGGTGCTCACAGATCTTACACAATGCTACAAAATAAGCACTTCATGATTATCGGACTTGAAGCCTTAACCTTCGATAGTCGCCCTTAACGTCTGAGCCAACCATTTCTTTCCAGCATTTTCCAGACTCTGACTTGTAAATAAGCTGAGCTGTAGATGTTTGAGCCGTTACACACAGATTTGAACACTGCCCTTGTATTACCGGTCCCTCGAGCCAGTGGCTTAACATTTAAGAGATCAGACTATGGTGTAGCACCATCTAATTGGTTTGTGTTTCTGTTCTGTGGCAGTGTCCTGATTCAACATGTAAGCAGGATCTGCTGGCGTACCTGCAGCGCATCGCTCTCTACTGCCACCAGCTCAACATCTGCAGCAAAGTCAAGGCTGAAGTGCAGAACCTGGGAGGAGAGCTGGTCGTGTCTGGGGTGAGTCTCCTGAGCTCACTTTAAGAAGCGTTGTTTGTCACAAGTATAAATGTAAGCACGTGTTGGTGGGTTATGTGAAAGTCCTTATACCTCACCTGATGGGTATCGTTTAGAAATTACTTCTGATGTATCTTCTAAGAAGAAATGTAATTCAACACACAAGTGCCCAACCTGTTGCCATGTTGAGCTTTACCACCTTATTTGGGTTTTACTGAAACTATGAAGCGATACGTTTCTCCATTAGATCAAGTCAGCGTTGTGTGTAAACAGTAGCAGTAACTGACCATTTGTTTGGTTTTTTTTTTTTTTAATAAAATGGTCCTTTCCATCATTTTCTTAAGTATCAAAAATAAGTACCAGGTTTTGATCATTTTTGGTACTCTAGTGTCAGGACGCTAATTGGCCGATGTCTAATTTTAGTCAGAATAAATTTCTCTCTCCAATTCACTGAGCGTCTTTATATGCACGTAATAATCCGATCATAGTCTGATTCCTGCAGGTATCTGGTTATGTACAGCATACTCCCATCTAGAAACCAGATTAAGAAATGGATTTTTCAGTAATCTGATTTCTCACAGCATGTAATCAGATTTGGCAGTCTGCGCATGTGCGCGAAGCGGCTAACAGGTAAAAAACATGGTTGCCAGGTTCACTTATTCTTAGAGATTTCACTTCTTTTGGGATTATTTGCTTAATCCAGGTGGGGTATTCTCTCGTGGGATCTGGCAACCCTGGAATTTAATGCAGCACCTGCTAAACGGCTCTCGAACCCTTTATAGACAAATGTATATTCAAGAAAATTAAGAATTTGAGTATTTAATGTTAAAGTTTGAAGTTTTGTCACTTCTTTCTGTGAGATTATCGGCTGGTTGCAAAGTAGAAATCCATTTATTACCCGAGTCGTGTAAACCAGGAGCTTTCTCATTATGATTACTCAAGTGCCTGTGAACTCGCTGATCAGATTACAGACAAAATCTGATTTCCTGCAGCTATTGGATTATTGAGTGCATGTGAACGCTCTCCTGAAAACCACCCGGTTTGTAACGATGTTCAGGATTTGATCAGATCCTCACTAAGTAAGCCTCAGTGGCCCACTTGAATTACTATCATACCATATATAGGATTGGAGTCTAATGCTGAACCTCATTCCTCCTACTTTCCCTCTTCATTCCTGTTCTGCACTCCCCAATATCGTCACGAAGATTGTTTGGGAGATGCTCTAGACAGATGATCATGGAGGTCGCTGAACTTCAAAAGCTTAAAAAAAAAAACCTTGAACCTTCACTGCGCCCCTGTGATCCCGCCAGATTCATTCGCCAGAGTGAGCGTTAGAAGTTAAGGCTCTGAAGCCTCATTGGCTCAGCCTTTTGATTAGCACAAGCGGATGTTTTGGACTCGGCGCTGATGTTGTGACTGCTATTGCGATTGGATCTCTGTCACGCTCTGTTAATCTGCTGTGGGTAATTAAAAGATTGTATTTAAACAGCGAGCTCAATTATGGCTGCACATCAAGTCATTAATCAGTGGGTGACTAGCCACGACTGGCATTTAAGTTCCAAATGAAAGAGCTATAGCGGGATCGCAGGGGTGGTTATGGCGCTTTTGACACCAGTCTTTTTTATTTTCATTTCCTAATCCCAATCAGATTCACTTACATCAGTCCTGCTGCTGCCAGAATGATGCCAAGGTCAGCTTTAAAATGACTGAACGCCTAGTGGGTAAGGTACTGCACTATGGACCACAAGGTCCAGGATTCAAATCCCACCTGTTCCAAGGAGCTGTTGGCTCCTTGAGCAAGGCCCTTACCCCATAATTGCTTGGATTGTAGCTGTATCAATTGTAAGTCGCTCTGGATAAGGGCGTCTGCGAAATGCTGGAAATTACATGTAGAATGATGGTGCCAATTATTTCACATGAACGCACCAGGACACGGAGGATGTGTTTTTAAGGAATCTTGAATACTTTGTGACACTTCCCCAAAATCCACCATAAAACCTGGATTTTTTTTTTTTAAAGCAACAAACTAAGACAACCAAGCTGAAAAGGGGTGGAAACATTAACCTACAGCTACCCAAATCAATAACACAAAGCTTATTTTATAATAGTGTGAGAAATCTCATGTGATTTAATAAGTAATGGATTGACAGTGAAAAGTAAAAGCAAAACACTTACTCTATTGGCGAACTAATGCCAACTGCTCAGCTTGACAGTGTCCATGTCTTATAACTAACCTTTTTAGGACCCATGGGGATTTATTTGCACTAACAATACTGTACTGTAGAAGTAAAAATAAAGAAAAGCACGATAAACACAGTGCAGTTCTGCACTGACCAAGAGCTATTGTGTACTGAATCGTGAATCATGAATCGAGTCACATGGCTTGACTCGTACAAGTTTAAGCGGGGTGCAGATTTCTCTAAGCCAGCTTCTAACCATCTTCTCCCCCTCTCCAGTTGGACAGCGCCATGTCCCTGATCCAGGCCGCCAAGAACCTGATGAATGCCGTGGTGTCCACGGTGAAGGCTTCGTACGTGGCCTCCACCAAGTACCAGAAGAGCCAGGGCATGCAGAACCTCAACATGCCCGCCATCTCCTGGAAGATGAAGGCCCCCGAGAAGAAGCCTCTGGTCAAGCGCGAGAAGCAGGACGACGGCCAGACCAACAAAGTCAAGCGATCCTCCCAGAAGAAGCCCATCAACCCGGTCCAGGCCCTGAGCGAATTCAAAGCCATGGACAGCATTTAGGCAGCACGTCGATCCACGGCCCTTTCTCCTCGACCAGGGAAAGGCCGCCGCTTCTCTTAACCACTGCTGTAGATTAGTCGACGTCAAGGTTCGAGCTCTAAGATCATAGAGGCTGTAGTCAGCAGGGTGCCGATCCTCCTGCTTCTATTTATTCCTTCTTTCAGCGCCCAGCCTTTCCTTTGGAGCTGGATTATAGGGGAAATTTTTAAAAACACAGTCTATAACGTTTAACTATTTTTTTTTTCTAGATTAAATTTTAATATTTTTACTCCTTCAGACCTGTCTTGATATTTTCTCGATTCCAAACCTATGCAAACTCAGATGCCTTATTATCACATGCAATAATTCCAGCATATATCTAGACCTAAAGCTCTCGGGAACATTTTTAGAGACCAAAGTCAGCCTTTCCTGCATGTACTGCATTTCTTTGAGAATTTTATTAAGTGCTAACACTAAGACGACACTAGCGTTTTCTGTAAATGTCATTCCTTTTTTTTACGCATCAAAGTAATTCTCGGGCTTTAACTGGAGGTAGGAACATAAGCTTGGGCGTCTCTTTACAATTTCCATTACGTTCCGAATCCTGTTTAATCAGTGCAGCAAAAAGGCTCTTGTCATGTCAGTGAAAGCGTTTAAACGAATCCTCTGCATTCAGATCTTCCTAAACCGAGGCTGGCTGAGGTAGTAGTCGGATTCTCAAGAGCCGCCAAGCATCGTTGATCCTAAATGAGAGCGGCCACTCAAACTCGCCCCCAAATCACCGCTGCCCATCAGCATCCCCACACACGGCTGGAAATGCGAGTGTGTGTTCACTCGGCGTGTTAAACAGAAGAGAAAAGCAACTCCCTCCCGGCGGCTTTGACGCTCGCTTTGTCGAACTCCTTTTTTTGATTCATTCCTCGACTCCCATTTCTTCTCCCATCATACAGAAGGTGCATTTTCTCACTAGCTTTTCTCTGAGACCTTTGTGGTCTCAGAGTTGGAGGATGCGTTTTACATTACTGAAGGCAGTGAGCGGGAAAAATAGCTGGATCTGAACGTGGCTCCGGTCGCGCATAATCGGACTAAAACCCAATCTCGGAGGAGTTTAAGTCACGTTCCTGCATTTACGCATGAAAGAAAGGTTCGTCTGGGGTGACTAGAGATGGCTGAAAGAACGTTTGGATTTAGATCTTCATCACAAGCTTTGTATTTAGGGTTTTTTTGGGAGTTCATGGTCTGATTTTTGCCTGTTTGTGTTTTTTTGTACGAGCCGGCTTTGGCTTTGCGGTGAAACGCGTTTTTGATTCAGAGTTCGATTCTGTGTGTTTTCGCACATTGTACTAACTGCATTTATGTAATAAAATCAATCTGAATAAAACAACTTCCACACGACTCGGTTTCTACCTCAGTTTTTAACTCATGCACTCCCCCCCCCCCCCCCCCCCCCCCCCCCCCCCATCATGGTAAATTGTCAAGTCATTTATCTCTCTAACGCTTTTTATGAAGCATTGTTTCAAAGCAGCTTTACACATACAAGCCTAGGGAGACGGTGGCAAGGAAAAACTCTCTGAACGTTATAAGCAACTTCAGGAGAAGAGACCCAACCTCCTTGGTAAGAATTAAAATGTTACCTAATAAGGTTGTAGTAATAGTTTAAATAAAATGTCGTTTATATAGAAATGGTTTAAATATTTCTCCAGCATTTTTTGTACCAACCGTTGGCTCAAAGCAGCTTTACAGATATACAGCCATAACTGAGCAAGCCTAGGGCGACAGTGGCAAGGAAAAAGTTCCTAAACGTTATAAGGAAGAAACCTCAGGAGGACAAAGAATCGAAAAAGGACCTGACCTGCTTGGTAAGAATTACTGTTACTGAATTAGTTTGCTTTTAGTAGTGGTATACATAAACAGAAGCTTAAAGAATTTAAGAAAATGTATAATAAAATATAAAAGTATAAAGACTGATGAACAGAATACAATATGATGGAGTATTAAGTGGTTACGGTACTGGACTATGGACCAGAAGGTCCAGGGTTCAAATCCCACCTCTACCAAGCTCACTGTTGGGTCCTTGAGCAAGACCCTTAACCCACAATTGCTTGGACTGTAATGACTATCAGTTGTAAGGCACTCTGGATAAGGGTGTCTGCTGGATGACAATGTAAATGGTTAAAGTCAGCATTTTTGCGTGGATCAGAAGCTTTGCCCTTGAGATCAGCACTTCAAATGTTGCTTTTCTAAATGAAAACAAGTGAACATAGCAGCTAACCAGGGCTACACAAACACTGAAGTGGCCCAATTCAGATTTTTTTTTTTTTCTTCCCTCATATGTGCCAGGTTTTTTTTTTTCCTGGTAGTGTGAACAGCAAAAACAGTCCTGATCTGGACATCACATATTTACATGTAATCGTTTAGTAGGTGCTCTTATCCAGAGCATCTTACAACTGATGGTCTTAGAATCCAAGCAATGTGGGTTAAGGGCTTTGCTCATGGACCCAACAGTGGCAGCTTGGCAGAGGTGGGATTTGAACCCTGGATCTTCAGATCCACGGTCCAGTACTGCCAAGTCATCACAGGACTGCTTTCATATGTCCTACTGAAATCCGGTACGTATCTGATGTGACGTTGTGACCGCAGTCGGATCAGAAGTCAAGTCTCGAAAAAAGTAGCTTTGCAAAAACTCTGGGGAAAATCAAACAAACTGATAAAGTGATATGAAATGGGTTGGTCGGAATGCAGCAAGCGGTCATTCACTGTCCAATGGGTGTGCAGTGCTACAGAATAGGGGTGCGGCATGTTGTCTACCATAATACACTGCCTGGCTTAAAGTCACCACCTGGATTTAACTAAGCAAAGTTTAGTAACTTGAAAAAGAGCCTCCCATCGGATAATTACTGCACTGGTGATTTTCAGCTTCAGCAAGTTCTTTAACCCTAACTGATGCAGTGAGCTTCATTTGTTCAACAACCATGTTGAAAGACACATCCTTTGGTCATGGAAAAAAATGTTTCAGAAGGGTCAGATTGGTTCAGATTGGAAAGAGTGGTTCAGGGAGCATGAGCCATCATTATCACACATGGATTGTCCACCACAGAGTCCAGAGCTGAACCCCATTGAGAATCTTTGGGATGTGCTGGAGGAGACTTTGTGCAGTGGAACAGATCTCCCGTCATCAATACAAGATCTTTGGGGGGAAATGAATGTTGTGACGTTGCAGAAGCTTTTGGAAATGATGCCACAGCGAAGCTAAAGGCGATCCAATGAATTTTTTTCGTGTGTGTTTTGGGTGTGGCAGTGTTAATTGTTGTTTTAACAATGAGGTAGGATGGACTACTGTACATGTGCACTGAGTGCACAAACCAAGCTGTTTTAAATGAAGTGAACCAATAGCTCTAGGAGACTAAATGCAGACACCACCAGCCTCAGTCTATGCCATTAGATTAAATGCTAGACGAGATCCTCACTCATGACGAGTTTTGGCTTTAACTTCTTTCACCATCTGTGAACTAACTACCATGCAGAATATGAAGATTAGGACAAACTTTGTTAGCCATCAGCCCTCGACAGGCTTAAAGCAGCCAAGGTGCAGCACAAAAACACACTCAGCAAACCATTCTGAGAAAAAACGTGCCTCATGACAGGAAAAGCAACAAATGGCAAAGCGTAACAAACTTGCACTGTACTTTAACCTCGGATATCCAGACTAGGCTGTGACCTTAGCCCATTTTAAACCAAGGATGTTTTTACAGTGCAGTTTCAATGCAAGAAGCTCTTAATTCAAGATTCCTCCATAATTTGACCTCCAACTGGGAACCCGTCATCCATTTCACTCACCTCTCCGATCAGTACGCCGAAGAAATGTATGATCAGTCCAAAACCGCTGCATGACTGAGTGCTGTCCTCGCTCTCTTCCATTCAAGCCCAGAGTAATAAGTCTTGGACTTAACGTGTTGAAGGGAAAATGTCAGCGAGGCCTGAATGCTGAGCTGGGAATAAAAGAGATTGACAGTGACTTTCAGCTCTGAATGGCACACTTGAATTGTAAGGTCATGAATAGAGAGGAATGGATACGGTCTGCTACGTTCACTCCAACAGCCCTTCCTTCAGGGTAAGAGAATAATGCTGGGCTGTGTCCTGCATCTGAAGGCTGTTTACACCGGTCATGGATCGTGGCCAAAAGTTTATGGACATGGGAATAAGCTATTCCCAACTAGGAGTGATCCCTCCTATAATAAGTCTTGTGGAAGGGCTTGATGGGCTCCCAGTCTGGTTCTCCTTCAGGCTTTTTCATTGTCCTTACAAACAAAGATTTGGATTTAAGCTGGAAAGGCAGAGAAACAAAGTCAGTAGAGTAAATCAAACATCCCAGACTCTTAATGGATTCAGAGCATGACTGAAGATCAGTTTTAGTCCCATCAACAAAAATGAACTGAATCAGCTTCTAGGTCACTGATTATGGATCAGTCATAAATGTTAGGTGAGAGTTGTACAACATCAGCAGTTTTGCCAGTTCCATCAGCTCCATTCTTCCCTTAGTGTCTTGAAGACGTTGTTTGCTGGAGTTAAACTCTCTCATTAAAACACCTTTTACCTTTGATGGAGGTTCATTCATGGATCAGTAAGTCCAGCTATTATTAACCTGACCCAGCTGCTGATGCTCCAGATCTCTAACATTTCTGACTGATAAGATTAACATTCATTGATTTCATCCTATACAGAGTTTGTTTTATTGAAGAGTTGATTTATAATCACTAATGAAGTAATGGAAATTAGAACGGGATCCTAGACTTTCATTATAATACATGGGTCTCACTCATTTTCTTCCGTTGGTAGACCTGTATCTTAGCCCATAGTCTGATGATGTTTTAGAAGCGGGGTAATGACAGAATTGAACTATTTTACCTTGATAAATAATTTTTTTATGTCCTCTATCTTAAAATGAAACCATAAACAGTGATAACAGAACTGTAGTATAATCACAATAATACACTCAAGGTTTAAAAACCTTGAGTTTATTAATGCTTAAGTAAACATTGTTACATTTAGTCATTTGTTTAGTCAGATCCTCTTTTTTGCAACAACTTGCAATTAGTCTTACAATCCAAGCTAGTGTTGGTTAAGGTTCTTGCTCAGGGACCCAACAGCAGCAGCTTGGCAGGGGTGGGATTTGAACCCTGGACCTTCGGATCCACAGTAACACACCTTAACCACATTCTGTTTGACTTGGCAACTTTTAACTGTATCCTTTAGGTTTTGTTTGTTTAATTTAGAAAACCAAGCAAACATAAAATAAACAAGACGCTGCTATTGTGAGATAAAAGGACTGGAATAAAGATGCTTCAGCTGCCAAATATAGTTGCATCCATAATTCCTACCCCTACAATAAAACAATTCCAAAATCAAAAATATTTTAGTATTTAAACATTTACTGTGAATATGAGGTGTAACATTGCAAAAAAAAAATAAAAAAACAAGTGAGGATATGCAGCGTCGAGTTTTATGCATTGTCACCATCTGATGCAGTTGCATTTTTGAACACCAGAGTCATATACCGCAGTGAAACTCATAATTTCTGTTAATTGCAGGGGACAGTTCTTTTTGTTTACATTTTTATGCAAGAAAAGTACGCTATGAATTGTTATTCTTCAGAAATAAAATATTTTCACTTATTTACAATATGGTGAATCTACAACAGTGTTTTGTTTACAATTTTAAACCTCTTTCTAGTCATTTCTATTAATTGCAGGAGAGGTTTTTTTTGTTTAAAATGTTGCACTGAAAATAGAAAATGTGCATGGTTTTGTATTGTTTACACTTCAGAAATAAAAAGTGGAATGTTTTATGGAACGTGAAATTGATAATCGCGTTGTACTTTGAATTGTTGAACAAACGACACCAGATACCCTTTGATTGGCTAAATTATGGGCTGTTCTATGTGGAAAGCAATCATTATAAAACTTTTCCAATTTCAAACATAACTGATTGTGGAGTTAGTAGTCGGGTGTGGAACTTAAACTTGTTTATGCACATGTGAGAATCTAATGAATGTTCATTAAAAGTCAAGACTGTGACAGCTAGATAAACCAGACCGAATGTTTTAGTCCATTCTTCATTCCAAATACCCAAAGCTCGACATATTTTAGTGAAATCCCTAATCACCGACCTGAACTTTGGTGGGAAGTCCAGAACACGTACCCAAATTTGTGCCTCTGTCTCTTGACGGTCGTGTTGAGCGTCGCTATGCCAAATCTGAATTAAACCAGCGGGGATCCATTAGCATGCAATTTGCTAAAGTTAATCCTGACTGCGCCTAGCCAGCTTTCATCATTCTTTATCATTGACTTAGCATTTTTTTTTGCTTGTTGGATGCATGTTAAAATTCTCTGTACTGCTCCGACTCCCCAGGACTGGGATTTAAAAGTGCTGCTGAATGCCAAGCGTTCCTGGAGAGCTGCCATCCTGCAGAGTTCAGGCCCGAGCACACCTGATTCACGCTCTGCACGGTGAAGCTTCTTATCCCTCAAGTGCAGAGGTTTTTAGATTTCTGTTCTTCTGTCGAAGCTTCGTCAGACAGTGACCTTCATGACCTAAGACAGAGGGAAAGTGGAGAGAGACCAGTGCTGTGTAACTCTAAAATCTTCAGTCTAAAGGTAGGTCCTGACTGACTGAGTAAAGGCTTAAAATTCTGTTCAACCCCAAACCAGAAAAAGTTGAGAAAGTACGGGGGGGGAAAAAAAGTTTCTGACATTCACTCAGACAGTATGAACCTGACATCTTTCATGTTTTTTTTCTGGTCAACTTCTTTTCATTTGTTAATAAACATCCATTTTAGCATTTCAGTCCTGTAACACATTCCAAACAAAAAGTTGGGACGGGGAAATGAATGGGATAAACTAAATAATGATGTGATTTCAAATGGATTGTCATCAGGATTTGGTACAAAAGTGGTACCACGAAAGCCTGAGTGTTTGAGGAGTAAAGATGATCAGAGGATCTCCAGTTCATCATCAAATGTGTAAGGAAATGATTGAAATGTTTATAAACAATGTTCCTCAAGAAAGATTGGAAGGGATTTCCATAGCTCTTCCTCTACAGTGCATAATAGCATTAAACAATTCAGAATCTGGAGAA
This sequence comes from Ancistrus triradiatus, assembly GCA_025084515.1. NCBI lineage: Eukaryota > Metazoa > Chordata > Actinopteri > Siluriformes > Loricariidae > Ancistrus > Ancistrus triradiatus. The sequence goes on from JAJAGP010001270.1 coordinate 202,622, forward strand.
ATTTCAGTCCATAAACTGAAGGGGGTGATCTCCACTCCCTCAGGCAGCACTGCATCAAGAACCGTCACTCATCAATAGCTGATAGAACCACATGGACAAGGGATTCCTTTATCAAACCTTTATCAAGCTCTACAATACAGAGTTACATTCACAGATACCACTTAAAACGTTACTGTACAAAAAAGAAGCCTTATGTTATAACCATGTCCAGAAGGGGCGTCGACTTCTCTGGGCTGGGAGGCATCTGGGATGGACCATCACTAGGTGGAACCGGTGATTGGAGTGGAGTTACCAAGATGGCGGCGGGGTCATGACTATCGTCAATCATGGACTCTCTCAAATTTGCGTAAATGAATGTATATTTTTTTGTAACCTTGTCCCCAAACTCTCCTCTCACCAAAAACAGTCATGGGGGAGATGAGTTTAGACTGTATACACATTACAGTAGCATAAAAACACTGTGACTATGATAATGTCCGGCCAACATCCATGTCGATCAGCATCTTGATTCACGGAACATAATGCGGTTGTTAAACAACGCAAACCTGTATAAAGGAGCAAGATATGGGTTTCCTCATAATGGAAATAATGGAAGTAGGTTCTCGCTCTCTGAATCCTCGTTGCCCAAAAACAAGGTGCATAACCTGTGGGATAAATAAAGATGTACTGAATTGGGTCACTTGATGTAGCTTTCTTATAAGAAATCTAAGTTTCTGATCTTACATGAGATGTTACGCTGAAGTTGTGAGACAGAAACTGATAGCGACCTAATTCCAGTCTGGGATTTCCAAGAACCTCAGCTACTGGGCTAAAACACTTTATGCTCATGTATTTACTTTTCTAGTTATTTAACAGTTGATTAAACCAGCAGGACTTAATAGTCATGAGTTTGCTCATGCATCCAACCAGTGGGAGTGCTTAATATTCATCTTTCTTAACATTGTAGCTTGAAACGCTCGCACTAAATGCGTAGCAGATGCCTCATGTTTTGAGTGTTTCTCACATATGACTGGGGGGGATGCTTGGTCTTGATAGGGTGCTGCCAAACGTGCTACTGAGTCACAACCAAATGCTTGCTGAAGCAGATTTTTTTTGTGTGGAGAATGCCTTTCCTGTCCCACCTACACAGAGGGACTGTGTATCAGCGTTGGGAGCAGCGTGGCATTAAATTACTGCAGTCAGAGTGCGCAGCATTAGCTACTGCAAGACTTTGTAAGGAAACAAAGGTTTTGTACGGTCCAGAAAGGCGTGAGTGGGTGCTGTCTGTGGTATCGCTGGCGCCGAAGAGCGAGTCTGACACGATCGAATCTGATTCTCTGGCAATACTGAAATCAAGAGAGTCAAAAGTGAGACTGATCTGCCTCGGTGAAGCTGCTTTGGATGCTGAAATGCGGTTTCTAAAAGCCTTTCTGCTTCGAGGAAGACCTTCCTAAAGAAAAAATGTTCTCTCTTGTCCAGAGCAGCATATAACTGACTTCCTGCTCAAGGACCAAAGGGTGGAAAAAGTCTGGATTTGAGCTCACAGCCTCCTGATTAAGTGCAGAGAAGTAGTCCAGAAGAGAAATCCAGAGCCTTAACCACTGAGCCAGCACTGTTCTGTTAGCCTATTTTGTTTGAAAATGCAGCCATAAAACATGTGCCTTGGTATTGCTACCTCACTGCTAATATCTAGAACTGGGACTGTTTTGGCCTAGTGGATAAGATAGCGGACTATGGACAAGAAGGTCCATGGTTCCCACCCCTGAACCTTACTTCCTAACATTAAACCCTAACTAAATCCTATTTCCTAACTCCAAATCATAACACCTTAAGGCCTGACCCCTCACTCTAAATCCTAATTCCTAACTGTAAATCCTAACTTTAAACCCTAACTCTAAAGACTAATTCCTAACCCTAAATATTAAACCCTAACTCTAAATTCTAACCTTAAACTTCAAGTCCTCACCCTAAACCCTAACTCTACAATCTAACCCCTCACTCTAAATCCTAATCTTAAACCCCCCTAAACATGGGACTTTGGTAGCCTAGCAGGTAAGGTACTGGACTCTGGACCACAAGCTCTGCCAAGCTTCCACTGTTGGGTCCTTGAGCAAGAATTAACCCAAAAATTGCTTGGATTGTAAGATTGTATCGAATTGTAAGTCGCTCTGGATAAGGGCGTCTGCTAAATGCTGTAAATGTAACGGTTACCCTAACTCTAAATCCTAACCCTAAACATTAAATCTTAACCCTAAACATTAAACCCTTACTCTAAATCCTAACCCCTCACTCTAAATCCTAACCTTAAACCCTCACTCTAAATCCTAACATTAAAACCGAACTCTATAGACTAATTCCTAACCCTAACTCTAAATCCTAACCTTAAACATTAAATCTTAACCCTAGACATTAAACCCTCACTCCAAATCCTAACCTTAAACCTTAACTCTAAAGACTGATTCCTAACCCTAAACAGTAAACTCTAACTCCTAACCCTAGACATTAAACATTAACTCTAAATCCTAATCCCTCACTCTAAATCCTAACCTTAACTCTAAAGACTGATTCCTAACCCTAAACATTAAACCCTAACTACATTCTAACCCCCAACTCTAAATCCTAACCTGAAACCCTTAAACCTTAACTCTAAAGACTGATTCCTAACCCTAAACATTAAACCTTAACTCTAATTCATAACCCTAAACAGTAAACCCTAACTCTAAATCCTAACCACTAACTTTAATTGCTAACTCTAAATACTAATCTCTCATTCTAAATCCTAACCATAAACCCTGACTCTAAAGCCTAAATCTTAACCCTAAATCCTAACCCTAAACTTGAAACCCTAACTCTAAATTCTAAACACCTAACTCTAAATCCTAACTCTAAACATTAAACCCTAACTCTAATCCTAACCCAGTCAGTGTGGATAAGAGCATCTGCTAATTGACACGAGTATAACTGTAGAACTGATGGTACACTGTGCTCATACAGGGGTGCATATGATCAGCAACAATACTCGGGTAGATTGTGGGGTTTATGCGATGCTCAGTTGGTATTCCACCTGTGTCAACAACAGACGTGTTGGATCTCAACTGTTTCTTGACTCTTTCTCTTCCAAGCCACAACGAAAACTCTTAATGTCAAACACATTACCCAAAATATTCAACCAAGACAAAGCAAGCAAACTACTGAAATTCCTAACTCTTACAAAACTAAGAGCCCATATTTAAGGACATGACAATAACATTACCGTTCCTTCCATGAAATGTAGCTGAAGTGGCGTTAAAATCCATCAACCAACCAACCAACCATCCTCTTCCAACCCTTTTATTGAATGAGTGTTGTATTTTTATTACCCTATTAAAGCACTTTATACATTTACTGTGCTTACACAACCATTTTACGATCTCGGTCTATCTTTTAAGCTGTTTTTGTTTATACTGTGTCTTAAAGTGTAAGTGTTTTAATTGGTTGATGTCTTTAGAATTTAATTATATTTATATAGAGCCTTTAACCGTACACTTTGTCGTAGAGCAGCATTACAGAGAGCCAAGTCTAGACCTGCCAAAGATGACTGTGGTGAGGAAACCTCACTGAGACACACCATGAAGGCTCAAGTACAGGTCTCATACAAAACTTGTAATCCCTAAACCATACAACTCTAGCCTTTAATCCTAATTCCTAACTCTAAATCCTAACCCTAAACATTAAACCCTAACTCTAAATTGTAACCCTAAACATTAAATCCTAACCCCTAACTCTAAATCCTAAACCCTAAACATTAAACCCTAACTCTGAATCCTAACCCTACCTACAAATCCTAACCCTAAACATTAAACTTTAACCATCAGTCCTAACCCCTTACTATAAATTGTAACCCTAAATATTAAACCCTATCTCTAAATCCTAACCCTAAACATTAAATCCTAACCCCTAACTCTAAATCCTAACCCTAAACATTAAACCCTAATTTTAATTCTTAACCCCTAACTCTAAATCCTAACCCTAAACATTAAACCCTAGCTTTAAATCTTAAACCCTAACTCTAAATCCTAACCCTAAACATTAAACCTTAACTCTAAATCCTAACCCTAAACATTAAAACCTATCTCTAAATCCTAACCCTAAACATTAAATCCTAACCCCTAACTCTAAATCCTAAACCCTAAACATTAAACCCTAACTCTAAATCCTAACTCTAAACATTAAACCTTAATTTTAATTCTTAACCCCTAACTCTAAATCCTAACCCTAAACGTTAAACCATAGCTTTAAATCTTAAACCCTAACTCTAAATCCTAACACTAAACATTAAACCCTAACTCTAAATCTTAACCCTAAACATTAAATCCTAACTCTAAATCCTAACCCTAAACATTAAACCCTAGCTTTAAATCTTAAACCCTAACTCTAAATCCTAACCCTAAACATTAAACCCTAACTCTAAATCCTAACCCTAAACATTAAATTCTAACCCCTAACTCTAAATCCTAAACCCTAAACATTAAACGCTAACTCTAAATCCTATTTCTAAACATTAAACCCTAATTTTAATTCTTAACCCCTAACTCTAAATCCTAACCCTAAACATTAAACCCTAGCTTTAAATCTTAAACCCTAACTCTAAATCCTAACCCTAAACATTAAACCCTAACTCTAAATCCTAACCCTAAACATTAAATCCTAAACCCTAAACATTAAACCCTAACTCTAAATCCTAACCCTAACCATTAAATCCTAACCCTAAACATTAAATCCTAACTCTAAACATTAAATCCTAAACCCTAAACATTAAACCCTAACTCTAAATCCTAACCCTAAACATTAAACCCTAACTCTAAATCCTAACCCTAAACATTAAATCCTAACTCTAAATCCTAACCCCTAACTACAAATCCTAACCCTAAACATTGAACTCTATCAGTCCTAACCCCTAACTCTAAATTGTAACCCTAAATGTTAAGCCCTATCTAACCCTGAACTTGAAATCCTAAAAATCAAACCTTAACTCTAAATCCTAACCCCTAACCCTAAACAGTAAACCGTAACCTCAAGTCCTCACCCCTAACTTTAATTCCTAACCCTAAACATTAAACCCTAACTATCAGTCCTATCCCCTAACTTTAAATACTAACCTTAAACCCTAACTCTCAATCCTAACTCCTAACTTTAAACCTTCCATCCAATCTCTAGACCCTAACCCAAACCCCTTCTTCCTCGCTTCTTATTGAGAGTGGCTTGCATTTGATCTTGGCTTGGTTGATAGGAACTTGATGGAGTCACTCTTGTCTAAATCTGTAGTTAGACTGCCGTCACTTACAGTAATGTTTGCTGGACTGTGGAGGAATCTGTCTCCTCTGTGGATGGAACAATAGTTTCCCTCCCTTTCCATGGCTGGACTGCCTTTCATTTACTCATGTTGTATCAAGGGTCTGAGGTGTATTTACAGACCACACTGTCTAAACTTAAGCGACCACACACTTCACGGGCCTCAGGAGTTCCTGCTCTGGGCTTTCCTGAGTAAACTGAATAATAAAAGTATTTCCTGCTAACGCTTCTGCACAAAATGATAACCCAGAATGGAATGGGGCTGTTTAAGGGGTTACACTCAGGTCGGCTGTAGCTGGAACTGACCCATGCTTCAGTTGTAATGTTTTGGAATAGCTGAAATGTGCTGATCCCACACTTCAACCCTCACCGCAACAATATATGCAGTGTTCCTTACATTTCCTTTGACTTTTATTTCACTGCAGACAGCATGAGTCTGAAATATTTCTTGTTTTTTCTAGTCAACTTCATTTCATTTGTTAATAAACATCCATCCCTGCATTTCAGGCCTGCAACACATTCCAAAAAGTCTGGAAGGGGGGGAATTTAGGGATAATAATCAGGGAAAATAACTAAATAATGATGTGATTTCAAACAAGTAATTATCCAGGAAAAGCTGAGTCTCTGATGAGTAAAGATGATCAGAGGATCTTCAGTTTATCAGCAAATGTGTAAGAAAATGATTGGAAGATTTATAAACAATGTCCCTCAAAGAAAGACTGGAAGGGATTTATATATTTCTCCCTCTAAGGTGTGAACCCTGGACGTGTTTTAGGGAGGTCTATTTCTACTTTTCTGCTTATTTCTTTCTTTATACTATACACAGGGTCCATTGTTTTCTTTATGTCTCTGTGTTTTCTGTTTCGTTCTTTCTATAACTCTATGTACTACTTCTTGTCACCTGTCTTTCTTCATCTAACCCTTTCTTCCTTCCTTCCTTCCTTTTCTTTCTTTATCTTTTTCTTTCTTTCATCCTTCCATTCTTTCTCCCTTCTTTTTTTTCTTCATTCCTTTTTCTGTCTTTCTTTATTTTCTTTCTCTTTTTCTTTCAGCTCTGGCTCAGGTTACATCTGAGCTTAAATAATGTGGATACCAAAAATGGTTAGAATGCCCTGGTCTGATGGTTCCATCATTATTAGATGTGGCTGCAGATTATTTATTGTTCATATTACATCTTAATAATGGTCCACATCTCTATTAATGGCTCTGTTAATCAGTGTGTATTTACTCCTGTGGGTGGGTGTGGGTGTGAGTAAGTAAGGGATTTATATATTTCTCCTTGTACAGTGCTGTACAGAGCACAAGCCTAAACTGAAGAGGGGTGATCTCTGATCCCTCAGACGGCACTGCATCAAGAACCATCATTCATCAATAGCTGATAGAACCAGATGGACAAGGGATTCCTTTATCAAACCTTTTCAAGCTCTACAATACAGAGTTACATTCACAAATGCCACTTAAAACAGTACTGTGCTAAAAAAGAAGCCTTCTGTTATAACTATGTCCAGCAGCGCCGTCAACTTCTCTGGGCTTGAAGGATCTGGGATGGACCATCACACAGTGGAGACAGGGACTGACACCCACAGCGACTAAAGAATCACCTCTTCAGTCAGAACTTAAGTGAAGATTGAAACTGCATATACATTTGATCCTCTCCGTTTGTTTTTTTGAATTACAAAGGCTGCAAACCTTAATGTTTACTCAGCATACTGAATAGAAAGGTCACAGTTCAGCTGTTGTTTTGTCTAGTTCTAGCCATGATTGTGTCTGGAGCAGGTTTGTTTACACTCCCTATGTTATTCTTTAACAGCCTTTTTCAAAACACTCTCTCAGAACAAGAGCATCATGACGCTGCTCGCTTTAAACCTGTGGTGTTTAGTTCTAATCACGTATACCACTTGATCAAATGAGGACATAATTCTATTTCTTTGAAAGCGACAGCACGTAATGCTTGTTCCCTGCCTCGGTGAGATTTAGATGAGCTTTCCTACGAAGGTAGACCAGCGTGTAGAGATGTGTGATAACTCAGTCTGGAAATGATGAGTTCTGGCAGATATAAAGAGGGCTGAGCAGGAGACAGAGACCAGGTGGTCCTAGATCACGTCTGCATGAAATCATTACTTAATTAGAATTATTACCACATTCATCTGCAGCGTGTTCAGCTTGAGCCGAGCTGGCTCGTTAGTGTAGCGGTCCGATCTATTGGAGATAAAAGTCACGTGGAAACAAAATAAGCCATCAAAATCAGCATCCGGCCAAATATGCTCAGTATCTGCAAGGTCATGATGGCGTTAGTCTCTTAAAGCGCTCGCAGACAGACTGACAGACGGTGTAGTAGATGGTTTTCCAGCTATTTCCCTCCCAAGGTGAGGAGCGCTGTGCCACCACGCTGCTCTCGGATCTGAAGCGATTAATCTAGATTCAAAACGAAGGACTTGGTCGCCCACGTCTAGTCTCTCAGATATTACAGGGGACAAATAGCCCTCGTTTAGAGGTACGGCTTCATGTACGAGTCCCAACAATTTGTCCTGCTGTGCTGATGTTTAGTTTCAGTAAAGTAATGAAAATGCTATGGATGCTCTGATGCTTGTTGGATAATCAGAGCTGGCAGAAGTATGCAAGTTATTTATTTAAGTAAAAGCTGAATGAAGCATGGCTTATGTACTTTTACTATGTATTTTACTATTTTCAGTAGAAGTATAAAAGTACATGCTACTCAATGTATGTATAGTAAAAAAAAGTATTTATTTAAAAAGCCTTCTACAGTACAGAATGGTTTGCAACTACAACTACATGAATCACCTGCGAAAATCATACAAATGACAGCAACAACAGAATAAAAACATATACAAAATACTTAGGATTTTTTTAAATAAATGTTGTTAAATCTCTCATAACTAGACATGGTAATATGATGCATTTTGCTCTGTGTTATAAAAGTTTTTGTTTTCACATGACAGGTACTCTACCTCTTTAGTCCAGGCTTTGGGGACTGGCACCTGTTGAGGGATGGCTTGCGTTAGGATTGTTTCCACCAGCTGACTTGTACCACTGAGACAACAAATGTTTATGTATGCATTTAAATAACCATTACTTTGAGTAACGGTTCTCATTTCTCTACTCAGCAACAGAGGTTGTTAAAGCACTATAGAAATAAATTTGACTCGACTTCCATAAAACCACCTAGACATTTCTCAGTCCTTCTGGGAGAAAGATACAGTGTGGCAAAAGTATTTGGTCAGCCACTGATTGTGCAAGTTCTCCGACTTAGAAAGATGAGAGAGGTCTGTAATTTTCATCATAGCTACACTTCAGCTATGAGAAACAAAATGAGAAAAAATATCCAGGAAATCACATTGTAGGATTTTTTAAAGAATTTAATTTAAATTATGGTGGAAAATAAGTATTTGGTTAAAAAAAAAAAGTTCAACTCTACTTTGTAACATAACCTTTGTTGGCAATGACAGAGGTCAAACGTTTCCTGTAAGTCTTCACCAGGTTGGCACACACTGTAGCTGGTATTTTGGCCCAACCTCGGAGGGAGCATGTAAAAAATATAGTGAGAAGAATAGGATAGTGATCTAAACACAGAGAATAAAGCTTGCGATTTGACTGACAGAACTTTAATTGAGGTGCTGTGCTGTGCGAAGGGCTGATCATGCAAGAAATCTCTTAATAATCTATTTTTTCTCAGTGTTACCTAAATCTGATGAACAGCTGATATGACATCATGTTCTAACCTCCATTGTTAGTGTGTAATAAAGTCTAGGTTTGCTCAATTGTCTCTAATCATGACTTGTACAGAGATCAAACCTCCCTTTTTAGGTGTGATTAATTCAGAAATAGAGCTATTCCAAACGTTTTCTGCAACTGTACCGATGGATGGTGTGCAGTTATGAATTTCTGGTGTTATATTGTGCTGAAGATGTTGGATCCTACTCCAGACTGGATAGAAAGTGTCTATGAGTAATTCTCACAGCCTCTTTATGCATCAATCCAGAGCTTAGCTGAAAATCCTTTTTAAAGACGCATATGACAGATCACACCAGCTTCTGGACCACAAGTGTACATTTTGGTTGTTAAGGCTTGATATACGGCAGTGTGGCTTGGCCCTTTATTTACTTATATATATATATATATATATATATATATGTGTGTGTGTGTGTGTGTGTGTGTGTGTGTGTATATAAAATAATATATATATATATATAAAATAAACACAGTGGGGCAAAAAAGTATTTAGTCAGCCACTGATTGTGCAAGTTCTCCTACTTAGAAAGATGAGAGAGGTCTGTAATTTTCATCATAGCTACACTTCAACCATCAGAGACAAAATGAGAAAAAAAATCCAGGAAATCACATTGTAGGATTTTAAGAATTCAACTGTAAATTATGGTGGAAAATAAGTATTTGGTCACCCACAAACAAGCAAGATTTCTGGCTCTCACAGACCTGTAACTTCTTCTTTAAGAAGTTGACCTCGTTATCTGTATAAAAGACACCTGTCCACAGCCTCAAACAGTCAGACTCCAAACTCAACCATGGCCAAGACCAAAGAGCTGTTGAAGGACACCAGGAAGAAAATTGTAGACCTGCAGCAGGCTGGGAAGAGTGAATCTACAATAGGCAAGCAGGTTGGTGTGAATAAATCAGCTGTTGGAACAATTGTAAGAAAATGGAAGACATACAAGACCATTGATAATCTCCCTTGATCTGGGGCTCCATGCAAGATCTCATCCCGTGGGGTCAAAATGATCATGAGAACGGTGAGCAAAAAT